>CAMRHE010000324.1:1800000-2242057 GCA_947044405.1 Leptodactylus fallax
GAACCATTCAATTGTAGATTTTGCTTTATGTTTGGGATCTTTGTCTTGTTGGAAGATAAATCTCCGTCCCAGTCTCAGGTCTTTTGCAGACTCCAACAGGTTTTCTTCCAGAATGGTCCTGTATTTGGCTCCATCCATCTTCCCATCAATTTTAACCATCTTCCCTGTCCCTGCTGAAGAAAAGCAGGCCCAAACCATGATACTGTCACCACCATGTTTGACAGTGGTGATGGTGTGTTCAGGGTGATGAGCTGTGTTGCTTTTACGCCAAACATATCGTTTTGCATTGTGGCCAAAAAGTTCGATTTTGGTTTCATCTGACCAGGGCACCTTCTTCCACATGTTTGGTGTGTCTCCCAGGTGGCTTATGGCAAACTTTAAACGAGACTTTTTATGGATATCTTTGAGAAATGGCTTTCTTCTTGCCACTCTTCCATAAAGGCCAGATTTGTGCAGTGTACGACTGATTGTTGTCCAATGGACAGACTCTCCCACCTCAGCTGTAGATCTCTGCAGTTCATCCAGAGTGATCATGGGCCTCTTGGCTGCATCTCTGGTCAGTCTTCTCCTTGTTTGAGATGAAAGTTTAGAGGGACGGCCGGGTCTTGGTAGATTTGCAGTGGTCTGATACTCCTTCCATTTCAATATGATCGCTTGCACAGTGCTCCTTGGGATGTTTAAAGTTTGGGAAATCTTTTTGTATCCAAATCCGGCTTTAAACTTCTCCACAACAGTATCACGGACCTGCCTGGTGTGTTCCTTGGTCTTCATGATGCTCTCTGCACTTTAAACAGAACCCTGAGACTATCACAGACCAGGTGCATTTATACGGAGACTTGATTACACACAGGTGGATTATATTTATCATCATCAGTCATTTAGGACAACATTGGATCATTCAGAGATCCTCACTGAGCCTCTGGAGTGAGTTTGCTGCACTGAAAGTAAAGGGACCGAATAATATTGCACGCCCCACTTTTCAGTTTTTTATTTTTTACAAAAGTTTAAAATATCCAATAAATTTCGTTCCACTTCACGATTGTGTCCCACCTGTTGTTGATTCTTCATCAAAAAATTACAATTTTATATCCTCATGTTTGAAGCCTGAAATGTGGCAAAAGGTTGAAAAGTTCAAGGGGGCCGAATACTTTGGCAAGGCACTGTATACTGGGGCCCAAAGTTGTGCACTGTAGTCTGTGTGGCCATACTAGTGATCTGTAAAGGGGCAATACTATGTTATTCTCATGAGCATCTATGCTTCTTTTGATGCATCCCATAATTTTATTTGCCTTGGCAGCAGCTGCCTGGCACTGAGCACTAAAGGTAAACTTACTGTCCACCAAAATCCCCAAGTCTTTTTCAGTGACAGTCTTACCCAGTAAGTTACTATTAAGTACATAATCATACATTTTATTTCTTTGACCAAAAGTGACTATCCAGTATTGCTCCCTAAAACTAACCCTCCTCTATTCACGCCCCTTACTTGGCATCTCATTTCCTGTAGATCTCTGCACATATTTATCAAGCAAATACCGCCAGAATTCTGGCATAATTTGTCCCCAAAAACTGTGTACCATGCTGTGAGCCACATTTATCAGTCAAGTATTTTAGACACTTTTACGACTTATATAAAAAAAGGGGCTTGGTCAACTGGGAAAGGAGGGTGGTCTGAGTTACAACACCATGCACCAAAAAAGATGCCAAGAATTTTTAGCCAACTTATAAGTGGTGTAATGTTAGGCTACACAGTCTAATAATACGACAGATTTATTAAACAGCATCGGACTCTTTCATAAATCTGGCACAGTTTAGGACTGTCTAAACCTTAGATACTATTAATGAATCTGCCCCATTCTCTCAATAAGATGCTTTGTAATAAAAAGTGAGCTTTTAGTTGCCCAGTTTATTTCACTTTATTTTCCTTGTTGATGCATACTCTATATCTGGATTTTATATCTATTTGTATTTCATGTTGTGCCTTTAGAATAAATCTTCTTAGTGCTGAAAGGAAGTATTACAAGAAGCTTCCCCGCTTGATGTTGACTCTTCACTGATTTATTAATTTTTTTTTTTTACATCCGTAGTTTCTGCTTGTTCCTGTTTTAATTTTAGATCTGTCCATAAGATAAATATTTATTGCTAATAGAACTGACTGGAGCCACAATTTGGAAGGAAATCATTTATTTTCTCGTAACCAGTGAAAAGTAAGGAGTTCTCCCTTTGCACAGTTGGTGTCATTTTATTACACAGGATGGAGAGTTTCCATTATATTACATTTTAAAGGGTTTGTCTCAGGAAGGTCACCACTTAAATAAAAAGCCAACATGGTAGTCAGCTGATGATTCTGGCTTCTTTAAGCCTTGGCAATGTAATGTACGGACAGGTTGCACCCTTGGGTGCAAAACGGTAGTGAAAAATGGACGATTTTCAAGGCCATTTTAACCCTTGAAAATGGAAAATGTATGCAGTGTGTTCACAGTGTCCTCAGACATATAGGGATTATGTACACGGAAGGTTTAGTTCCACTTCCATAGTTTCTTATAGTCTTTATATTTTTCCCTTCTGTTAAATTAACTCCTGGCTTTGGCTCAAAAAACACTGCAAAATCTGCAACAAAAAAAGCAGCTTTTCCTCATTGTGCAGCCTTAGCCTTAAGCTATGTTCGCATATTGCAGTAACATCTTGGCTTTTCCACAATTTTTCAAAACCATTGCAAAATCTCTTGATTCTGGAGCTAAACATGCGTTTTTCAAAAATGCATGTGTTTTTGAAAGTTCAGCTTTTTTGCAACTTTTTTTTTTCATACGTGTGGATGAGAGTAACCAAAATCTCATTCATTCAGTTCACTGCTGGTACTGTAAAATGCAGAGTTATTTAGCCTAAGCCTACATGCAGATTACTGAAAATGGAAATTTTTAATGGCTGATTTGCACCCAAGGGGTGTCTGTTTTTGTGGATCCCTTATACATTATTTTATTATTATTATTATTATTATTTTTATTATTTATTTTGCTTACTTGTATAGCGCCATCATATTCCGCAGCATTTTACAGATATTGTCAGCACTGTCTTTTATAGGGCTCACAATCTAAATTTCCTATCAGTATGTCTTTGGAGTGCGGGAGAAAACTAGAGTGCCCGGAGGAAAGCTACACAAGCACAGGGAGAACATACAAATTTCTTACAGATGTTGTCCCTGGACTCCAGCGCTGCAAGGCTATAATGCTGACCACCGAGCCACAGTGCATTGCAGTGTATAGAGGAATCTATGAAAACAGACAAAAATAGAGCATAACATACAGTACAGACCAAAAGTTTGGACACACCTTCTCATTCCAAGAGTTTTCTGTATTTTCATGACTATAAAAATTGTAGATTCACACTGAAGGCATCAAAACTATGAATTAACACATGTGGAATTATATACTTAACAAAAAAGTGTGAAACAACTGAAAATATGTCTTATATTCTAGGTTCTTCAAAGTAGCCACCTTTTGCTTTGATTACTGCTTTGCACACTCTTGGCATTCTCTTGATGAGCTTCAAGAGGTAGTCACCTGAAATGGTTTTCACTTCACAGGTATGCCCTGTCAGGTTTAATAAGTTGGATTTCTTGCCTTATAAATGGGGTTGGGACCATCAGTTGTGTTGTTCAGAAGTCAGCTGGATACACAGCTGATAGTCGTACTGAATGGAGTGTTAGAATTTGTATTATGGCAAGAAAAAAGTAGCTAAGTAAAGAAAAACGAGTGGCCATCATTACTTTAAGAAATGAAGGTCAGTCAGTCCAAAAAATTGGGAAAACTTTGAAAGTGTCCCCAAGTGCAGTGGCCAAAACCATCAAGCGCTACAAAGAAACTGGCTCACATGAGGACCGCCCCAGGAAAGGAAGACCAAGAGTCACCTCTGCTGCGGAGGATAAGTTCATCCAAGTCACCAGCCTCAGAAATCGCAGGTTAACAGCAGCTCAGATTAGAGACCAGGTCAATGCCACACAGAGTTCTAGCAGCAGACACATCTCTACAACAACTGTTAAGAGGAGACTGTGTGCAGCAGGCCTTCATGGTAAAATAGCTGCTAGGAAACCACTGCTAAGGATAGGCAACAAGCAGAAGAGACTTGTGTGGGCTAAAGAACACAAGGAATGGACATTAGACCTGTGGAAATCTGTGCTTTGGTCTGATGAGTCCAAATTTGAGATCTTTGGTTCCAACCACCGTGTCTTTATGCGACGCAGAAAAGGTGAACGAATGGACTCTACATGCCTGGTTCCCACTGTGAAGCATGGAGGAGGAGGTGTGATGGTGTGGGGGTGCTTTGCTGGTGACACTGTTGGGGATTTATTCAAAATTGAAGGAATACTGAACCAGCATGGTTACCACAGCATCTTGCAGCGACATGCTATTCCATCCGGTTTGGGTTTAGTTGGACCATCATTTATTTTTCAACAGGACAATGACCTCCAGACTGTGTAAGGGCTATTTGACCAAGAAGGAGAGTGATGGGGTGCTACGCCAGATGACCTGGCCTCCACAGTCACCAGACCTGAACCCAATCGAGAAGGTTTGGGGTGAGCTGGACCGCAGAATGAAGGCAAAAGGGCCAACAAGTGCTAAGCATCTCTGGGAACTCCTTCAAGACTGTTGGAAGACCATTTCAGGTGACTACCTCTTGAAGCTCATGAAGAGAATGCCAAGAGTGAGCAAAGCAGTAATCAAAGCAAAAGGTGGCTACTTTGAAGAACCTAGAATATAAGACATATTTTCAGTTGTTTCACTTTTTTGTTAAGTATATAATTCCACATGTGTTAATTCATAGTTTTGATGCCTTCAGTGTGAATCTACAATTTTTATAGTCATGAAAATACAGAAAACTCTTGGAATGAGAAGGTGTGTCCAAACTTTTGGTCTGTACTGTATACTTTGAAAGACTGTTACAATGGACTGTCAAAATATTGGTCCAGTGAATAACCCTCATTCACATAAATGAGTGTTAATGCAGCAGTGTGATGGCTGTTAAAAAAACAAGGCCGACTACGATGTTCATGTGAATATAGGGTAAAACTCTGTACTGATCATGCTATGGATGCACAGCTACTTACAATACAGCTCTTATATACAAGAACACCATTTTAAGTAACTCCACATGCCAGTTTAGTGACCAGGCAGTATAGATCTATACTGGTAGTATAGTATGGTGTAGGGCACCAGCAGTTCCACTTTTCTAGGCATATATGTAGATTATACATTTTTAGCATTTCAAGTATGGACAGGAGCTAGTACTTCTAAAAAAAAATTTAAATAAAAACCTAGTAAAACCTAAGAGCAGGGATGTGGGGTCAACATTGGGCCAATTTTGGGTGGAGTTGAAGTCAGAAAAATAGTTACCAACTCTGGCTTAAAGGGGTTATCCAGCTTCCAAAAATTATCAGCAAATACATCCACAGCAGTGCTAAATAATTACTGTTTCCTTGTGCACCCTTTTCTTGGCTTTATTTTACTTGCTGCTCCTTGTATCACTGTTATTTACATGCCGTAAATCTGTGGACAGACTACATTTTCTATGATTCATCTGCCTGCTGTCACTCTCTGTGTACCCCTCCCTTCTCCACTTTCCCTGCAATAATGAAATCACAGGTAATAAATCACTCCCACATAAGAGGTCTTGTGTTTCTGTGATGTCTCAGATGCCTGAATTGCTCACAGGGAGGGGTAGTGAGCTTGCAAACAGAATGTTACTCTGAAATCAATGACCTGACAATACATATTAGGAAGTGTTTTGTATTCATGTATTCTGCTATTAGGTCCATGTTTTTTTAAGAACTGGGTAACCCCTTTAAATATAAAATGATTATTATATATTGTATTTTACAATTAATGATTTTGTAGAATTATTTAGATGCATTGCTTGTTTGATATTTACTTTTATAGGAAAGCAATCACTGATGTTTTTTCTGAATTAGAGGAGTTTTATTACTTTTGTCTGACCATGGCTGTCTGACATTTATGAAGGAGTTGGAGTCAGGCTGTGGAAAAATAGCGGAGTTGGTGGTTTGGCGTATGGATGGTACAGCCAACTTGTCTTGATTTGTACGGATGCCTGTAAGCTTTTGTCAATTGGCCACTAAATTATTCAAATAGTTTCAATGGTTTCCTACTGTAGGCTGAGGCCCCACGTTGCAGAAAAGCAGCTTTTTTTGTTGCAGATTTTGCTGCGTTTGTTTTGAGCCAAATCCAGGAGTGGAGTGAGCAGAAGGTAGAAGTATAAGTAATTCCTATATATTTCCCATTCTTTTTGTCGTCATTCTTGGCTTTGGCTCAAAAAAACACAGCAAAATCTGCAACAAAAAAAGCTGTGTTTCCACAACGTTCCGCAAGCCCTCAGCCTTATACAATATTTTGTCCACCCCTATTACTGTATACATGTGACATGTGATTACTGTCATTTATACCTTAAATTGTAAAATTATTGTTGGAAATATTAATGCATTAAACTTATAGAGCATGTCTTGTTTATTTTCTTGCCAGCAACCTTTAGGAAATCTTGAGTAATGGGAAGACATGCGGGAAATCGAATGACTTCTCTGTCTTTATAAATTGACTACCTGTCATAGTCTTTATATATGGAAAATGTGGAAAAAAATTTAAGCAATAAAAAAATATTTTAGACAGAAGTTATTATATATTTATTGTAGGTTAAAGGATTTTCTGACCCCAAATGGAATTTTTACACTGATGACCTAGCCAAAGGACAGCTTGCCAGTATGTGATCTGTGGGTGGGACCAACACCCGGACCCTGCACAGATCAGCTGTTTCAGCAACCTTTAGGTGCCGGAAGCTGGTGCAGTGAACAAGGAGCATGCCCAGGCTGATCCTATTCAAGTAGTAGGAGTGGTGCAGAAGCCTTGTCTTCTGCATAGCGGTGGTTCTGGGGAATTGCAGCATTTTCCCTATTATTTGCATAGGAGCAGCCTGTGGGCTTCTATTCCACTTCTATAGCTTCTGGCATATGGAGGCTGCCAGGACAGATAGGTCTTCAGTATGAATTGGGGCCAGAAAACCCCTTTAAGGCTAAGGACCAACATTGCAGAAGCAGAGCTTTTTTGGCTGCTGGAGAAAGTGAATGAGATTTTGTTTCATGTCATCCACACATTGCAGGGAAAAAAATGGTGTAAAAAAGCTGTGTTTTTAAAAATGCATGTTTTTTTTTATAAGTGCAACATGTTAGTGTTAGCTTCGGAATCAGAAGTGTTTTCTCTTTATAGTTAATATAGGAATAAAAAACGCAGAGAGACGCAGCAAAAACTCAATGGAAATGCTGCAGGAAAGAAAGCAGTAAGTTTTCGCTGCATTTTTCTAAGCAGAGTTTTTAACCTGCGTTTAGCTACCTGGGACCTTTCCAAATTGACTAAAAAAAATTGTCCAGGGGCTAAAAAATATTATAACACTCAATACTTATCTGCCATTCTTAGTAGCTCTGTAGCTCCTGATTTCTGCTTACCAGGCTGCAGTGATGAAGTGCCCTTGTTCCCAAGTGCCCACTGCAACCAATGATGGGCCTCAATATTCTTGTTCCATACTGCACCCCCTCCAGTGACTGTACTAGTCAGATCTGTACATGGACAAAACATTGCTGCAGTAAACAAAGACCTTTGGGGAACATGGAGCTGGCCTTTTATTATTTTATGCTTTCCACCTCCACACCCTCCCAGCCGATGTTTTTCCAAACTTAGGAAAACCCCTTTTAACAACTATCATTCAACTAGCAAACCCACTGTTCTGTAATATAGCAACACTAAGGTACCCATCACTCTGCAGTTGTGCATCTTCTACCATTCTGCATGCTCTGATGCCTCCATCTCCCCGCCTGGCAGTGGTTTCCTATGTTGGTGACCACTCCGTCTGTTCATGTCGTAGTCACTGGTAGTTGTTCTATACAGTTTGCTATACTACCATTACAATAATGTAACTGTTGTACTAGATTATAGGACCTCATGTAAATTGTTGAGTCACAGAGGTGTGTAAGGGTAAAATGTGCTGACAGACTCTCTTTAAACTGTTCTAGATGGTTTTGTTGTCTTAAGCACAGGTCTTGTTTTTACATTGAAGCATCTCTGAGAATTCTACATAGTGGTTATGTCTTTGATATAGAAAGCACGGTTGACTTTATTTGTTTACGGATATTTCACTCAGTACACCGCGGCTACAGTCTTTGTGCTTTCAACAGTAATTGTCTGCTTGGCAGGAGTGATACAGCATATCCTGGACTGCCAATCTTTGTCAGAATTGCTAATGAGATTACAGGTTTTAGCATTGCAAGAAACCATGCAAGTCCCTTCTAAATCCTACCTCTGTCTTTTCAGGCAGCTTAATCTTTCAGTGAGAAGGACAGGACCCATAAGAAGAAATTAAAAGCGGCATCGCAGTCGTGACTGGTCTGCTTTGTTTGGGTGCCAGGCAGCAGTGACTCAAGCATCACCTGCCTTGTGGGACTAAGAGGTAGAGGATGCTTCAGGAGAGCTGGGCAAGATATTGTGTAACATCCTGAGAGCTAAACTTGGAGTGACCCTTTCTTCAGCTACGGATACCCTGAAGAGTCAACATGGCCACCTCTCGACTAGTAAACAGAAACACCAGGGACATTGCAAATGTCATGCAAAGGCTGCAAGGTGGGTAACCTTCATATATAAGCTAAACTGCAGGGTAATACTACTTTACAAATACAGTATTATTAAACAAAGAATGGCAGAGATGTATTTGATGTGCCAAAATTAGATTTTGTTAAATGGGGCATCAGTTATAAAAATAGGAAAAATGTGTGAAAGATGTGAGTCACCCGATAATATCAAAGAACCAAAGATAAGTTCATAGCCTTACCATACATACAAGGCTATAGGTTCAGAGCAAAGATAATCTTTACAAAAAAACCTAATTTATTAGAGAACTGCATAAAAAAACCATTATGTAATACCACTAGGAATCATTTTTTAGTAATTTGTGATTTTTATATTAAAGGGATTGTCCTTTTCCGTGATAAATGGTGGCTTATATTTGATAATCTGTGGGACTCAGAAGGTGCCAAACTGATGCCATGCTTGAGCTTTTTACACACATCCTGTTGTGCTTTGATTTACTGTATATGTAGATTACAAAATTTAATATCATGGCAAATCCTAAGGGCTATAACAGACACAATGGGAAGATTTGTGTCCAGAATGTGGGTAAATTGGGGAACAATTTGGTGCATTTCTCACATACAGTCATATGAAAAAGTTTGGGCACCCCTATTAATCTTAATCATTTTTAGTTCTAAATATTTGGGTGTTTGCAACAGCCATTTCAATTTGATATATCTAATAACTGATGGACACAGTAATATTTCAGGATTGAAATGAGGTTTATTGTACTAACAGAAAATGTGCAATATGCATTAAACCAAAATTTGACCGGTGCAAAAGTATGGGCACCTCAACAGAAAAGTGACATTAATATTTAGTAGATCCTCCTTTTGCAAAAATAACAGCCTCTAGTCGCTTCCTGTAGCTTTTAATCAGTTCCTTGATCCTGGATGAAGGTATTTTTGACCATTCCTCTTTACAAAACAATTCCAGTTCAGTTAAGTTTGATGGTCGCCGAGCATGGACAGCCCGCTTCAAATTATCCCACAGATGTTCAATGATATTCAGGTCTGGGGACTGGGATGGCCATTCCAGAACATTGTAATTGTTCCTCTGCATGAATGCCTGAGTAGATTTGGAGCTGTGTTTTGGATCATTGTCTTGCTGAAATATCCATCCCCGGCTTAACTTTAAATTCGTCACTGATTCTTGTACATTATTCTCAAGAATCTGCTGATACTGAGTTGAACCCATGCGACCCTCAACTTTAACAAGATTCCCGGTGCCGGCATTGGCCACACAGCCCCAAAGCATGATGGAACCGCCACCAAATTTTACAGTGGGTAGCAAGTGTTTTTCTTGGAATGCTGTGTCTTTTTGACGCCATGCATAACGCCTTTTTGTATGACCAAACAACTCAATCTTTGTTTCATCAGTCCACAGGACCTTCTTCCAAAATGAAACTGGCTTGTCCAAATGTGCTTTTGCATACCTCAGGCGACTCTGTGGCGTGCTTTCAGAAACGGCTTCTTTCGCATCACTCTCCCATACAGCTTCTCCTTGTGCAAAGTGTGCTGTATTGTTGACCGATGCACAGTGACACCATCTGCAGCAAGATGATGCTGCAGCTCTTTGGAGGTGGTCTGTGGATTGTCCTTGACTGTTCTCACCATTCTTCTTCTCTGCCTTTCTGATATTTTTCTTGGCCTGCCACTTCTGGGCTTAACAAGAACTGTCCCTGTGGTCTTCCATTTCCTTACTATGTTCCTCACAGTGGAAACTGACAGGTTAAATCTCTGAGACAACTTTTTGTATCCTTCCCCTGAACAACTATGTTGAACAATCTTTGTTTTCAGATCATTTGAGAGTTGTTTTGAGGAGCCCATGATGCCACTCTTCAGAGGAGATTCAAATAGGAGAACAACTTGCAATTGGCCACCTTAAATACCTTTTCTCATGATTGGATACACCTGGCTATGAAGTTCAAAGCTCAGTGAAGTTACAAAACCAATTTTGTGCTTCAGTAAGTCAGTAAAAAGTAGTTAGGAGTATTCAAATCAATAAAATGATAAGGGTACCCAAATTTTTGCACCGGTCAAATTTTGGTTTAATGCATATTGCACATTTTCTGTTAGTACAATAAACCTCATTTCAATCCTGAAATATTACTGTGTCCATCAGTTATTAGATATATCAAATTGAAATGGCTGTTGCAAACACCCAAATATTTAGAACTAAAAATGATTAAGATTAATAGGGGTGCCTAAACTTTTTCATATGACTGTATATTATATTCAGTTTTAGGTCAGTTTTTCCAACTAGCTTAACAAAAGGGTTGTGGCTTGAAAAGTATGGTTGGTTTAGCGGAAAGGGCATGGCTTCAAATGCAGCATGTTGTTCCAAACAAGCTAGGGTGATGTAAACCGTCATATAGGCAGTCCCTGCAATATTTCTTCTGTAGCGGGCATTGCAAGAGAAATGTGCAGCTGCTCTCAGCTTCCCCCAGACCAACAGTTGATCACCACCAGTCTCAGCAGTGGTTCAACGCAAGAAAAATAATTTCTGGGGTTTTCCTAATACTGTGTAATGGCTAGAAATTTGTCACAGTGTCTGATGCTAGTGGATGAATCTAGCACATCTTTAAGCCGTCTAGTCTGAGTTTACATCACCTATTAGTTTTTGAAAACAAAAATGTTTTGGCACATGTTGTGGGGCACAGTGTCACATATTAAGTCACGCCCACTTGACAGCCAAGGCACAGAAATTGTCCAAGGCTGATGTCACACAGTGCGGAAACGCTGCATTTTTTTTGTTGTTGCAGATTTTGCTGCCAATTTTTGAGTCAAAAGCCAGGAGTGTATTTAGCAGAAGGGAGAAGTGTAGGTTTTTCCTTTATATTTCCCATTCATTTTTACACTCTTGGCTTTGGCTCAAAAAACCACATCTATGTGTGACCTCGGCCTAAAGTATGTACACCATTTTTTTATTTTTTACTGGAATACTTATTAGCAGATCTTCCCCAATGTTAGACAGAATCCTGGATGAAAGTGCAAGTGTTCAGGATGCAAGCACTGTATATATGAATTGCATCAATGCCATATTCACTATACACATAAATGTGAAGTCCTTAGCACACAGTGTATGAGGACATCTGCCCTGAGATGGAGAAATATTATAGATTGGGCCCTGTGTTTGGACCTGGTTCTCCATATGAACTTGTGTGCATGTCCTCCAACACATCTTTTTTGCTTTAATGATCTGTGGATTGATTTCTCAATGCTAAAGGGATGTAGTGGTTTACATGAAGACATGTTATCAACCTGTTTATTTCCTGTGAAAGAGTTTAGATATAGTGGGTGCTAATAGTATGCGGTATGGTGCCAACAGATTGTAGGCTCCGTATGACTGTGTTTGTCTGTTTTCTGCACTTAGCTCTTACGCCAGCTGTTGGACGCTATAAACGCAATATGCTGGTATTGCTGCACTCATTTCCATAAATATTTTGCTGTTGGCCAAGATTTACAGTGGACTGACTCACTGTTAGACAATTGTAATGCATTATGAATGAATGGTCTGCACTGCAGATACGTTCTTACTTCCCTGAAAATACAGTAGAAACCTATATTTTATAATAATAACAGTTTTGGACTATAGAATACTTTACCTAGACACTGATACACAAGTACTATATGTGTTTACTAATAGAATAAGTAAAAAATTACTAAAGGGGTTTTCCCTTCAACATAAACATATTTAAATTTGTAGACAAGTAAAAGTTAAACTTTTTGTAAATAGAAATAATTTAAAATTTTGAAGAATTTTAACCCCCATACAGTTCTGGACTAGCCGTGGTTGGGGCTTGAGCAAAGTGCATTACAGTTCACTTTGAACAGGACACGTCTAAAGACACTGTTACTTTAAATGTCTCTAGCCCCTGGTGGTTAGATTCACGATCTTGGTCTTATTTTAAAGTCATGAATATCATTAAGACCAATATCATGTCTGTAGGCCACATCAATTTAGAGAGATCACTGGTTAAAACGGTGCTGTATTTATTTGCACTTTCACTTTAAATCGGTTTTCCAGGCAAAAAAATCTTTTTTAAAAAAAGGTCTGTTAGTGCTATTAATGGGTTAAAGTGCACGCAAATACCTTTTACCACAGTATTTTGAGTGATTTCTGTGTTTCTCTGGGAGCTCCTGGCATCTTCTGCATTTGTTTACATGGTGTAGCTTCCTGTTGTCTTAGTTCATGCTATGCATCATGGTAATTGTAGGCTGACTCACACTATCTCCCTCTCACTCCCACCCTCTTCCTCTCTCATACCCCCCCTGCCGGTCTCCCTAGCTATCCCGCCCACTACTAGCCCTTCCCAACTAACTCAGCCCACCCCCCACCTCATCATACTTACTTGTCTTCCTTCCAGACTTCCTTCTGTGGGGAAGGCTCCTCCTCTTCTTTGACTCTGCCGGTGCGTGCGCAGTATTCCCGGAACTGCGCTGCAGCCGGCAAGCCATCTCTACTGCGCAGGATGCGCAGGCTTGGGAGGCTCCTCCGGCAGACGTCAAAGAGGAGGGACCATCCCAGCAGAAGAAAGTGTGGAAGTAAGACAGGTAAGTATGGTGGGGGGAGGGTAGTATTGGTGACTTTCCGTTTCCGGAAACAGCGAAACAGAACGTCACTGGATAATCAGAAAATGACCGCCCCCAGGGATATGGGTAAATATATATTTTTGCTAAAGTATGTACTGTAATTTAGAAAGTAGGCGAGGGTGTTTAGATTAATGTTTAGATTAGTGTAGGAATTCCATTTTATCCCGGACAACCAGTATGCAGAAGAACAAGTGCATGGAGAGGAGAAAATGATTTTATTATTCTCCTGTCCCTGTCACTTCTGATGACCCCAGGGGAGGGTGTAACATGATATCACCACACCCATTATCAATCAGAAGCATACTTGCCATTTAACCACTTATATGCTGCTGATCGCAGCACCTAAGTTGTTTTACAGAAAAAAAAGTGAAAATAGACTTTTTCCTCCCATGATTAACGAAAAAAAAAAAAAACAACCCCTAAAATAATAGTAGTATGTTATTTATTCTACATGATAAACAGCATAAACCATAACATTCAGATGCCATGCCAGAATTGATGTTTTTTTATCTTGCCTCTCAAAAACAAAAAGTAATGAAAACTGATCCAAAAGTTTTATATACCCACAAGGTCTTGTAGAGCTACATTGAAATAAAATGTAAAAAGTTAGGGGGCCCCACATGGCTTAAACACAGCAATTTGGCCATGGTCGGAGATTCAGTGGAAAAAAGCGCGACATTTTACAGTCCCTGCAAAGGGAAAAATCCATGCAGCATGTCAATTATTTCCTATAGGTATAATTGACGCAGAAAACCCGCAATGCATTGCTGCCGCGGTATTTCCCGCTGCGCTTTTTTGCTGGCGGGCCCGTTATGTGGGTCCTTAGCTTAAAATGTGATAGATCGCTAAAGGGTTAAAATGCACATAAGGAACCAGAGTTATTTGCCAGTAATATTTATTTGAGCCATAAATTCTAAATCCTCTCAATCATATAGTGTCACTGCCTGATGCGTCCACAATAAATAAATCATGGCTGGGTTTCTGAGTTCACCGTTTTACTGGCCACATGTAGCAGTTTTCTGAAAATCCATACCATGCTACAAATCGGTGCTGTGTGTTCATAGGCTAAAGTTGGCAATACACTTCAAATAGCTGTCCGCAGAACACTAATTGTGTAAATGAGTTCTGACTGGGGAGAGGGGAGTAAGTCTGACACTTCTGGTGCACTGTATGTCCCTAAGAATTGCCATGTAGAGATCCGGCTGCACAGTCCATCTCTTCCCTGACATTAGGTGGGCAGCCAGTACACATGAAATCAGAGTCTTATCAAGTATTGTAAAATCCTTTAATGCAACAAATGAAGTCTAGGTATTGGACTATCAAATGTGCTGGACTGTTGGACAGTCATAGAAAGTTACGTAAAACATTCTTGTGAGGGTGTAGAACTACTAGGAACATTAACTAAAATTGAGTTTTAGGCACAATCTTGTTGAATATTTTGCTAGTTGGTGAAAATGTATTTGTGCATGACTGCGACAATCATATTTGTGACACTTGGACAGGTGATATAGGATTTGACCTGTCTGGTTATAGAATATGTGCTCATTCTTCTTATTTCTGTACATTCTGTCGTGTCCTAGTTATAGCAGTGTAGCATTAAAGCGTCATGGTGACCCGGACACTGGAGAAAGTTCCCAGCTGAATTACATGAAAGCGGGAACATTCAGTTGTAAATTCAGAATACCTCTGTTGCATTCCTGTGGCTGACCCTAAGCTGTTCTCTGTTTGTGTAACTAACGAAGCCATGGGAAGGGCTGTGCCGTGTGAGTGACAACATCTTTTCAGTTGCTGATAGGATTGTATACAAGCTGTTCTCTAGGAGCTTCCGTGGGTTGCACATACCTTTCTGACACTTACAAAGCATACGTTTCTATTAAGTAGTAATGCTTAGTCCTGTTATTAGATATTAGTGACTATGTGGTTGCCACCTGCATCTTGCATTGAAATCTTCACATATAGAAATGTGACTTCAGGTTATTCCCAGTGTATAGTCATATGTTACAATTCATGTACAGCACTGCTGAATATGTTGGTGCTTTTTAAATTGCAAAATAAATATAAATATTGATTACATGACAGCTCCTTTAATATGGCATCTGATAATCCAGGAAATCAGATATTTCCAGTTTGTCAGATATCCGGCATTTGTATTTAATCCAGAACTGCTGTATAACGTAGTATATCACAAGAAAGACTAAACTGAGAACTAATAACAGTAATAGTCTCATCAGAGGCAAAACTGTTCAGAATGTGTTGCCCTAGGCCATGAGCTGATCACCCTGGTGCTGCACCCAGGCCCCCCCCCAGTCAGGGACAAACTGCAGCCAGTTAGGCAGGGGAGATGTAGTATTGCATGGCTTGACAGATTGGAGGGAATTTATTAAGACCGGCGTCTACATCAATTACAATCAATTACCCCGCTAACTCTGGCGCACCACAGGAGGTCAGAAACTAGATTTAAGCTATAGCTCACACCAGCTTGATGGCCATCCCTGGCCCACCTTGATCCCTGCCTCACATTGCCCACTTTCTTGAAAAGTGGCAAGTGGGGTGCAGAAACTGCACATATGTGTTGTGTGTCAAAGCTGTGCCACATGAGCTATACCAGTTTTCTGTAAATTTAACTTTATTGATTCTACCTCGGTATGAGTGGCTCATAGTTGGGAGCACAAGTGGGGGACCTCCTGTGTGATGTTGCTCTGATGTATCTTCTGATAGGATATTTGCACAGGATTGTCTCTATGGAGACACCCCTTAAGCAATTGCTTAAATACAAATGACTTTCATATACTTTTCTATATTGTTCGACAGGGCTGTGGAGTCTGAAGGCAAAACCACCGAATCCGACTTCTCTATTTTTCCACGGCCCTATTCCTACTCCAAGCAGAGAAGATTGTTTTATTCAGGAAACAAACTATACATCTAATTAATTATACAATATTAATAATTGTAAAATATAATTTAAACTAATCGTTCCGATGGAATGCGCTACATTGGTGTTTGCATTGGAAAATAATTTGGATAAAACCTCTATATGGCAGGCATACTATGCATTAATGGAGTATTGCCGCTGTATTACAGTACAATCCATGCCCATGAGGTCTTACAAGTGATCAAGTGCACTCAGTATCCTAAAGATACTGCGACATTCCAAAACTTGCCATTGTATATTGACTTCTCACTGGCAAGAATTAGTAGTAAATGATGATATGAGCAGTGAAAGTGAATGGTGTAATGCACATCAATGTGATCTTGTTACTGATTCTTCTACGGTTCTTACAGCATTGTCCGTGCTCCTAGGCTTGCTCTTCACTTTAATAGGATTATATAATACTGTACGTGTAATTTTGTGTGACTCAACAGTCAGATAGATATTGTAAAGCAGCTTTATGTGCATTAAATTCTACTTTCCCTGCAAATGCTACTGAAAGACACTGTATTGTGATTTATTTTTAATAAAGAGTTAAGTCTATACTTTGAACATTGCACCCAAAGGAAAATTACACTATCAATGTAGTTTCTATCCTTATGAAAATATCCATATAAAAATACAGAATCCTTGTTACCTGAGATTTTTCTAGGTCACATGCCCTATTGTTTTTTTTTTCATTTACAGTACAGCACCTTTAATCCATTGAAAAGATCATTAGCAGACTAAAAATAGATAACCAGTATGATAGTATCTCCTTATTGTGGGCTCTTCTAACCATCACAATGGGATTTCTTAGGATTCTGAGAGTCTCCCCTTCATCTAAACAGATTGGGGCAAATATATCATTATTATATATATATTTGAATGGACAGGCCACCAATTTCCTGGCGCAGAGGGTTGACATTGAGGTGCATGTTTGGTGCAAAGCCCCGATCCACGCCTTGCCTGTCACAATATGTATATGTAGCTGGGGCGGGGGATCGGAAAGGGCCCAGTTCTGCGCGCATTGATCAGACAGATTTATTATAATTCACACCAGTTTTCAGGTGTGCATTACGTTGGAACTCTGTGCAAGTTCCTACCTGGCATAGATTTCCGTTATGGCATGGGGACAGCAGACAGATTTATGAAGAGGCTTGGTCCCAGTTGGGCTGTTTAGTAAAGCAACCAAGTACATTCCGTTAAGTATTCACGACTACTGGGCTTTGGATCCATTCTGTTCCAATGACATGGATGATAATAGAGCAGGTCCTATTCTGCTACGTGTTATTGGAACGGAATGGATCCAAAACTCCCATAGATGTGAATGCATGGGGTTGTGTGCATGGGGCCTGAGACTGGTAACGAATAAATTTCTCCCATTATGTCCACTTTTAATTGTCTCATAAACTTTGCTGTTATCATTGTGCACACAGAACATATCAACATCAAGATCGAATTGGTCACTTCTAAATCAACCTATTACAAATAGACCATAGTCATTGGCTCCCAAGATGTTTTCCGAAAAGTGGAGACAGCACACAATAGGTTTATCCACTTATTTTCCATGTTATTTTATTCTGTACATAGCCATGAATTAATGCCACTGCCCACACACTGACTCTAATTCAGTAGGGACATAGGGCCATTGATCTGTGTGTATTTCTTAGGACCCTTTCCCTTTCAAGCTTCATCCAATGCCTGAAGAAGTTTGTGTTGTCTAAATATTATATTACATTATGGCAGTGTACACAGCAAAACAGTATGATTGAAAAGGTTTTCTTTTGAAAAGGTAAGTTTCTAGTGGAAAATGTAAAAATAACACCGTTTTCATAGTGAAGGTGACTTTTCTCCTCTTCTACTGTGTGAAAAACCTGGCAAGTGGCTGTTTTGCTAGAGTAGGAAGAAAAGATAAGATTCCACTCCTTCAAGCAAGGTTTGGGCTAAACCTCATTAGGTGTCAGCTAAGAAGATAACTTCTCACTAAGATAACTATGATGCTAGGAATCCTGCTCCCAGCATGAAGGTCAGGCCAGTAAATCTGGCGAACACACGGAATGAGTTTCACTGGTGAAACTTCATCATGTGAATCTAGCCTATAGCCTTCATCATGTGAATCTAGCCTGAGATAGCACACACATTGATGGAATTTACTAGGGCTGTACGTCAGGAAACTGGTGTAGAAGTGGCACAACTTTGGCACATAGACCAGATTTGCGCGAAAGATGCACCACTTTGTCCATTTTCCTCCCCACTCACCATTTTTTTCTCAGCCTGTCAGATTTACCGTAATTCACTTTCAGTTTGAGAGCAATTGACCACACAAGTTACACCAGAATTATTAAGGAACCAGAACTTGATAATAATTCTGCCACCTCATGCCAGCCGGGAAATTGATTCGACTTGTGTAGGAAACGCCAGTCTAAATAAATAGCTTCTTTGTAATGCACCTATATTAGTTTACATAGATGCATCTATAGCTGTGACATATGTACACAGAACCCTGTGCGTGTATCACTCATCCACATTCACTTTTCATGCCAAGGATCTCTAGAGACAGTCCATGAGAGCAGGTTCAGTTTGTCTTCTTGTTCCAGTAAACTTTATCTGTTACTTCCAGACAGTCCCTTTATATCTCGAAGTATGTGGTTCCTAATGTATTCTGCAGAATCTTTCCGTGATTGAAATGTGTCTATAACAATAGATGAAAAGATTAGCGCACTGCAGGTAGCCTGAAGCTGTGCATGGTTTGTCATTGATCCATATTTCATTGGCCACACTTTGCTCTATCCGTGTGTGAATGAGTATTTGCTTTTGATTTTTATCCTCATAGAAAGGCTAAACAGGTAAATACAAAGCTGCCAACAAAACAAGTGTTCACACCTATAGCAAATATATATATACATGCTTCTAAGCTGCATAAATACCTGCAAAAATATTTCTAGATGTCTCAAGTAGCAGACCGTTGAAAGAACATGATGCATATTTTTTTTTTCTAGATCTCTTAGTCATACAGTACCCTGTATACACAGTAGCAGTAAAATAGTAAAAACATTTTACTATTGTAACAGGGACTGCGATGCAAATATGAACGTGTTGGTAGATATATCTGGAATTTCTTTAGACTGTATAGTCTAAGTTTTTAGTACCTTGTTATTGGCTTACATAGAGCCAGAATTTTACTACATAATTGTGGCACATTTTTGGTACATTTAAGCCACACCTCCTTTATCTAAGAATCCACACCCCCATCTGGGCCAATGCCTTTTTGTACAACCAAAGTAGAAGAAGTGTGATTTACTTAATAGGCTATTAAAGGGAAACTATTAATTTGCAACTGGATGCTACTATTCAATAGGGTTGTGTCTTTACACAGTCTGATACTGTCAGCATTGACTGTAGCTTCTGCTAACACCAGCTGATGTAAGGGCGGTACTACTGATCAGATTCATCACTTGATTTATTCAGGACCAATGTGTCAAAGTATGGCATGCCAGCCACTAATATCAATTTAGAGCATCTACTGATTTGGCTCTGGCTGAGGCCCCACTTTGTGGAAAAGCACCTTTTTTGTTGTTGCAGATTTTGTTGCATTTTTTTGAGCTAAAGCCAGGAGTGCATTGGACAGAAGGGGGAAGTATAAGTATTTCCTATATATTTGCCATTCCTTTTGTAGCCACTCTTTGCTTTGGCTCAAAAAAACGCAGAAAAATCTGCAAAAATGTGGTATATTCACACTTTCACATGCTGTTCTGTTTTTTGAATTCAGGTGTGAATCATAAAAGGAGAAAAACTATAGAGGACTGATGATACTTCTCCTCTTTTTGCATCTGGCTTTGACTTTAAAATCTACACAATGTCTGAACAAAACCTAAATGTGCGAATATACCCTAAGAATCCTTACAAGCCATTTATGGCTTCTTAGTTCTCCACCGGCTTTCTTATTTTATGGTTACTATAGAACAGTCAGATGAAGGTCATTCTATTGTATAGTTTATATTGCAGCCATTTATACAAGAGATTGTTACTTACCCCTACAGAGTCTCACTGGAAATAGATTGCACTGTCCATTGTAGACAGATCCAGTGATGAGTACTGTAATGCACACTACAGTATGAACCAAGACCTTTCTGTTATGTAACAAGTTTAGAGGAGGATGGAGGATTATAGGATCAAGTTCTAAAAACTGTAAAAGTGATATTGGGGGACATTCTTTATCAGGCAATTTTTTTTTTTTTTGAAAGTCCTTGTTCGGCATATCTAAGGCTCTTTTGGTGTATGTTATGTGGTATATTTGGCAGACTTTCAGGCCAGGGCCTCACGTGGCGTAAACACTGCAAAAGAATATGCGACGTTTTACAGTCACAGCAAAGTGGATGGAATTCTAGCGAATCCCATCCCCACAGCGGACACGCTGTGATTTCCAAAAGCAAAATAATTGAAGCAGAAAGTCCGCAGAGACTTTCTGTGAAAAGCGTTGCGGAAAAAACCGCCTTGTTTTTTTTGCTGCAGGACGCTACGTGGGGCCTTAGCCTCAATCTGTCTGTGATTTTGATTTCTTTACAACCAAATCAAAGCCCAGCCCGCACCTCTCCCCTCCCCCATAGCTCAAGTTTCCTGCATTATCTTTTTTAAAACTAAAACATTTTGTTGCTAAACTGCAGATCATTAGCAAAGTCTCTTCATACTGCTTCATGACCGTGTGCACAGTCCGTGTTTTTCGCAGCTAGAGCATTTCTATGGCCCCATACACACGACCGTGTATTTTCAAGGTCCTGTGTATGGGTCTGTGAGCAAAACTAAGGGCAGGTCCTATTCCTGTTCGTTTTGTAGACAGTACTGTCTGGTCTCAATGAATGGGACTGGAGAAGCACAAGCATTGCACGGCTGGCACATGGATGACATCCGTGTGCTGTCCGTACTGTTCAGTCATCTTGTTTTATGGCCCAGGTTCACTGAATGTAGGTAATCTAACCATGGAAGCCCGAGCAGCACACACATATGTACCATCTGTACCATTGTTTGCACAGATACATTGCTGCACACATTGGTGAGCATGTGTATTTCTTGCACTGCTCTCACTTATGATATTATGACTCTGGATCTCTGGACAAAGTGCAGTATGTAAAATATGGCTGATATATGGGCTGTATTTTTTGGACCATAACTGCCTGTGCAGGGACCCTAATAACTGTATAAAGCACCTCAGGTCTGGAGTACATTTGTGAAAAACATGTAGCAAAATGCGAAAAAGTTACAAACTGAACTAATCCCCATGCTGTGCCCGAGGTATAATGAAATAGAAAGGTAGAATGAAATAGTTTAGCAAGTCAAATCAATGAGAAAACAGTGCAAAGCCATCATGGATAGGCAAATGACAAAAAAATAAAGAAAAAAGCAACTAGAAAGAAAAGCGATAATGAATGTGTCCTATTATATTTAAATGTTATCCCATCAATCCCATCAGTTTTTGCAGTGGGTTAGTTGCTACAAACTCTCCAGTTTCGGTTTTTCCAGCAGTGCTTTTTTTGACACAGGAGCTGCATTGGGTTGGTTAGACCGGTAGTTTCAGTTACATGACCTTATTTATTAAATTATACCTGGACCATTGTACCAGGTATGCACTATTGTGTTACCCCTATTTCCTTACAGATTGTAAGCTCTTGTGAGAAGGGTCAGCATTCCTGTTGTTGTTATGTTAATGATTTTGGTAAATCACTGTAATGTCTGATATTGTGTAAATGAACCCTTAGATTTGTAAAGTGCTGCAGAATATGTTGGGTTTGATAAATGCATTTACGGTGATGCTACACCTTCGGACCGGTTCACATCTGCGTTCGGGCCATTCCATTCCCCTCTCCGCATGAAAAATGTGGAGAGAAAAGTCCTGCAAGCAGCACTTTTCTCTCCGCATTTTTCGTGAGGAAACCGAGCGGAAACGATACGGACCCCATTATAGTCTATGGGGTCCGCCGGTTTCCTAAGGTAACTGCTTTTTTATGCGGATTAGGTTTCCGTTTAAGGGTTTCCCCAAGCGGACCCCCGGAACGGAAACCCATGTGCAGATGTGAAATGGGCCTTACAGATAAACTGCATCTTTATGCAGATTTTGCTGTGATTTTAGCCAGAATGGATTTAGCGGGAGGGAGAAGTATAAGTGCTTCCATTATATTTCCCATTCTTTTTGAAGCCACAATTGGCATCTGCACTGTCTGCAACACAAAAAAGGCCCCACGTTTTAGAAACATAGGTTTTTTTGTTGCAGATCTTGCTGCAGTTTTTTGAGACAAAGCCAAGAATGGCTACAAAAGGAATGGGATATATATAGGAATTACTTCTACCTTCTGCCCAATCCACTCCTGGGTTTGGCTCCAAAAACAAATACAGCAAAATCTGCATTAAAAAAAGGCTGCTTTTCAGCAACGTGGGGCCTCAGCCTCAAACTGTTTTCAGTGAGTGAGAATGTACACATATAGATTTAACTGTGAATTGGGGACAGAAGCAATGTCTGAACATACCGTTAGATGAAGTCCACTCTAAACTCAGACATAAGAGGATTCATATCAAATTCATTACACATTGTTTCAGAATTGATACAGTAAGTCTCCTTGTATGCTGACATGTGCTTTGTCTGTGTGCTAGCTGTGTTTTTAATGGCTAGCCCACTGACCCATTATTTTCTTATTGCCCCATACACACACCCATGTATTATCACAGGTCTTTATAGGTGGTTGTGAGCCCAGGGGCAAAATTCAGATCAGGTTCTATTCCTGTCTGTTTTGCGGCCTGGCTCATTAATGAGATGAATACGTCCATTGAGGGCACGGACAACACACAGATATCTCATGGACCCATACATGGACCAAAGGGTTTACGTATGACATATATTAATTGAAGGGTTTTTACCATCTGTGCATGTTATCCTCTATCCACAGGATAGGGGATATCTTGGAGACCGAACACTCAGACCCACACACATACAGTGGGAAAAAAAGTATTTAGTCAGCCACCAATTGTGCAAGTTCTCCCACTTAAAAAGATGAGAGGCCTGTAATTGACATCATAGGTAGACCTCAACTATGAGAGACAAAATGAGAAAACAAATCCAGAAAATCACATTGTCTGATTTTGAAAGAATTTATTTGCAAATTATGGTGGAAAATAAGTATTTGGTCAATAAGAAAAGTTCATCTCAATACTTTGTTATATATCCTTTGTTGGCAATGACAGAGGTCAAACATTTTCTGTAAGTCTTCACAAGGTTGGCACACACTGTTGCTGGTATGTTGGCCCATTCCTCCATGCAGATCTCCTCTAGAGCAGTGATGTTTTGGGGCTGTCGCTGAGCAACACGGACTTTCAACTCCCTCCAAAGGTTTTCTATGGGGTTGAGATCTAGAGACTGGCTAGGCCACTGCAGGACCTTGAAATGCTTCTTACGAAGCCACTCCTTTGTTGCCCGGCGGTGTGCTTGGGATTATTGTCATGCTGAAAGACCCAGCCACGTTTTATCTTCAGTGCCCTTGCTGATGGAAGGAGGTTTGCACTCAAAATCTCACGATACATGGCCCCATTCACTCTTTCATGTACACGGATCAGCCGTCCTGGTCCCTTTGCAGAGAAACAGCCCCAAAGCATGATGTTGCCTCCCCCATGCTTCACAGTAGGTATGGTGTTCTTTGGATGCAACTCAGCATTCACTCTCCTCCAAACACGACGAGTTGTGTTTCTACCAAACAGTTCAACTTTGGTTTCATCTGACCATATGACATTCTCCCAATACTCTTCTGGAACATCCAAATGCTCTCTAGCAAACTTCAGACGGGCCCGGATATGTACTGGCTTAAGCAGGGGGACACATCTGGCACTGCAGGATCTGAGTCCCTGGCGGCGTAGTGTGTTACTGATGGTAGCTTTTGTTACGTTAGTCCCAGCTTTCTGCAGGTCATTCACTAGGTCCCCGTGTGTGGTTCTGGGATTTTTGCTCACCGTTCTTGTGATCATTTTGACCCCACGGGGTGAGATCTTGCGTGGAGCCCCTGATCGAGGGAGATTATCAGTGGTCTTGTATGTCTTCCATTTTCTAATTATTGCTCCCACAGTTGACTTCTTCACACCAAGCTGCTTGCCTATTAAAGATTCAGTCTTCCCAGCCTGGTGCAGGTCTACAATTTTGTTTCTGGTGTCCTTCCACAGCTCTTTGGTCTTCACCATAGTGGAGTTTGGAGTGTGACTGTTTGAGGTTGTGGACAGGTGTCTTTTATACTGATAACAATGTCAAACAGGAGCCATTACTACAGGTAATGAGTGGAGGACAGAGGAGCCTCTTAAAGAAGAAGTTACAGGTCTGTGAGAGCCAGAAATCTTGCTTGTTTGTAGGTGACCAAATACTTATTTTCCACCATAATTTGCTAATAAATTCTTTCAAAATCAGACAATGTGATTTTCTGGATTTGTTTTCTCATTTTGTCTCTCATAGTTGAGGGCTACCTATGATGACAATTACAGGCCGGCCTCATCGTTTTAAGTGGGAGAACTTGCACAATTGGTGGCTGACTAAATACTTTTTTTCCCAACTGTACGTACTAGGCGGGACCGGCACTGATTAGGTTCACATTCACACATCAGTGTTTTGGGCAGCGTTTTAGTGTTTGTAAGCCAAAATCGGAAGTGGAGGCTATACAGAGATAAGGTATAATTGATAGATTTTCAGCTGTTCTATGTTTTTGACTCTTTCTGATGTGTGAATGAGGTCTTAGACATTTGTAGAATATCCTATGAATACAAACTTCATGTAGATGTACCCCAGGGCAGTAGTGCTATCAACTGAGCCATCATGCTGCCCTTGTACTGGCAAAAGAAAATCTGACACAAATGAGAAATATTGTACATAACACATGAAGCAATGAGTTAGCCAAGTTGTTATACACACAAGACTTGTTTCAGAATTGTCACTTTAGATATCAGATTCATTTGATAATGCCAGAGGGTTAAGAAAATGACCAATCTAAGATGATGCCTCCAGTCCTTCCATAGTAACAGTTGCTATGGTAGAAAAAAGAGTACAGCACTTACTGTGATATACAGCTACAATAGAGTCAGAATAAAATGCTTCAGCACTACAGAAATCCCTATGTACAACCCTTTATTTACAGCTTTGACGTCGTCTAAGCTAAGGCATCATGTGGAGGCACTAACATGGCTGCAGCATGGCCGAAAACTGCGGTGACTGCGGCAATTGTGATTTTTTATTGGATTGTCAAGTGGTCACATGCTTTTACTGATAAACAGCTCCTACACTTAATCTATATAGAAACAACAGTGACCACTTGCTGCCGCAGTCTTTCCATTGCATTGCAGAGTCGCCAAAGGTAGGACTTACATTTCGCTAAATACAGTTGAGTTTCTAGCACCCAGTGGGGCGGTTCGTACCACAGACATTGATAGCAGTTCTTAGGGCAGCGCTTTTTCCCGATGGTTTCACTCATGGCCAGTGATCAATTCATTGCCTATTGACAGGTTAAAAAGGGCAGTGTGTGAAAGAAAAGCTGGAGCCATATTGAGCTGTTGTTAGAAGTAAAATAATTTCTCACAACCTACTGGATTTGTCCCAAAAATATCTATAGTAAATGGTCAGTTCTATAGAAACTACCACTGAGGTCACCTTTGAGGTGATCATAGGGGCTTCTCGCAGCAAGATATGCTACAGTTATGCAGTATGAGAAGTGTTTGATAAAATTACACAACCTTCTGTAAATGAAATGTTCTATTGGAGTGCCCCAGTATAACCGTGTAGTCTGTGATCCATTTAGTTTCATAAGCCCACAGAAAATGTAAAAGGACTCTCTGACCGCATATAGCACCAGCTGACCATAGGTTGTGACACATGTCTCCATTACAAGCCAGTTCTTTAAAGGGAAAGTTACACATATAGACTTAGCTTCGATTCCGCAGCTAAAATGAACATGCTGCATTTCTGAAAACCCTTCTCCGCAGGATTTGATGAGATGAATGAATTCTGTCACTTTGCTGGTACTGTACAATGCAGCATTTTTTTCTGCTGAGTTTCCACAACATGGAGTCTTATCCTTAAGACTTTAAGCTATTATTCAGCATAACATGAGGCAGAGCGGGATTGTACCTGGCCTGGCCACCGCCTCAGGTGAACTGTACCTCAACTTTATTATATTTTCTTGTGCCACATAGCGAAAACTGCTTACAACTTGACTTTGAATTTAATTTCAGCCTTAATACGTATCCTTCACATTTTACTTCCCTCAGTACAGGAGCTGGGGATGTATCACCACATTATAGGGCCGATTTCCCATTCAGAGCTCTGAAAAGCTGGATGATGGCTCTTTTGGGAGCCGTATTGGTTGTTATCCAGCTTTCCAGAAGCAGATTTAGATAAGAAAGAGCTAGAAGTATTATTATACATGCCGAACTTTTGGTTCAGATTTAGGTGCATTGACTTAGAAATGTAAATCCTGTCTTTTTCTTTTTTCATCTGAAAAGAAATGGAACAAATGCAAATGAGAGCGGTGCGGAGAGGCCTGTTGTAACATGTTTTATTATAGTCGCACTTTCTGTTGTGACAGATTAAACAATGCACGTTTCCCCTGGTTATTGGAAACTTTGCAAGGAATGCCACATTGTATGTCTTATTTGGACTACATTTTGTTATTTTAAAGGAGAAATAAAACTGATCTATATTGTGGATACTAAAGAATCATATGCATTGATTTATTCAGATACTGTGTATATGATCCACAAACAGAGCTGTCATAAAGGTTTGATGGAGGTTGTAAATCTAGATTTCAGATTTATAATCTGTTGGATTAATGTGCAGTCCATCCTAGTCAGTATACATAGGGCTCAGGGAGATACTTCCAGGTTGGCATCTGCCAGGATTGTCCACTAACCTAAAGTCCTGTATTTATCTATATCAGGGGTGTCAAACTCATTTTCACCGGGGGCCACTTCAGCCTTACGGGGTACCTTGAAGGGCCAAGATTATTTTACACATGTATAAAAGTAACTTCTCCTTAACAGTTAAGCGAGCTATTAAGGAGTAGTTACATTTGTACATTACTACTGTTACAATCAGCCCTTTAAGGGCAACCAGGAAGAACATAATGTATTGTTAAAACCTAAGACATTGGCATGTTACATACTATCCTCATCCTTTTCTGAATATATCAAAAATTAAGCAATATACAAATACCGTTTAACCCTGCAAATGGTATTATGCTCTATAGTTGCCTCTGCACACGGTATTATGCCCCACAGCGGCCCCTGCACACGGTATTATGCTCCATAGTTGCCCCTGCACACGGTATTATGCTCCATAGTTGCCCCTGCACACGGTATTATGCTCCATAGTGGCCCCTGCAAATGGTATTATGCTCCATAGTGGCCCCTGCATTGGTATTATGCTCTATAGTGGCCCCTGCACACATTATTATGCTCCTTAGTGGCCCCTGCATTGGTATTATACTCCAGAGTGACCCTGCACACGGTATTATGCTCTATAGTGGCCCCTGCACATGGTATTATGTCCCATAGTGACCCCCCACCCATGAACTATTATTATACTTTTCAGAGTATAATAATAAAAACCAGTGTTACTTACCTGGCCTCCGATGCGCTCCCTGCGTTCGGCCTTCTTCAATGTCACACAGACCGGCGTCGCGACATAATGACGTTGGCCCAGCTCACGTGACGCCTGCGACGTCACCAAAGAAGGCCGAAGCCTGCTGGGAGTATCATCAGATCGCCGGAGAGGTGAGTAACACAGGTTTTTATGTTTATCATCTCCCCTCGGTCTCCGATTATTATACTCCGGGGTCTGAAAAGACCCCGGAGTATAATAATAGTAGTATTTGATGGGGTTCGCGGGCCGCGGCCTCACTTACCATCCCCGCTCCTGCACACAGCCGCTTCTGCGTCCCATAGCAGAAGGAGAAGCGGGGGCGGCCACGACCAGCAGCTGGGATCGGTAAGTAAATAGGCCGTTACGTGGCGGGGATACTCCAGCAGGCAACGGCCTATTTATATATATAAAAAAACTTATTTCACCTACCTGCGATGCCTTCATGCAGCCGCCGCCTCCTCTTCTTGTCCGCAACGTCTGCGTGTCAGCGTAGGATGCGCGATGACGTCACTGTATCGCCGCCTGCGCTAACATGCAGAGGTCTTGTAAACCAGCCCAGGACAGGTATCGCGCAGCTTTGTTTTTTTTTAAAGCGGCCTGTCCTGGGCTGGTTTACATTACATAGTCAATAAAAAATGCCACCCGGGGCCAGATAAGTGCCGGACCGGATAACAGAAGGCAGCGGGCCGGATTCGGCCCGCGGGCCTTGTGTTTGACACCTGTGATCTATATGGATACTTGAGTATTCATTTATTCTTTCTTCAGCAAGTAGAGGGCACACTGTTAAGTGATTGCACCAGCTAGATTATTTCAGTGCACAGCTATCTATAAAGAATAATGTAAATTGATATACTACACTATCCATATTTTTTTATATAATGAAAGTCAGTGACAGACATATGCAGTATTATGACATGTATGCAATTTTTTTTTTTTGTGTACAGATACATATTTGCCATATGCTTCAATAGGGTATTACATGAATTATTAAACAATTGCCAAAGAATCCAAAAACACTTTTTGTTTTCTTTTCATGCTAGCAGCAAGGATGTGCTGTAACTGAAAATCTCTGACCACTGTGGTGATGCCAGTAAATTGTTCAAATGTCATGACGTGGCACTGTCTAGTCCTTCCTCATTTTTACTCGCACTACCTACCCCTATCAATAAAGACTCAAAGACCCGAGGGTGGAATAAATTGGCCACAGCAGCCATTTTTATTAACAAACAATAACATAAATAACCATGAATAAATAACCATGTATAAATTGTAAACATATTAAACTAAGGAGGTCCTCGGAGCCAACATTCTGGCCTGAATAGCCCAATTTAGTGTGTTTACCTCCAGCCGTGCGCCCGGCTCGGAGGCACCACTCACCCGTCCCAGGTGAGCAAGGAATCATCTGACAGATCCCCTGTTCTCAGGCCAGCCCAATTCCAGTTCTAACGATGCCGTTGTTTGGGGAGTCCAGAGCCTTATGGCTCCCCCTCAACCATACCACCACATACATCCTTCCCAACTCCGAGGACCCCCCACCACCAACGTGAACCCTTGACTCCTCAAGGCCTCGCGTCCCTCCACACCCGCAAAGCCAACTCAATACCCTCCTGAATCGCCAAACACCAGAGATCGGTTCCCACCGCGTTAAGGTGAACCCCGTCTCGCCGCCAGAAATTCCCTTCGCCCGATTCCAGCTCTCTATGTCTGACTGCCACTGATCCGTTCCGCTGAAAAAACCTTGCCACCGCCCTATTTACCTTAACCCGTGCTTTGTTAATGCGCTCCACCGACAGCGCATCCCTCCACACATGCCTATGCACTATGTCTGACCAGACCGTGACCAGTCCTGGAGACACCGCCCACAAACGGAGCATATCGAACTTAATGTCCCGAATCAGTTCCCTAAATGGCCTGGCACCTAAGTCATTTCCCCCTACGTGAAGAACCAACACATCGGGCGGCCTATCTAGCCGCACGAATCTGCTAAACTCTGGCAAGACCCTCGACCAGGACATCCCCCTAAACCCCAACCACCTTACCACAACCTGATCCCTTGGGAACCCCAATTGGCGGCCATCAGGATGAACCGCGGCCCTCAGCGCACCCCAAAAGACGAACGAATGACCCAGAATCCACACGAGCTCGACCGCGCCGTCACCTGGAAAAGAAAATACAACAAACACGTACAAACCACCGCGTCTAACAAAACTCAAACATTCAATGCAACCACTCTTACATAGGACCGGAACCGTACCGACTCCCATCTCCCAATCCTCCTGACCACGTCATCACCAAGGCCCCGGCGAGCCGCCTCCGTAGCCGCTCCGATCCGGAACGAATGCCCTCCGAAATCCTTCGGATTCCGCCCACAAGCCACCAAACATTTCTTAAAAACCGCCACCAGCTGAAATCTAGACAAAAATGAACCGTCCTGATGCTTTAGCAAAGGCTCACCCAAAAAACTGACCGCCGCCCTAAAATCCCCGAAACAGCCAACAGGGCACATGCCACACTCTGGAATAGCGAACAAGACTACCTTGGCCCCTCTTCCCTCCTGATCCGTTTTTGACCTCCGAATCCTAAATTCTAACCTATCTGCAAAGTAATCTACATCTTCCGCGAATATGCCTCCGGGACGCTTAGTCGAGGGGCTAACCAGTTCCCCCAGATGAAGAGCTCCAAAAAACGCCAATGAGAAGGCCAATCGGAACAGCCGAACTTCGAAGGCCGAACTGCACGACTGTTCCAAGGCGACCCCTAGCTCGCATAACAGCGCAAATGACACCGGGCGCCTCTGGTCCCGTGACGCCCAGCCCCTCCCCAACCCCTTTAACGCTTGTCTCACCATAAAAGTCTTAGTAACGTCCCGCTTTCCCCGCAACTTAAAGCCAAATGCCAGCCCCGCCATAAGCCGATTAACCCGGGACACGGACCACCCTTCCTCCTTACATTGCCCTACCAATAGGAACAGCAGAGCCTCCTCACCTTCAACCTGTGATCCAAACCTCCCCGACCAGTCCTCCCAGTGCTGCCACGCTACCTCATAAGCCGCCTGCCAGCGATGATGCAATCAAACCCTGCCCTGCCCGAAGGGCAGATTCCAAAGTTCCTCCGGCCAAATGTCTCCAACCCTCTCTGCCCTCGGAGCCAGCTCCCTGAAGCGATCCCACTGCAAACGAGACAAAGCATCCGCAATACAGTTATCTACGCCCGGGACATGAACCGCTACCACCCAAGAGTTCAAGGACAAACACAGCAAAACCAACTTTTGCAGAACACGCACCACAGGCGGCGAGGATGCCGAGAGATTATTAATTGCCTGCACTACGCCCATGTTGTTGCAATTGAACCTAACTTTCTTATTCCGAAACCGGTCGCCGCATATCGCCACTGCGACCACTATCGGGAATAGCTCCAATAAGGCAGGATTCCGCACCCAACCTTCCTCTCTCCACCGATCGGGCCAGGACCCCACGCACCATCTACCTTGGCAATAAGCCCCAAAACCCACACTTCCCGCGGCGTCCGTAAACAACTCCAAATCAAAAGCATCAATGACTGGCTCCATCATTAACGAACGGCCATTGTAAGAGGCCAAGAACGAGTCCCAAACTGCCAAATCGCTCCTAAGCTCCATCCCCAGGCGCACATAATGGTGGGGTACCGAAACCCCACTCGTCGCCGCCGCTAGTCGTCTACAAAAAACCCTCCCCATTGGTATAATTCTACACGCAAAATTCAGTTTCCCTAATAACGACTGTAACTCTCGAAGCTTTAACTTCTTTTTCCCATATGCCCCTTGTACTTCTTCCCTCAGCCGAGATAACTTATCCTCCGGAAGGCGACACTCCATCGCCTCGGAGTCAATACAAATACCCAAAAACGTTAGGGTCGAAACCGGTCCCTCTGTTTTTTCTTTTGCCAGCGGGATTCCCAACTGTTCTGCCACCCGTTCCAAAGTATGCAACATAACTGAGCACGCCCCCGAACCCTTCGGGCCAATGCAAAGGAAGTCGTCCAGATAGTGGATGATTGACTTCCAACCTGCCTCCCCACGAATGACCCATTCTACAAACGTACTAAACGCCTCGAAGTATGCGCATGAGAGAGAACAACCCATGGGCAGACATCGGTCCACATAATAACCCCCATCCCAAAAACAACCTAACAGATGTAAACTGCCAGGGTGAACCGGCAATAGCTGAAAAGCCGACTCCACATCGGCTTTTGCTAACAGCGCCCCCTGGCCAAACTCCCTAACCCATTCGATGGCCGCATCGAACGACGTATACACCACGGCACAGAGACCGGGGTCTATACCGTCATTCACTGAACTCCCCTTTGGATACGACAAGTGGTGGATGAGCCTAAATTTGTTAATCTCTTTTTTGGGGACCACCCCTAACGGGGACACCCGCAAATTGGCAATGGGCGGGTCAGGAAAAGGCCCTGCCATCCGCCCCAAAGCCACCTCTTTACGTAATTTCTCCGCCACCACTTGTGGATGCTGATCCGCCGAACGTAAATTTTTTTGTACTACCCGAAATTCCCCCTCCAAAAACGGAATTTGAAACCCTTCCTTAAAACCTTCCAGCAATAACTTTGCCGCTGCCCTATCCGGGTAATCACTTAGCAAGCGACCCATCACGTCCACCCTGACCGGACTCAGCCCCTTTACTAGTACTCTCTCCCCCTTTTCACTTCCCCCTTTGAAGCACCTGGACGCCTCATGGGATCCCCCGCAAGTGGAACATTCGTGTTTAAACTTACACTTTGCCCCGAACTTGCATGACCCTTCATTGAATGAGAAACACTGACCCTTTTGGGAGGCCGCCGAGCGCCCCGATGCATCGAGGCCCCCGGCGCCCGATTGAAAGGACTGCCCCGACCGCACTGGGGCAGTGACCCTAAGCCACAACCCAATATCTTTGTGGTCCCACCGGATACTGGGTCTAACCACTTTCCTTTGACGAAACTGTTCATCGTATCTCAGCCATGCCTGCCCCCCATAAACCCGATAAGCCTCGCCTATGGCGTCCATATAGCAAAAAAGGGCGGAGCAATTCTCCGGCGCCTTTTCCCCGATCACACTCGCCAAAATCGCAAATGCTTGTAACCAATTGGCGAATGTGCGCGGTATTAACCTATACCGCCTCTTCTCTTCCTCCTCCTTCTTTGATTCATCTTTCTTGGCCCTATCAAGGTTAAAGCGTTCCAGGGGGAGGAGAGAAAAGATTTCTACAAACTCCCATATTTTTTCCCTTACCTCTTGTTTCAGGTGGGCCCCGAGGGGCCCTCGAAACACACGTAGACCTCCCCTTTAGCAGAATCATCTAGTCTGGGCGGGTCATCCCCTTTAGCTTTCGCTCCCTGGTCCTGATTAGCCTCGGTGCTCGCAACCGCCTGTACTGCCGAAACCCCCGTGACCACTCCCGCCCCGCTCCCGGACCCCTCGCCCGTCCCTACATTGCTCGCTGCCGACGCGCGCCCACTATCCCCGGGAGCTCCTAGTCCAGGCAGACCCGCCCCCATCCACACCGGAACCGGCGAAGGCAACGCCGGGGCCCTCAGTAACTGACTCAACACCCCCACCAGATCCACTAAACCCCTACCCACCTCCCCAGTGTGCCCTCCCCCACCCTGGGCAGATAGTAAGGGAAAGCAAGGTGACAGACAATACGAACACTCACCTGACTGCCTGGGTGCTGTGGTCCCAACAGTCGAGCATCCTGGGTCCAGATGAGGCAAAGCCATCCCCACACATGGCTGGCCGGGGTCCTGAGGTGAAGCCAGCTGCACCACCACCGACTGGAGACCAGCCCCTCCCCCACCGACTGAGGGGGAGGGCGATGAACACGGATCCCTCACGTGCGCGCTGGAGACTAGACCTGAACCGCTCAGCCCGACCAGAGGAGACCTCTGAAGGCCCGCATCCCGCGACCCCGCCGCCGCTGGTACGTCTGTCTGCTGGGCCCGCTTGCTGTGCAGGTCACTCCCCTGCACACCGGCCGCTCCTGGTCCTGAACTCCCAGCGCTAGTCTCCCCGTGCAGGGGCGCGGCCTGCCGCCCCTGCCGCAGCCCCCGCCGCCCGCCCGGATTTCTCCCTCCCCGGGACCGCCTGGCGGCAGCGCACCTGCCAGCGTCCTGGGTCGGAGGGTCCCTGGAGGGGCTCCGCTTGCGGCGCTGGGCTTGTGGGGGCCTCGTCGGGGCTCAAGCGCGCCGGAGGCCTGGTCCTCCGCGGCCGTCTAGGAGGTGTGGGGGGGAGCTGCAGCTTGCGACTCCCCAGGCCCCTGTAGCAGGCTCGTAAGCTGCGCCTGCAGCCATTCGGCTCCCCGTTCTTCTGCAGAGGTGCGCAGCTGCGCTAACAACTCCTCGAGGGACGCCATGCGGTAAGTGTCAGGAAAAGAAGGTACGTAGATTCACTTTTCTCCCTTTACCTCACGGCAACTGCCGTTACTTTCCCGGGCTAACCTATATAAGGCCTCCCTCCTTACCCAGGCCTGCCTCCTATCCCACCCCCCTTACTTAACTAGGCCAATAGCTGCAGTCCAGCCAAGCCCACGTCATGTGGGCCTTAAGTTGCACCCCCGGTCCGGCCCCTTCTGTTTTTTTAGTGCTCTTGGACAGCCTTTTTAGGCTAAGGCCCCATGTTGTGGAAATGCAGTGTTTTTTGTTGCAGATTTTGCTGCGTATTTTTGAGTCAAAGTCAGGAGTGTATTTAAAGAGGACCTTTCACGTCCTCATGTATATGATGTTTTACATACCGCTAGAAAGCAGACAGCGCGCTGAATTCAGCGAGCTGTAGTGCTTTCCCGTTATGTGCCCCGGGGCTGGAGCTATCGGTCCCGGTAGTTCTCTGCCCCATCATCAGAAGGACGTTCCTGATAGTCTAGCTTGGCTGTGAGGAACGCCCTCCCTGACAGTATTCCTCCATAGCGCTGTACTGAGGGAGCGTTCCTCACAGCTCAGCGTCATCACTGGGCCGTAAGGAACTCCCTCCCTGACTGTACAGGCTATGGAGGAGTACAAAGAGAGGGGGCGTTCCTCACAGCCAAGCTAGACTGTCAGAAACGCCCTTCTGACGATGGAGCAGAGAACTACCGGGACCGATAGCTCCAGCCCCAGGGCACATAATGGGAAAGCAGACAGCTCGCTGAATTCAGCGAGCTGTCTGCTTTCTAGCGGTATGTAAAACATCATATACATGAGGACGTGAAAGGTCCTCTTTAACAGAAATGTCTAGGCTGGATTCACACTTGCGTTGGAGTCTCCTACAGAGACTCCACCGCAGAATCCACTTGAAATTGGCGGAGATAAAAGTCCTGCAAGAAGGACTTTTCTCTCTGTTGGTTTCCGTATATAGTCTATGGGGTCTGTGGGTTTCCGCGTGTAACCGCTTTTTAAGCAGACAGGGTCTCTGTCTTTTGGGTCCCCATGCGGACTTGAGGGACAGAAACCCAAATGCTAGTGTGAACCTAGCGTAAAAACTTCCTTTATAATTTCCATTCCTTTTCAAGCCACTCTTGACTGTGGCTTAAAAAAAGCAGTAAAATCTGCAACAATAAAAACACTGCATTTCCGCTATGTCTTTAATCCTAGCCCTAAGACTACTGCACACACTGCGGCGGCTCTGGTTGTGGTTTCTCTGCAGGAATCACTGCAAGCCTCCCTCAGCTTTCAGGCCGGGGTCCCACGTGGCGTAAATGCCGGAGTTTGGCCACGGTGGAAACGCAGCGGCAAAAACCTCAGTTTTTTACAGTGTTTTACAGTTGATGCAATCTGCAGTCTAGCGAATCCTATCTACATATTGCAGAAAAATACGTGCAGCAGAAATTCTGCAATTTCGTGCATTTTTGGAAATTGCAGGATTTCGATTATACCTACGGAAATGGCGGTTTCCCTATAGGTATAATGGAAGCAGAAAGTGTGCAGAGGAAACCTCTGTGAACTTTCTGTGAAAAGTGCTGTGGGAAAAAACAGCGATGCGTTTCCAGCACTTTTTTGCTGCAGCCTGCTACATGGGTCCTTAGACTCAGCCTTTGCATTGCAAATGTTAAACACCATGAGTGAAACCTGCAGCAATAACTGACATGCTGCGGGTTTAAAACCTGCAGCACGAGTAAGGCTGTATGCACCTGTTCACATTTTGTGGATGTGTGATGTCCGTGATAATCATAGACAACACCCCACCCTGCTTATTTACAGGTCATGTGCCGTCCACGGTTGATTCGTTTTTCACATTGGTCAAAAAAAAGGGATGTCTGAATAAATACAGTGAACTGAAAAATGCAGACAGTATACGTACGTAAATTGTGGACATGTGAGTAAGGCCTTACTGTACATGAGATCGCTATAAATCTTATGCACAATCCTGCTACAGTAGATTGCCGCAGGTCACCCACGGGCGAATTCACAGCAGCTAAACCACTGTGATCCCCATTAGTCCCTAGCCTTACATTGTAAAATGATTATGGTTGTGTTCTGAAATGGTAACAGTCTGATATTATGCATATTGTGCATGTTATGTAACTTTATTAAAGATTCAATTCATTTTCCTTCCATCTTAAGGAGATTATTTCAATATGACAACCTGTACCTATATGCCCTGTTAGGACATACCAATGTTATGAAGGTGATCCACAGCTCACAAGCCCCTTAGATTTGGCCAAGTCTTGATTTACATAATCTCCCAAGTTATATGAATGGATGCCATGTAATAGAGCATTTGCCCAGAGGAGTGACAGAAGCCATATTGCAGCGATAAGCTGAATCTCAATGTCATCCTTTTAAAAATATGTTGTTTTTTTTTTTTGAGTGTTAGAAATGCCAACCGCTTACTGTAGAAACAAGTAATTTAAAAAAAAGAAGTTAACTTTTTAATGGAGCCAGATGATGCCATACATTATGCAAAATGATACATTATGATATCAGATTAAATCCCATAGAAATAAATGGGATCTGTCAAAGTTTCAGCTCATACACAGTATGTTATTTTTAAGTTGTCAAAAAAGATATAAAGTACATTGCTAGTGTCAGTCATGTACACAACTTTATATGGGATCTGTATTAAATGTCAAAGTAATCGATCTGCTAATAGATGGTTAGATGGTTGTTGTCTCTGTGGTTACAGATCAGCTATAAGGCTAAGGCCCGACGTTGCAGAAGAGTATATATATATATATATATATATATATATATATATATATATATAGCAATATGTTTATAACAATATGTAAATATGAAAACTGTTACAAAGAAGTTGCCTAGTTCCATTCACTCACTGATGTTTGGGTGTTGGCCACAATCAAATACAAGGCAATAAGTATGATATACAGACGTGGACAAAATTGTTTGTAGCCCTCATTTAATGAAAGAAAACCCCACAATGGTCACAGAAATAACTTGAATCTGAGTTTTCTTTTTTAAAAAATTCTGTTGAAAATGGTTGAAAAGCAATGTCGGACTTTCATTTGTTCACTTTCATAGAATTTTTATATATTATTACTTTTGTCAGATTCAAGTTGTTTCTGTAACCATTGTGGGTTTTTCTTTCATTAAACGAGGGGTACCAACAATTTTGTCCACGTGTGTAAGTGAAATATGCATATAGTATTAGAGAAGAAAAATCTAAACCTCTATGAAAGGCCAAATGTGTGCCAAAATATCACCTGTCTATGCCAGAAAACTGGCAGTTGTGAAATAATGAATTTCCCCATTCTGTGGACCTGATAAATTTCAAGGTTTGGATTGCGAACTTCACAGTTATTAACTCATGACTTGCAAGGTTTGCAGCTATTTTCACTTCTTGACCATAACTACTATTTGACACACAAATCATTAATTTTGCGTAAGTGCATTTCGATAAAGCCATTCACACATTTTTTAACCACATAAACAATCACAGTATTATCTGTGGGATACTGTATATCAGATCCAGTATTAATTTTAGTGCTTTTTGGGGAAAATGTGGTCCTTAAATCTTTTATCACCTCCCCAAATTTTCACTTTTTTACCTTTTCTTTTTCTTTCCTCCCCACCTTCCAGCAGCCATAATGTTAATATTTTTCCATTCACATAGCCATATGAAGGCTTGTTTTAATGCAGGACAAATTGTACTTCATGTTGGCACCATTTATTATTCCATACAATGTACTTGGAATCTAGAAAAAAATTATAAAGGAGATATATTGAAAAAAAAAAAAAAGTTAAAAGATTTACTTTTACAGCATTTACTGTTTAATAAAAATGACAGGTTACCTTTATTCTGCAGGTCAATTGCGGATGTCCAAATACTGCAATTGACCATGGCATCTAAGTTGTTACCAGTGATGGTCAGTACTGACACCGTTCATAGCTTTTAGAGACCCTTCACACAGCAAACATTGGTGCTGATTTTTAGATACATTCCAACTAAAAAGCAGTGCTAAATTCCACTCTGATTCTGATGCCCATTGTACCTAATGTGAGGCAGAGATCGAAGTAGAGTGCTGAAAAAAAAAAAGTGCCCCGCTCAATCTTTCCGTGGATTCATCTGAGTCTAATCTGGGGTGAAAGCCACGGTGGGAAACTGGAGAGCAGAAACGGAAGTGGAATTTGAGGTGGAAATCTGCCTCTTCCATTTCTGCGGTGTGAACGTATTCTTACTTGTGGATACCTACTGTATAAAACTGTGAGCACCTGTCATTTATGAAGAGAGCTCAGCTCCTGAACCCTCTCCATATTCCCCCTCACAACAGTATTTGTAGGCAAGTTTGGAAAAATGCTGCAAGGAAAAATAGAAGTGTTAATAGTTTATTTTTGGCCTTGTGTTTTGTGACCCGTGGCAGTACAGATGCATTTGCCATGAGGCGATCTGAAGCAATGCACCTCATTGCATGAAATGGGGGAAGATGCGCAATAGGTGGCACGGATAATTTATTCACCTATCAACGCTCCTGTCTAGGCTGGCTTCTGCCGCTGCCTCTAGTTGGCATTGCACGTTACGTCACAAAGTTGAAGAACGTCTTCAGCGTCGTCTGGTACAGCGTGTCCTAGTGGTAGCAGCCGAGGCTGGCCTAGATAGGACTGTGGATAGGTGAGCAAATTATCGGTCACTATCTATTGCAATAATACAATAGTTAGCGGCCTAACATATCATATCATATATACTGTGTGAGGGCCAATAAAAAAAGGGAGGTTATATACTGTGTGTGGACCAACAGAAAGGGGGGGGTCATATACTGTGTGGTGGCTAATAAAAAAAAGGGGGTCATATACTGTGTGGAGGCCAATAAAAAGGGGGGGTGCTTCTGGCATCCTCTGCATTTGTTTACATGGGTAGCTTCCTGCTGTCTTAGATTATAACTACCATAATGCATTGCACTTCACTCATATCTCCCTCTCACTCCCTCCCCCTCCCTCTCTCACACCCCCTCCCTGTTTCCCTAGCTCTACTAGCCCTACCTACTTACCTAACTAACTCAGACTACCCACCCCATTATACTTACCTGTCTTCTGTGTCCTGGTGATCAGTTTCTTTTGTCTCGCTGGCTCCTTCTTCTGTGAACTTCTTGCACATGCGTGGGAGGAAGGATCGTTCTGCTCTTCACTTCTGTCGGCAATTGCGCAATAGAGCTGGAATTACTGGCTCTATTGCGCAGGCGCCGGCAGAAAAGAAGAACGTGATGTTTTGTGCCCAGCAGACTGAAGACAGGTATGATGGGGTGGGGGGTGGTGTAGTATTGGTGACGCTCCATTTCCAGAAACGGGGAAACGGAATGTCGCCAGAATATCAGAAAGTGTGCTTGGGGCAGTCACATGACTGCTCCGGCGATCTGGGTAAGATTTTTTTTTAAAGTAAGTAAATTAGAAGTTAGGCGGGGGAAGGGGGTTAAATTTTTATTTTATCCCGGACAACCCCTTTAACAATATGTTAAAATCAGCCTTATGGTTGCCTTCAACGGGCTATAAATGTAACTACAAATAATTGGCATAACTACATGAATACAGTCGCAGAATTACTAATGGCCCTTTGAAGACAACCATAAAGTTGATGTAGCCCTTGGAGAAAATGAGTTTGACACCCCTATTCTAGGTACACTTGCAGACAGTTATTGGAAGAACTCAGCAGAGAGATTGTTCTAAACATCTTGGAGAGCTAAGCACAAATCTTCTGTGGATTAGACTTGCTCAAATCCTTCTGTCTCTCCATGTAATCCAAGACAGACTCAACGATATTGACATCAGGGCCCTGTGGGGGTCATATCATCACTGGCAGGACTCCTCCTTATTAGGGTGGTCACACCAAATGTTAACACTTTTTGACAGTATTCTTACTATGCAGTATTTTTTCCATACCTACTTAAAACTTTTGCATAATACTGTGCATCATATGTCAGGAGCGGGTTAAAGGGTTTTTCCAGAAGTATAGTATTGATGACCTTTTCCTAGATCTGTGGGGTTTGATTTCTGACATCCCAATTGATCATCTCGTTTAAGAGGCTGTTGCTATGGGTGTAGGTGAAGGCTCATGGGACCTGGTGCAAAAGGTTTAACATGGGCCTGCAGATCCCCCTATAGGATTTAAAGGGTGAAGACTGGGAAGACTAATTAGATAATGCCCATGAAAGTGGCAAAGACAAGCTGGTTAAGTGGCATTGTGTGTCATTGATCTGATGTCTGTTACAATAGGTAATAGTGCCCCTTCCAATTGCTAATAGTTCCCTCAGATAGCTAATAATGCCCTAATAATGTCCTCCACAGGTAATACCCCCCACAAAGGTAATTGTGCCACCCAGAGTTAATAGTCCCGCCCACTTACCGTTCAAGCCACACTACCACTGTCTGTTCTATTACATTGTATAATTACCTTTTCCCTGTAAAGCGCTGATGCAGTCCATTGCAATATGTTCGTCTCCTCATGGCTCCCCTGTCTCCTACTCTGTGATGCCAAGGGAGCTGGGAATTATACAGTTCCAAAGAGCAGAGAGCAGTAACATGGCGAGGGGGACCTTTTTCACTTTTACCAGACACAGCACCATACATTGTAGTGGCTGTGCCTAGTATTGCAGTTAAATCCTTTTCATTTCAATGGGAATAAGCTGCAGCATGACCATGTGACCAATAAAGGTCAGGCGTTGGATTCCCCCACTATCCTAGTCATCAGTATCATAGTCCTGGAAAACCCCTTTAATATCAGACTTCAAAATATTATTTACTGTATGTTTGTACTGTATTTTTTTCTCCTTTTATTTTGATATTACTTTCTGCTGCCCACATGACTGCCTTACATAGTTAGGTATAGCATCCCAGCCGTAACAGTGATATTGTATGGGGACAAATAAAAGTCATTATGTTCCCACATTACATCTGATATACTGTACATTGTACCGAATTTGGATCTTAGGAGCAATTTTATGGCACAGTCTAAGTATTTAACAGATTTCTGCAGAAATTCTGAGTATTCATCTTCTTTTCGGTAAAGTACATTTATAACAGAAGTCAATTGGATCTTCTGGGACCCTGACATTTCCATAGGCATTGTATTTAGTAATCACTGTGAGTTAGGATGCGTCTGTACTGATAGATTCCCTAAATACTTCCAGTGGCGACATCAGTGGCAGCCTAAGGCTGAGGAAATCAATACAGCAGTTCAGAGTGACAGTCATTAACAAAGGCTTGAGCCTCACTGTATTCACTTATGTCGTCTGAAGACTTATAAAAGAAATTCTGTCCTCTTGTGGCCGAAAGTCAATATGAACATCATCTTCTATTCAGCAGCAGGGTAGATATTTGTATCTACAACATACGCTTGTTATTATTGATATTATTTATTACAGAGACCTCTGTCAGAGAGATGTGCAGGCCATTCCCAGGCTCTTGGCTTCCTTTGAATGCTTAGTGCAGAAAAAGTAGAGAAATACATGCACATGCTAAGTTGCTCTAGTTTTAGAAAGCACTGTGATTTCACACAGAACTAAAAAGGGAAAATATGCACACTACTTTGTAAAATGCACCGTGCTGTGGATAACAACTAGCAAACTAGCAACTGGATGTGTAAACCGAATCGCAACAAACTAGTTTCGACCCAAGTTTTCCAAAAGTTTTGTTTCTTAATAAGACCTTTGTGATTTGTCTCAGGCAAACTAAAATGGCAGTTCCAACATGTACTATGCAGTTAAAATACAGAAGAGAAGGGGGATCACATGGTCTCTGTGATGTTGGCTGGCTTCTGGCATCACCTGACCTCACCTGACAGCCAATTAGGAGTGGTAGGTGGAGAGGTGACAGTGCTGATATCACATACACAATACAAAATACTGTATAGCCAGCAAGAAGAGCCATTTTGTGAAATTACAAGTTAGCCAACCTAGTGGACAGATGTGTTATCATCACGGCATGATCCATAGCAGTTACTGCCATTGCTACTGGGAGAACAACACTAATATTGCAATGAAACTACACAATTATAGGAGGACTAGTGGTGCATAGGTTAGTCAGATTGAATCCATTTTATACAGATAGTCAGAAACGCAGATAAGCCGTCGGGGAGGAAGAATTTCTTCACTGCCTGTGGGTTCCTGAGTTCCACATACACTGAGCGATTCAACCTTACATTGCCAATAATGTAATTTTGTTAAAGGGGTTTTCCGGGCAAAAAACCCCTTTTTTAAAAAAAGCTCTGTTAGTGCTATTAATGGGTTAATAAGTGCACCCAAATACCTTTTGCAGTGTTTTGAGTGATTTCTGGGATTTCTATGGGAGCTCCTGGCATGCTCTGCATTTATTTACATGGGTAGCTTCCTGCTTTCTTATCCTACAACTATCATGATGTATTGCTCTTCACTCTCTCAAACCCCCTCCCTGTTTCCCTAGCTAGCCCGCAGATTACTAGCCCTACCTAACTAGCTAACTAACTCAGCCCCCTACCCCCCACCCCATCATACTTTTCCTGTCCTGGAGATCACTTTCTTCTGTACAGCTGGCTCCTCTTCTCTTGACTTCTACCAGCGCCTGTGCAATAGAGCCAGAGTGGTCTATTGTGCAGAAAATGTGCTGCCCCGGCGATCTGGGCAACTATACATTTTTTTTAAGTAAGTAAGTTAGAAGTTAGGCAGGGGGGAGGATGTTTAGTTTAGGGTTACATTTTCATTTTATCTCGGACAACTCCTTTAAGTCTGTTTTACAATACAGCATTTTCTTTGTACTACAGCAGGGGTAGGCAACCTTTTTTGTTCGGCGTGCCGATTTTAATTAAAAAATCGAAGCTGAGGTACTCGGAGTGCCGGTCAATAATTGTAAGTCTGACGACCCCTAAACTAAAGTCATATACCACAAACCATAACACAGAAGTGCTGCCACCAGATGCTTTAGGACACATGCGTTTACTGCTATTTCCTGGGACGCTCCTGTACTTTCTGATTAGAAGCAATGAAAGTCCATGTGCAGCCCCCAATTAGTGGTAAATGTGTCCAGGAGCACCGTATGGCAACATCCTTATGGTGAATACACACTATGTATCTGGATGCAGATATAGTCTTAGGCCACTGGAATTTTTACTTCAATGTAAAACTGTGTTCACATGGTGCATTTTTGCACAAAAAAAAAAATGCCTGTGTTTTCTGTGCAAAAACACATCCTTAATGCATAAAACACACCGTTATACAGAATAATGTCCCATAGTGACCCCTGCACAAGGTATTATATCCCATAACAGCCTCTGCACAAGGTATTATATCCCATAACAGCCTCTGCACACCGTATTATGTCACATAGTGGCCCCTACACACCGTATTATGTCACATAGTGACCCCAGCACACAGTATTATGTCATATAGTGGCCCCAGCACACAGTATTAGGTTCCATAGCGGTCCCCGCACACAGTATTAGGTTCCATAGCGGTCCCCACACACGGTATTATGTCCCATAGCGGTCCCTGCACACGTTATTATGTTCCATAGCTCTCAGACTTCCGAGTACAGTAAGGGCAGGACCAAGAGAGGGGACAAACATAAAAAAACAATGAACTCACCATTCCACGCTCCGCAGCCGCTTTGTTCTCTTCGGCGCTTCTGCCGCTGATTGTGTCTCTGGGGTCACGTCGCGTAATGACATATGCGTAATGACGCCAGACGTGACCCCTGTCAGCTGTTAGAAGTGCCGGTAGATCGCAGAGCCGCTGCGTAGCGCAGGGAGCAAGGTGAGTATCATTGTTTTTTATGTTTCTTCCCTTCTCCTAAGTCTCCGCTTATTATACTGGGGGTCTGAAGAGACCCCACAGTATAATAATAGCAGTTTCGTTTCGGCCATGTTTGGTCCGATCGAAGCTGCTGGATGAGGACTCCGCTGCCGTGCCAGGGGAATAAGCCTCGCGTGCCACTCTTGGCACACGTGCCAGGGGTTGCCGACACCTGTACTACAGTGTCAGATATGCCATTATTACAACCGGTATTATTGTAGCTTGCTACATTGTGGTCTGACTTTCCACAGAGTGTCTTACATTGTTTTTACTTACAAAATCAGTCTTTTTAGGGAAAAGTCATTTTTTTTTGTTTTTGGACAATAGTTTTTTTTTTTGTTAACCAATACATACAAAGTGCGATTATCATGGTAAAAAGAAAACCAAGCTAACTGAGACAGCGTCTAGTAGTCTAGTAATAGTCTATAGTGCAAAATCTCATTTTGTGAAAGTGTTTTTTGGGGGCAATAGTGTTTTTTGTTAACTAATATACACAAAGTGCAGCAACATGCTGTCACTTACTAGTGCATCTCAATAAATTAGAATACCATCAAAAAGTTATTTTTTTTTTTAGTAATTCAGTTGAAAAACACATATATTATATTGAGTCATTACAGAGTGAACTTTTTCAAGTATTTATTTATGTTAATGTTGATGATTCTGGCTTACAGCCAAGGAAAACCCAAAAGTCATTATCTCAGAAAATTTGAAGAATTAACCCAAAACACCTGCAAAGGCTTCCTAAGCGTTTAAAACGGTCCCTTAGTCTGGTTCAGTAGGCGACACAATCATGAGGAAGACTACTGACTTGACAGATGTCCAGAAGGCAGTCATTGACACAATCCACAATGCAGTCATTGACACGATTCTGATTATATTATAATTTATTGAGATACACTAGTATGTTGCCACAGCTACCACCACTCAGCCAGACATGTCTTGTGGCCCGAGCCATCACATTCTACTTTTCCACACTGTTGGTTCCACAGTGTTGGCATTAAAAAAACAACAACAAAAAAAAGAAACAAAGAATTTTTCTCACGCTTCACATTCAACCTAACCGCAGCCAGGCTACATGTGGGCAGGACTCGTGACAGTTGGTTGTATGCATGCCGTGCATACAACTTTCACTGCCCACCATCGCTTCTTTCCATACCACCATATGGCATCACCTGACTATCCTACCTGTATCTGGACCAATGCCTGATGAAGGGACGAGTTCCTGAAACGTTAACATTGTGAATATACATGTGAATAAGCACTTTTTGCAGAGAAAAAAAAAAACGGAGTGCCGTCACATTTTTTTTACATGGTTTCCACTTGGGAGTTGGTCAGTTCCTTAGTGATTGTGCACCCAAATTTATTTTGAGCCTTTCGGAGTCGAGTGCTGCCCTGTACCCCATTTCCCACATGGTGACAGTTGGTGGTCCTATTCACTTCAATGAAGAGCGCTAGAGATCAGTCCCACCTGGCCACGCCCACATTCAGCCTGGCTGCAGTCAGGTTGAATGTGGATTATGGGAAAGGTCCTTTCACTTTACTTTGTGGGACAATCCCTTTAAGAGAGCTAATAATTGGCTAGATAGAGTTCCAGGAGCCCTGACAGTGTTATACATTATGTTTTAAGCCAATTTAAGCTCTGGTTCATACTGATCTTATTTGACCCAAAACTAATCTTTGGACTGAAGCACCTGAACTTGAAACTGAACAAGTTTTTTAATCTGCTCTGTTTGTTACAACAAAGAGACATTATGGCGATGTAGTCATCTCCTGCAGTGGCAAAACATAATAAAATCCCTGTGATTGAAAACCTGAATCTGTCACTGGGGTAAAGCATATAAAACCAACAGCACAGTTAGATAGGCCAGGCTCACCTGAATGTAACCCTTTTTTCCCTATGGAAATTTGTGCCTCCATTTCAGAGATATTATTTTATTTTGCAATATGCAAATTAGCAATCTGGAGCACTAAGGCCAGCTCCTTTGTTCCAAACTGCTACGCTCTACACTGTTACCAATACGCTTTCCATCCCCTCCCCCTTCTATGATTGACAGGGCACGGGAGTTATGCTGAAGTCTCACCTGGCCCTGTGTTCTTGTGTTTGCGCTGACATAGTAAAGCAGTGTGGCAGTTAGGAATAATGGAAGTGCACTCAGTGCTCCAGATTGCTCATTTGCACAAAGAAAAAACACAAGCACTAATTTTCATAGGGAAAAAGGTGTTACATTCACGTGATCATGACCTATCTAACTGTGTTATTGGTTTAATATGCTTCACCCTGGTGACTCTCTTGAATACCACACAGGTCTGTTCTAATGCCTGGCATCTGATCCTGTGGACCCTTACAGCTTAGTGCGCCTCTCTTTCCTCCCTGTTTGCTCTCACGCCAGATGAGGGGGTAACTCCCCGAAACGTTGCATTGACATTGATAAAACATATATTCTGTGAACAGTGTTGTAATTTCTACCATATATTGCATGTGTCCTTTGGAATAAAGTATACTGGAATTACTTGGATCAGATTTGGAGTGCTGACCTACTCTTTTGTTCTCTGACATTTTGAGGGAAGATGGCTAGTCCCTTCAGGAATACCTGATATCTACCCTACTGATCAGACATACCAAATTTAGTCTACGGTATGTTGGACATTTAGGACCTGGCAATTTTTACTTTTTTTTTTATTATGCTCACATTTCAGGTGCCATAATTTTTGTTTTTTATTTTTCTGTTGTGAGCTGTATGAGGGCTTGTGTTGTTGCAGCACAAGTTGTATTTTTTGATGCTGCAATTTTTTAAGGATTATATTGTTTAATGATTAGCTTTCATTCATTTTTTGGAATGGGTTTGTGTAGTGTGTGTCTTTTTTGGGATTTGTTTTACTGCGTTCTCTGTGCAGTGTACATCATATGTTAACATCATTCTGCTAGTCTGCTAGTTTTTTATGTTTTTCTAGATATCAGGGCTGCCAAACTATGCATATGCATAGACTGACAGCTGTTATATACTCCGTCCTTTTAATATATAAAAATGCTTTATTATTTTAAAAAATATATATATACTTGGCATTGCAGCATCCTTTACAACAATAAATTTAAAAAATGAAAAAATGCCTTTAAAAAAAAAAAAAAATGAAAAAAATTGCCAGAAATAATGATTTTTTTTGGCCATTTTACCTCACAAAGAAACTAAAAAGTGATCAAAAAGTCATATGTACTCAAAAATGGTAAAAATAAAAATTACTGTTCATCCCACAAAAAACAGGCACTCTACTTGCTGCATCGCCAAAGTATTAAATATGTTGTTCAGAAGATGGCAAAGCAAAAGCAACTGATTTTTGGAGGCACTGAAAAATGCATCTCATCAATGCTACATCAATGGGAAAGAAATTGATAGCTTGTACAATATAACAAAACTCAAAAATCGGCACATCCTTTAGGGCAAAATTGGCTGCGGCAGGAAGGGGAATGTATAAGCTGTGCGAAAGCACATCCAGATATAAAACAGGTTTAGAGTTTAGGAGTCATCACAATTTACCCACCCAAAATGATCCTCCCCATCCTAAGAGTTAGTGGGAAAATAGTGTGCGATTTGCTATAACCAGTGTACACCAAGCAGTTTACATATTCACTTTACACTATTCACTGTGCATTCATTTCTGGACAAGGCTCACTACTACCCTTAAATAAATTCCTTAAGGGGTTAAGTTTCGAAAATGGAGTCATTTCCCAGGGGATTTAACTTTACTGGCACCTCAAGGGCTCTGTAAAAATGCTCTAAAAGCCCATTTTCTCTTGCGCCCTCCAATGTGCCCAAACAGTAGCTTATGCCCACATATTTGACACTACTGGATAACCTACTTTAACAGTGTTATATTTGGCACAGAAGTGAAGAAGCGTTATTTAGTGTTTGGACAGTTTGACAATTTCGCAGAAGTGCTAGCAAAGAGGAATTCCTTCAGAAGTGACTTCATTCTGTATATTACACCTTTCAAGGAATTTATCAAGGAGTATACTGTAGTGAGCATTTTGTCCCCTGAGTGTTGCATTAATTTATTTTCCAGAAATTAATTTGTGGTTGAAATAAGCCATTTCATCATCCAACATGCTGTGTTCAGCTTGTGTCAGAAGACACAAATACTCCATAGCTTGTTGTACTTGGGATAACCCACTTAACACTTTTTGGACTGTGTGTATCTGCTAGGGTATTTCCATATCTGGAAGAAATTGTGTAACAAATTGTGGGGGTGCATTTTCTCCTTTAACCCTTTGTGAAAATTAAAAATTTTTGACCAAAGCAATATAATGTAAAAATGTTAGTACATTTTTTGAAACACCCATGTGGTCAAAATGCACACTATATACCCCCTGATAAATTCATTGATGGTTTTAATTTCCAAAATGGGGTCAATTATTGGATGTTCTGGTATCTTAGAGGCTCTGAAAATGCATCATGGCACCTGAATATGAAAATCTGCCAAAGAATGTCATAACAAATTGTGGGATGCATTTGTGGCTGCGTACTTTTTAGGGCTAATGAATACATTATTGAAAAAATACTGAAGTTTCTTAATTTTTCTAAATGTTGTTTTGAATGGTTTAAGGGTTTGCAGTTTTAAACATGAAGTTTTTTATGGGAGTTTTTTAATATACTGCCCTTTAAAAGCCCCTTCAAAACTGAAATGGTCTCTTGTTTTGTGGAAAATTGCTGTTAACCTTGTAAGTCCTAAAAAATTAAAGGACATTTAGGCTAAGGCTCCACGTAGCGAGTCGCAGCAAAAAAGCTCTGCAGCAAAAACCGCGGTCGAACGCATCGTGGTTTTTTCCACAGCACTTTTCACAGAAAGGCCACAGAATTTTCCTCTGCGGACTTTTTGCTTCCATTATACCTATATGGAAACCGCCAGCGTTTCCGTAGATATAATTGACATGCTGCGATTTGCAAAAATGTGAGCGTTTTTTAAATCACGTCATTTATGCTGCGGAAATTTTTCTGCAATGTGTAGATGGGATTAGCCAGAAGCCCATCCACTTTGCAGGGCCTGTAAAACGCTGTGGTGTTTAGGCTATGTGGAGCCCCGGCCTTAAAAGTGATGGCAACATAAAGCAGAGATATGGTAGAAACAATTTAGTAACTAATTTGGGTGGTATGACTATATATCTAAAAAGCAGAGCATTTAAAATTTTGAAAATTTGTAATTTTTCTAAATTTTTGCCAAATTTCCTATTTTTCATAGCTAAATACAAAAAAATATCTTCCAAAGTTTGCCACCGACATGAAATACAATATCTAAAACAATCCATACATTTACTTGGGTAAGTTAAAGCATCCCAATTATTGCCACATAAAAGTGACACTGACGTGAAAAATTGGGTGAGAACTGTCCGTGTCCTTAAGGGGTTAACATAACAAACGTTGACCATGACCATAAAATAGGCCTTACAACCATTGACAGACTGGTATCTACCCAAACGTCACAGTTTAAGATGCCCATTCAGCTTATTGGGAGATTAGTGGCTGCCAGACACACTGCCACTGCTTATCTCAGTATACATAGGAGCAGACGAGTAAAAATCCAACCTGTTTGATCGACGTGCCTTATGATAGGCGATGTCACCTTTATGGTCAGCTGTTCTCAAGCCTATTGAGAACATATCTACTGTACTATTGCTAAAGTACTGCTTCTTATTAATACTGCCAAACCACTATTAACACTTCCAGTACTGATCTGTGAGAAGCTCTGCTCGCAATAAACCTATCTGCATTTGTGATCTGACAAGCTCTTGACATTGTGAAGACTGAGTGGTAAGAAGGTAGTGAACAGGAAGACTAAGTGAAGTGGATATACAGAAGTGTTGCCATGACAATGACTGCGAGTACAACTAGGAGCTGGAGGTTTCCTTGACAAAGGCCTGTGTTTGCTTCTGAAAGTCCAGGGATCAGGACAGCCTCAGACTAGAGTCTTCTGAATACTATATAAGACATGCCAAATAACAGTCTTCTCATTTCCTCACGGAAAGGTAAATATGGTCATGCCTAACCAGGCATATGGACTTTATGCATTAAAATTATTTACTTTTTAGTACAAAAGGGCAGTTTCGCTTAGGCTATAATGGGTTAACTCTTCCTAAAGTTGGGGTGTTGTTAAAACTGTATCAAACCCACATTAGAAAAAGTATTTGCCTTTTTGCCATGGTTTTTACAGGTAAAATATGTTAAATGTGTGTCAAGCATAAAACATAACCACAGCGCCTTTTCTTTTCTTAACTGCATTGAAAACCCTGGCAAAAGCTCATGTGCTTACTAAGTAGCCGCACACTGTCACTGTCACTGTGGGATATTGTAGAAGCAGTGCTGGATCTTCTATGAGCTGGTGGATTTCTTTATGTGGATGTAATTGGAATTTCTTGGTGTAAGGGATTGATCTGTCTGAGAACATTGGGATGGGATCCCCTCCTGTGTTTCTGTGTGGGAGGACACAATGCACTTGCTGAGGATTGTATAAGCATCTGTAACAAAGGTAGAGACAAGCACTGCTGACAGGTAAGCGGCTGTCATTTCAGAAATGAATAGTACAGGCGAGTATAAGAAACTTTTGTCCATATATCAAAGAGAAATGTCTCCTTCTGTCTTGGGACTGAAAGTGACTTTCACTGTCCAAAGCCCTTCTGTAGGACGTCAGGTCACGACTCAAATTACTCATCTCTATAGAAATCTATGGAGAGGGAGGAATGAGCAGGAAGAGAGGAACATAAGACACTTTTTTGTCTGACCCTGGAGCTTTCTATAATGGTCAGAGCAGTTTATTCACATTGATACAGGTCAGTATTCTCTATATATGTCCTGCATGTTCTTAGGGTTTGTTCTGAGTGATTGAGATGGAGACAGTTATACAGCCGACTCTGTTTCTGCTCACTGGGGGAGACTTTTCAATTCCAATGTCTTCTACACTGTCAGTGGCATAGCTCATTTATGACAAGGTACACACCTCCTCATAACTCAGGCGCAGCCTCCGCTGGACCAAGCGCCTGCACTGAAACCTATACCAGCTTGTAGCTGATGTAAATTTCAGGGATCATTTACTCCAGTAATGAAAGGTTTTGTAGGAATATTGGTAACCTAGGCCTTTAGTGTGTGAACAGTGGAGGTCCTCCAGGACTCTCACAGGTCATCAGAACAATTTGGCTTTAATGTTTTTTGGGACCTATTTGCACAACCTGATTTGCAGTTCAGCCAAAGTAAGATTTTGGTCTAGAGTCTGTCTTGAAGTTATTGTCCATGTAGTAATCTTAGTACTACAGTTCTTCTATGTAGTAAATTATGTTTTACAGTAATCCATCCTCAATATCCATTAATACATAAATACAGTTTTATAACTATGTATGGTTGATGTCTTTGTGGGTTTTGTGTTTGTAACGTTAAAAGGTACCTGAGTTTTCATGAAAAGTTGATATATGTGCAGGGTCTTCCTGGGCAGTCTGTTCTATGACTGTATAAGCCTTCATACATGGTGTCCTATCAGTTTTTCTGCTGCTAATAATGAAATTATGGCTGAAACACAGTTTACATTTGTCTCTCAGCCAGAGGGTGTTCTATAAGGAGTAGTATGACCCCCTCCCCCATCAATAGCTGATAATGTTCTGCCAGGAGTAACTATACAATTGCAAACAAATAATTAAGAAATCTCCAAGTAACCATAATATAAGAGATCCAGGAACACTGCACTGTAAATACAGGGCAAAAAACAATCTTTGAGCATAGTCAGTAAAGTTGCTTGCTGCCTGTGAATAATATCCTGTCTGTAACCATACAAATAGCCAGAAGTAGATACAATTACAGACTTTTCTTACATTGTAAACTTTGCAGAATCCTCAGTCTTTTGCGCACAGCAACAGTTTGCAGACATGTCTATGCAGGCTGTGAGGAGAATCAACTCCTTCCCTCTCCATTTAATGCAAAAAGAAAAAAAAAGGAGGGCCCCTACACTCACTAAGATATGCAGCGACAGACGTCCTTAGCAACAAAAGAGTGAACAACAAATTAGCTAGAAGGGAGACATCTAGTGGCAGGAACTTTAGAGAAGTTTTTCATGCAGAAACTAGCCACGTTGTTAATTAAAGTGCATTACATGTTGGTCCAGAATCACATAATCTATTAAATGAGACTAAGTTGTCTTAAAAGTTACTGACCATTTAAATATTTTAATAGGCCTATAATACAATACAGAAGAGCTGAGGCGGTACAATAGACTTGCATGTGATCTTGTAGGGATAGTATCCTCCACCCATGAGTTAGTTTCTGAGAATATTAAATAACACCAACCAGCAGCAAATTACATCCATACAGCCACAATTACATTTGTCCTTTAATTGAGAAGAGTAAAGATACATGCAAACATTGAAAAAAAACAAGAGAAAGTGGGAAAAAAAGAACATATGCAACATATCATTTTGAGTACAAGTGTATATTTCAGCCAAAGAAAAATATGCATGTACTGATACAAAGTATTTACTTGTAGTGCCTAACTAAATACTATTAGAAGCACAATGTGTTGGAGGCATCAAAGATGTAGGGTAAAGACATTTAGATGGGGGGGAGCAATCTAATATGGTATGCCTGTATATTAGCAAGATCTCAGAGTGGAAGGGATAGCAGTTGGCTATTGGTCTCTTAATCCACCTAACCAGTAGATCTGCTAGTGCATGGGGGTGTTGATGTAGTCTCACTTGGGGTAGGGGGTAAGGGGGTATGTGATCCATTGATCCTGGATTTCACAGAACATGTATTTTTGTCTTAGCTCCCAATGTAATATCCATTCTGCAGCTGAGGTCAAGTTTGAAGATGCAAGTTTCAAAAGTGGGATCAATTCATGGCACTAACCATATGTGTGGTGAGATCATTACATTTAGGATGGAAAGTATCAGTAGGTGGCCAGAGTATTTTATATGCTGTATGTGGTTGATATGTTGTCACTGCAAACTGTATAAGCTTCTAGATGGCCACCCCGATTATTCTGCATCTTCAAATAGTATATAATTTTGGATATTATTGGATATTGGCTGTATATTACATTTCTTGTTCTGGTTATTCAACAAAGTCTGTTGTTTATTTCCAAGAAATTGTAACCTGAACACAATAGCAGGGACTCCTTGTGTTTAGGAACTATTGGAGACAACTTCAGTTTCTGCTTCAGGCAGTGGAGGTGTTGCACACAGTCAGGCTTCAGGTTCCTGGACTATACACATGTTAAAGGTTGCTGTCTGGTGTCATGTGAGGGTCATGACTCTTCTGTCTCAGGGGATATTAAAGACTTGTTTTTGTAGTTTGTTCCTTGTTGCATTACCACAATCACTGAGTTTTTCGTGCATTACAGGACCATTACCTGCTGCTGTCTCATCATGGCTGTCATTTACGAAATAGTACAATGTTGTACTGTGTTAGCCATTGAAAGTAGTGTAAGAGTGAAGAAATTAGGCGATACCTTTTAGAGGCTAACTGAGTATATTTGATAAGTTTTGATAAGTAAGCTTTCAAGAGTCTAGCTCTCTTCTTCAGACATGGTGTTATACAAAAACTGAAAATTAGTTATGAAATAGAGTAGAAGTCTGGTTGTGAGAAAATATTTTTATTATTTTATCCTTAAATATAATTTTCTTAAACAGGCATGTAAGGGGCTTTATGAGGCCAGATGAGGAACATATAGATATGTGCATGGATGGACCTTGCTGACATAAAAGTGGGAAATGTAAAAGTTGCATCATTTATAGACTATTGTCAAATAACAGAAAAGCAGCACGGTGGCTCAGTGGTTAGCACCCATACGCCAAAGACATACTGATAGGGAATATAGAGCCCTATATGGGACAGTGACTGACAATGTCTGTAAAGTGCTGTGGAATATGATGGCGCTATACAAGTAAGCACAATGACATCTTTCTAGATGAAATTCTGTAAATATTCCTTCTCCACCAGCGTCCCCCTTGTTTTCCCATAAAGCCAAGACCTAGCCTTTTCAAAACTGCAAACTTTCCCCGTGCTTTCTTCTTTTCTGACACATGAATTCACTGCCATATCGCAGTCATTTTCTGCCATTCATCTGAAAAGCTTTTAAGTATCTATAATTGTTACTCAGCATCAGAACCCTGAGTAGTCATTGTGTGCTGGGCTTCCTCCGAGACTTGTCAGTAAGCCACTGTAAATGAAATACTTCATTGTTAGGAGAACTATTTAGAGCACAGTAAATTGGATCCAGCTGCTTCATTGTTTATTAAAGCATATTATTATGGCAGTAACTCAGATTTGGTTGTGTTTTATGGAAAAATATATACCATGAGATACAAATATATCAACCTGTTCCAAAATACTTAGGAAACACTTAGGAATATTAGTAGTAATTATATGTAGCGTCTTACCAGGTTCCCGCTGGTCTCTACTTCTTGGTCCTGCCTCATCACACTGGAAGTATTTGCTTAGTCAGCCGTTGTCCTGGCTCAGCCAGTGATTGGAAAGTAAAATCCTTTCCAAAAGTTACTTTTGCGCTGGACAACCCCTTTAAAAACTGGAATCTATGGAGAAATATTCTAATGAAATATGGCCACAATAAATGTGAGAATACTGTATGTGTGCCTCCAGGAGGGTCAGATAAATAGTGAAAATGTTTTAGTTTAAATCTAAAAGACAAGCATGTCTAGACACTTCAGATGAGAATGTTTAGGGTTTGTTCACACAGGAATTCCTCTTCATTTTCGCCGCAGTCTAGCCGCGACGGGATGCCGATGCAGTGCATCAGCATTCCGTCGCGGCATCCCGCTCCTGATTAGGCTCGGATAAATGGGCCTAATCCGGAGGGAGTCTTGAGCTACGGACCCCGCGGCTGAATCACGGAATCTGCAGCAAGATTGAGTAGAACACTTCTTTTTTCCGCGTCCTGCTGCAATCTCTGCCTCCCATTGAAAACAATGGGAGGCGGATTCCGGGAGGAATCTGCTCTGGATTTGGGGGGGGAAATCCGCCACCAAATCTGCGGCAAATTTCTCCGTGTGAGCACACCCTTATTTTCCTGTGATTTTACCTTACAGGATACAGATCATTGATATTCTGTGACTGTTACATCTGCCTGTGGCATCAAGTGACACTGCTTACCTTAAGGATTTTGACATAGGATAGGGGATAACTTGCAGATCATTGGGGTGGTCCGACTGCTCAGATCCCCACTAATCAGGAGAACAAGGGACTTTTCTCCCCCATCTGAATGGAGAAGTTGACAGGAAGCCCTTGGCTATCTCCTGCACTCCTGTTAAAATGAATGGAGGGGATGCTCTCCTGGGAAAACCCCTTTATGGGTTAAGGCACCATCTATTGAAACGCAGAAAAAAACGCCGTTGAAAAACATTGTGTTTTTTTTCTGCAGAGTTTATCATTGCATTTTCGCAGAGTTTTCCTCTCCGGACTTTTTGTCCCTATTATACCTATATGGAAAAAGCCAGCATTTCTGTAGGTAAAATTGACTTGCTGTAATTTTTAGAACGGCTGGCGTTTTTTGAAAAAGCAGCTTTTCCACTGGAATTTTTTTTCTGCAATGTGTGGATGGGATTAACCAGAATCCCATCCACTTTGCAGGTTCTGTAAAACGCTGAGTTTTTTGTGGGGCTTCAACCTTAGGTTAAGGCCCCACATTGCAGAAAAACAGATTTTTTTTGTTGCAGGTTTTTTTGCGTTTCTTTTTTTTTAAGCCAAAGCCAAGAGTGTATTGAGCAGAAGGAAAAAGAACGAGAGCTTCCTATATATTTCCCTTTGCTTTTGTAGCCACTCCTGGGTTTTGCTCAAAAAATCACAACAAGATCCGCAACAAACAAGCTGCTTTTCTGCAAAGTGTGGCCTAAGCCTTACAGGGCATTTCACATGACTGAGTGCTGTTGGATTTTATTGTCCGTCATTTGTCAATTCGAGTCTGATGGACTGCACGTGGACCCATCTAAGTAATCAGGCTAGATTTACCTCAGTATTACAGTACAGACTGAGGGTCTGTATGAAAGAAACATTAGAGTATGTCTGATGTTCAGCAAACCCCATCTCTATACAATAGCAAAAAATTAAAAGTGACATGACAGTTACCCTTTACCAACTAAACTGCCCAATCAGGGGGATAGGTTAGTGGGTAAAAAAGTAATACTAAGTGAGTCTACACAAGTTTGGCCAAACACTGATATTCTGGCAGCTAATATCTAATAAAATACAGTATATCTAAATGGCAGAGCAAAGTCTGCCATCAGTTTGTGGTATTTTCATGGCCGATTACCAAAATTGGTCATTTTAACCAATGAAGATATAATGTGTATGGCCAGTTTTAGTATTCTGAATGCACACAAATAAGGCTTCTATAGGTGCCAGTCACACGGTTGCATGACATCAGGCTGACATCAGGATGACATCATGCCAGTACATCAGGCTGACTAATAGCCTATTGGTCATGCCCTTAGTTCTAGTTCTAGCAGGCATGCCCCACACGTAGTGGTGTCTCATTCATCCCAGCACCACAAGCCTTGGCCGCATCCTGCAGAAAAAGACAATTCACATGGGATATTAGTTAATATTTGGATTTTTTCCCTGAGGTAACTAACAACGCCTAAACATGGTGCGCACAGAAGCTAAATCTTTTTTATTTCTTAGATTCTATTGTAATTTGATTCTGTACTGTAGTGTATCACTTGGTGTTTATAGGAGAGGCAGCAGCACTTTATATACTGTATGGTCTTAATGTATGCATTGTATTTGTAGACACAAGCAAGGGTAGAAAGTTATTTTGTCACTGTAGATGTTCCAACCATCACAGTGTTATGGCTGCTACAGTATATATAGTGCCTGTCATAGGCGCCTTTCATCATATGACTGGTTACAGGTTGAACAGATCAAAAGACCTGATTTAATGATATGTCATCATATGCACCAAATGCAGTATTTATAGGGTCATGATCTCTTACCTTCTGTAACACGCCATGCTCTACAAACACCAGCATCTGACTATTTGGATAAAACTGCTTGCTTCAGTGTATCAGCTGGCTTTCCTTGGGCTGCCCTGAGCACGGGATACATTATCTAGGTTACTGACATCACAGGTTCCAGTGAACGGATTGGTTGTCCTTTAGGAAGATGGAAATACACATCAGGAAGACAGCATGATGGCAGGAGACAGAGCAGGAATCACTACTGCAAAACAGCCGGCTGTGGATAACACTAGGGATGGATTGCTTTAATATCCTGAAACTGAGAAGCAGAATATACTGTATTCAACATGCTTTGAGGGATTAAGGGATTTTTATTAACAAGTTCAGCTAAACTGCTGCTGGAATAGTAGGTCACAAGGAGCTATTATGTCTTGGTGTAAAGAAGTTGGTACTCGGAAGGTTACCTCAATTAACCTGGTTACCGGATTTTTTCAGTATCTCCGGGGTAAGTCCATATAGAATGTGTAGATTTAATTTTAAGCTTTGTGTTGTTGCTACTATGTTTGTGTGTCACAACTAATGCTATGAATTTGGTAAAAGAAAATGACAAACGATTACAAAGATGGCAGGTTGCATTCAATGTTTATTTCACTTGTTCTCATCTGTATTAGGATTTTAGGTGATATATATATACAGTACAGACCAAAAGTTTGGACACACCTTCTCATTCCAAGAGTTTTCTGTATTTTCATGACTATAAAAATTATAGATTCACACTGAAGGCATCAAAACTATGAATTAACACATGTGGAATTATATACTTAACAAAAAAGTGTGAAACAACTGAAAATATGTCTTATATTCTAGGTTCTTCAAAGTAGCCACCTTTTGCTTTGATTACTGCTTTGCACACTCTTGGCATTCTCTTGATGAGCTTCAAGAGGTAGTCACCTGAAATGGTTTTCACTTCACAGGTGTGCCCTGTCAGGTTTAATAAGTGGGATTTCTTGCCTTATTAATGGGGTTGGGACCATCAGTTGTGTTGTTCAGAAGTCAGGTGGATACACAGCTGATAGTCCTACTGAATGGAGTGTTCGAATTTGTATTATGGCAAGAAAAAATCAGCTAAGTAAAGAAAAACGAGTGGCCATCATTACTTTAAGAAATGAAGGTCAGTCAGTCCGAAAAATTTGGAAAACTTTGAAAGTGTCCCCAAGTGCAGTGGCCAAAACCATCAAGCGCTACAAAGAAACTGGCTCACATGAGGACTGCCCCAGGAAAGGAAGACCAAAAGTCACCTCTGCTGCGGAGGATAAGTTCATCCGAGTCACCAGCCTCAGAAATCGCAGGTTAACAGCAGCTCAGATTAGAGACCAGGTCAATGTCACACAGAGTTCTAGCAGCAGACACATCTCTACAACTGTTAAGAGGAGACTGTGTGCAGCAGGCCTTCATGGTAAAATAGCTGCTAGGAAACCACTGCTAAGGACAGGCAACAAGCAAAAGAGACTTGTTTGGGTTAAAGAACACAAGGAATGGACATTAGACCTGTGGAAATCTGTGCTTTGGTCTGATGAGTCCAAATTTGAGATCTTTGGTTCCAACCACCGTGTCTTTGTGCAACGCAGAAAAGGTGAACGAATGGACTCTACATGCCTGGTTCCCACCGTGAAGCATGGAGCAGGAGGTGTGATGGTGTGGGGGTGCTTTGCTGGTAACACTGTTGGGGATTTATTCAAAATTGAAGGAATACTGAACCAGCATGGTTACCACAGCATCTTGCAGCGGCATGCTATTCCATTCGGTTTGTGTTTAGTTGGACCATCATTTATTTTTCAACAGGACAATGACCCCAAACACACCTCCAGACTGTGTAAGGGCTATTTGACCAAGAAGGAGAGTGATGGGGTGCTACGCCAGATGACCTGGCCTCCACAGTCACCAGACCTGAACCCAATCGGATGGTTTGGGGTGATCTGGACCGCAGAGTGAAGGCAAAAGGGCCAACAAGTGCTAAGCATCTCTGGGAACTCCTTCAAGACTGTTGGAAGACCATTTCAGGTGACTACCTCTTGAAGCTCATGAAGAGAATGCCAAGAGTGTGCAAAAGCAGTAATCAATGCAAAAGGTGGCTACTTTGAAGATCCTAGAATATAAGACATATTTTCAGTTGTTTCACACTTTTTTGTTAAGTATATAATTCCACATGTGTTAATTCATAGTTTTGATGCCTTCAGTGTGAATCTACAATTTTTATAGTCATGAAAATACAGAAAATTCTTGGAATGAGAAGGTGAGTCCAAACTTTTGGTCTGTACTGTATATATTTATATATTTATAGTAAAATCACTCTACGGCTAAGGGGACTTGGTCAGGTCCACTGAAGGGGCCTCATTTCACTTGAGCATTATTTGTGTATTTAGAGAGCGGCTATTTGAAGGAAATACTAAATCTATTGGACTATGTAAAGGTATGATGGTGCTGAACACAATGTCCCCTGCATTGAACTGTGGCTGGTTTTATGATGCCTTAAAACACTAAATATAATAAACGCATATTGTTCACGTCTGCTGCGAAAAATCACAAATTCTGTAAAAAATGCCTGCCCAAATAGTGTAGATGTTGGTGATTGTCCTATGACAGACTTGACATTGCTGTTATTGTTATTGTGCTCTTACATGTATAAAGGGGAATAACAGTGGAAATAACCTGTAATATTACAAACTCAGCCTTATACAAAACACATTTTATAGGATATGGCATATTCTGCCTGTTCACCAGTAAGGTTTCCTACTAAGCACGCTCACGTTATGACATTGTATAGCAGCAGTCACATGTAACAGGTCACATGTTCTAATCACTGGCAAACAATAACCCAGATTTTATGACATTTCCATGGCCTAAATATTGTCACTATTGTTAACTACTTTGTGTAAATGTAACTTATAATATCAAAACTCAAAACCTGACAGTATTGTTGACCATCATGTATTAGATAGAAGATGGGTAATATGAATATACGAGAAAGAGCTGTCCATTATACAGCATAGTATCTGCTAGTAACTGATCTCTGCTTATGGAGAGGTTTTGTGCTGAGTCCAGCAGGAAAATCAATATTCACTTCTGGGGATGTCAGGATGAGATAAATCACTGAGCACAAGGTTATTGGAGCACTTCCGCTTTCATTCTGTTTGTGTTTCATGGTACGTGTCATTTACTATTGTACTCTTTATCTAACATTGTTTTTTCACGTATTTCTGGAGATTAGACAAGTTTGTTATGTGAAGATTTGGATTGCTAAAATAATGTTCTAAGTGTGACAAACTGAAGAAAGCATTAAATTCCACATAAATACCGTCAGAAATGCACTGTGGGCAAGAATACTTGATAACATTAGATATGTAGGTTTTTTGCTATTCTAATCCATATATTATTCTATGGATAAAACTGGTTATTTATATCCATTCGTATAGATGTAGCACTGTATTTAGTGAATTTATGTAAGGATGGCCTACATGCAATCTGGAAAACCTGAAAATCGGGTACTTGACTGTTTCTTCTGCAAATGATCACAATTATGAATAATAAATATGTGAATAGGGTGGTAGCGCACTTGTGGGACCACCACTCCTTTCACTTCTATGGGATTGATGGATTGCTGTACCCAGCTATCCCATTTAGTCCCATGGAAAGAATAGAGTGGTGGTCACACATGTGAACTACTGCTCCATTCACATAATTATTTTTCAGAATTGTGATTATTTGCAGCAATAAAAGTCATGTAGGGAATTATCCTTTGGCTGCATGTACTTGACCATAGGGTCCATGAGAAGCAGAATGGAAGGAACTCGGGTGGCGTTTGTGTTTTTCAGTGACCCATGCACTTAATAATCTAAAAAGTTTTTAAAAATGTTCAAAAATAAAAATACAGAAGTTCAAATCACCCACCCTTTGCCTAGACTTCATATAAAAATAAATAAAAAAACTTTAGCAAAAAATGCCTGAGCTGCAAACATATTAAAATGTTTCTCCCATACAGTGCATACCATAGTGTTGGGGAGGGGCGGTCAAACCAATGTGTTTAGTCTGTTTCGCCTCCCAAAAAATGTGAATAAAAAGCAATCAAAATGCCAGAAATTCCCCAAAATGGTATGAATAATAAGTACATCTGGGCCCACAAAAAAGATGCTTTTACACAGAATATGGTGAATTTTTTTTCAAAGTTTTGTATTTTTGTTAAGGTTTTAAAACATAACAAAAGCTATATAAATTTGGTATTGGTGTAATATTAACGGCCCAGAGAATATAGGTAGCATGTAATTTTGGCTGCACCATAAAGACCGTAAAAACAAAACCGATAAGAAAATGGGGAAAATGCACCTTTTTTTCTAAATCCCTCCATTCTGAATTTTGATAAGGAAGTGGAGCGCAGCTTAATAAGTGAAACAGGGAACAGATTTCTTTAATAAGATATATTACAAATTTTTCTATATTCACATGTACTATTCATTTAAAGACAGTTGTATTACAATTGGAGGTACACTTTAACCCTTTCGCTGCTAGGGGTCTCCGGAAATTTTGCACTTTTGGTAGCCAGAGCAATTTTCACAGTTTTGAGATGGACACATAAAACCTAAATTGCAACATTAAAAAATCATACCTATATATGCATTGTCAGAATGGCAGCATGGTGGCTCAATGGTTAGCAAGGACAACATCTGCAAGGAGTTTGTGTGTTCTCCCTGTGTTTGCGTGGATTTCTTCCGGTTTCCTCCCACACTCTAAAGACATACTGATAGGGAATGTAGCTTGTGAGCCCTATATGGGACAGTGACTGACAATGTCTGTAAAGTGCTGCGGAATATGATGGCGCTATACAAGTTAGCTAAATAAATAAATGCCACTTGGTACTGTATGCGAACAGGTACCGTCATTCAATTTTGATTTAAAGTGAATGTTTTATATTCCAAGAGTTTTCTGTATTTTCATGACTTTAAAAATTGTAGATTCACACTGAAGACATCACAACTATTAATTAACACATGTGGAATTATATACTTAACAAAAAAGTGTGAAACAACTGAAAATATGTCTTATATTCTAGGTTCTTCAAAGTAGCCACCTTTTGCTTTGATTACTGCTTTGCACACTCTTGGCATTCTCTTGATGAGCTTCAAGAGGTAGTCACCTGAAATGGTTTTCACTTCACAGGTGTGCCCTGTCAGGTTTAATAAGTGGGATTTCTTGCCTTATAAATGGGGTTGGGACCATCAGTTGTGTTGTTCAGAAGTCAGGTGGATACACAGCTGATAGTCCTAGTGAATGGAGTGTTAGAATTTGTATTATGGCAAGAAAAAAGCAGCTAAGTAAAGAAAAATGAGTGGCCATCATTACTTTAAGAAATGAAGGTCAGTCAGTCCGAAAAATTGGAAAAGCTTTGAACGTGTCCCCAAGTGCAGTGGCCAAAACCATCAAGCGCTACAAAGAAACTGGCTCACATGAGGACCGCCCCAGGAAAGGAAGACCAAGAGTCACCTCTGCTGCGGAGGATAAGTTCATCCAAGTCACCAGCCTCAGAAATCGCAGGTTAACAGCAGCTCAGATTAGAGACCAGGTCAATGCCACACAGAGTTCTAGCAGCAGACACATCTCTACAAAGCAGTAAGCAAAGCAAAAGGTGGCTACTTTGAAGAACCTAGAATATAAGACATATTTTCAGTTGTTTCACACTTTTTTGTTAAGTATATAATTCCACATGTGTTAATTCATAGTTTTGATGCCTTCGGTGTGAATCTACAATTTTTATAGTCATGAAAATACAGAAAACTCTTGGAATGAGAAGGTGTGTCCAAACTTTTGGTCTGTACTGTATATTTTTTAAAACTAGACAACCTGAAGATTATATGTGTCTCAATGGGTTATCAATAGCCACATCCACCTTCATGTAACTTTGTGACAAACACAAATAATTTTTGGAAAAAATGCACTAAAACACATATTTGCACCTAAAACTCATATTCAATCTTACATTCACACACAAAATACATTTAAAATAAAAGATCAAGGTGTACACAATTTATATATACCACAAACATTAACTACAACAAGAGCTCGTACTCTCAAAAACACTGATACAGAAGACGAGCAAGATTTTGCTGTTATTCACTAATATGTTAAAAATCTATACTGCACATAGCAAACTGTGACTGTGATACCAAAATCTAACTTTTTTGAGATTGCACAGCATACAGTATATAAAAACACAGCTTAATATTTCATATATACAACCACCTTCATGCAACTTTGCAGCAAACAGAGATTACAAGCAAAATTAGCACAAAAATTCAAATTTGCCACTAAAGTCCATGCTCAAACAGTCCCTTTCTGCAAACAAAATGTACTTTCCAAAAAACTGCAAGATGTGAGGAATTCATACATACCACACATATATATATTTACAGGTGCAAGTGTTAAAGAAACGCCAAAATCGCAGAAATGTGCCAACCAATTTTGTGCATGCAAATTAAATAGGAGTTTACATAAAAATATAATTTTCTATCTCCCTATAAAAATTGTAGCAATTTATACATTCATCTCTAGTGATAATCGTTATTACTATTATTTTAGCGTGTAACGGATATCGCTAGAGAGGCACATTTTACTCTAGAAAGATCAGGCATGGACATACATTGTGTATGTGTTGTGTAAGTGTTTAGTGCGACTCTTTTGGAGCTGCGACCTGGACAATGGTAAACATCTGGGTCACAGCGCCAATAAACTTCCTGGTTATGTTCAGAGCGGTATTACAGAAGAATACCCCACTAATAAGGCTCAGAGGGGTATTACATTATCCCTCCATGTGACAATCAGAGAGCAAAAGTACAGTATGCTCTCTGACTGATAGGAGAGGGGATAACATGGACAGAAGTTCCTGCCATCCCCCCCGGGATCACATACAGGTTATGCACAGATGATGATGATGATTTATCATCTCTGCAGGGCTGCTCCTTCACCCTCCCCCTCCTACCGCAGCTCTGAGGCAGGTAGGGGGGAATTTTAGAGCCCTATATCTCAGGATTGGTTAGAGCTATGAAGATGAGAATCTTATCTTTAAAATGATACCAAGCTCTTCATGGCCCTTACAGATTCGGAGCGAATCGCTGTTAAAAACGCTGTTAGGAATTGAGATTTGTAATGGGATCTCAATACCGAATAGCATTTTCAACAGTGAATCGCTCAGGATCTGTAAGGGCCATGAAGAGCTTGGTATCATTTTAAAGATGAGATTCTCATCTTTAAAATGAATCGAAGATCATCTTCATAGCCCTAACCAATCCTGAGATATCGACATTAGTACTAAAGACGTATTAGATACGTCCTCAGCTAGGAAAGTGCCACCCTGGGAGGACGTATAGAAACATGGTTGGCAGGGAAAGGGTTAAAGTATTGTGGGATATCTGTGACTTCGTGGGGCACATTTATGAAGAAGTGGTCTACCACTGGACCAAGAGGGGACATTACTGCATCGGAACATTGTGCATGATACTCTATGAAAAAATGGGGGCAAATACTTGTAAAATCACCCCTTTTCCAAACTCTAAAGTTTTTTTTGCAAGTCCTTTATACAGTTTGGATCTCTTCATAAGGACAGTATCTGGTGACGGCTCATACAGTTTTATATTTTTTTATAGTTATAGTAACCTTTTTCATAAAAAAAATGGCTGGTCCACTGTATAAGCAAGCTAACTCCTGCTACCTCTTGTGCCACCCCCTCTACCTGATAGATTGCAAGCTCTTGTAAGCAGGGCCCTCACTACTTGTACAGTGTTGCAGAATATGGCGCTATATAAATAAAACGTATTATTATTATAGCTGTAGTAGTTTATACTACATGTGTGTAGGAGATGGCGTATGACTATACTGTATGTTTGTCTAGTGATGGGATACTGTACTGAAAACATATGAGAACCATACAAGAATAGGTTTTAGAAACAAGCGTGGTTCAATTATTTAGGAAGCCTACTGCTTGCAAAAGTCATTCATAATTTATAAGGACAATACTCAGTGCCGTGAAGGAGATTTTGTATTAAGAAGGTTTTAGAGAGAGCTTTACACTCACATTCATGTCTGCATCAGTGATAAATGCTCCTGAGATCATGCTAGTGCGAAAACTGACTAGACCTCGCTGGTATACCACAGCATGTGACACATGGAAGTTAAAAAACTGACAGAGAGAAGAGCACGAATCAAAAATGGACCTCCACATTGGGTTTGCATTACACAGAATGTATTGTTCATGCAAATGGCCCCAAAGAGGATTTGTAAGACTGCAAGTAGCCTAATAATAGGGAAATAAAAATTGTAGCCAGTCATTGGTTGTAGCACTCACCTGTCTTACATACAGTAATAGGTTGTAGAGGTCACATGGGAGGTCCCTGAAGTTCAAAAGGAACTCATTTGTATATTGATAAAAATAGTGATATCTTGGTGATGGAGGCATCAGCTCACAATGGGTGACCTTCACCTATATTTCAGTGCGCATTGATGTTCTGGGATCTGGTGACAGACTCCCTTTACATAGAAGTAGTCCAGAAATGGAATTTGACAATGTCAGGCATGATACACACCTGAATGTCATCAAAATGCCCTACTCTGCCACAGATTTGCAGTGAATTATATGTAGTTTATTGTGAGAGGCGAAACAGCACGTAAAGAGTAACTGTAGATTCAGATTTGTTTGGTGAAGGAATAGTTCAGGTAAATATGAAAAGCGTAATATATCTTATCAGAGGAAAATGCTCTTATCACCTTTTATCAGCTCTTTTCCTAATGCTAAACTTCTGCATTCACTGATAGGTCTGTCTACACTGATGACAGACAGATCAGTCTATGGAGAGGGGATGGGGGAGTAGGAGTATTAGCCCAGTGAGTGTTTAACAGATTTCTAGCACTTTTATAGTAGATTTCTAGCATTTTCTCAGGTTTTAGAAGGACTGCTCCTATCTGACATTACCCAAACCCAGTACAGATCCTAAATAATACATGAGACACCAAAACTAGCAACATTTATTGCTTGTGAATGGTGGGGAGTAGAGTAAAAATTCCCTGTGGCAGAATCAGTGAAGCAGTATCTATTAAATGTTGCAAAGAGCTGGACCGCAGTCTTGGTAAATGAGCCCAACTACTATTCCCTATGTATGGAGACTTTGGATTCATCTTTATACATTTACATAGTCCTATAGTAGTATTGATTCAATAATGCCAAAACCTCCGACATTCACATTTTAATTATCATTTTCTATTCTCTTTCTTTTACAGATGAGCAAGAAGCAGTTCAAAAAAGAACTTTTACCAAGTGGATCAATTCCCATTTGGCCAAGGTAGATTGTAATGTACAGTTATATTCTTTTATTATTTGCTTTATTACAGTAGTAGTCTATGCTAGGTTGTAGGACCAGAACAATGGACAGGCAGACTGCTCTAATATCTGTTACACAAAGCCCGAAGGACACCATTGACTATAACGGGGTCCATCGGTTGTCTGTCATTTTAAAACTGAAACCGGCAGTAGACGAAAAGTGTAGGACTATTTCGTCTACCAATTTCTTATTTGCTATGTATCTTACAAGTCTTCTAACTTCTTCATACTGTTCATGATATTGTACGTTTATTTTATATGTTATGTTTAAATAGTTGTGGGTTTACAAGTTATACACTGAGGATACACTTACAAATACTGTTTTTGAAGCAGACAGCGAAGTGTTGTAGTTTATCATGCTTTCTGGTTATTAGTCCCTGACTTTTGTGTGCAGTGATAATTGCAAAGTTTACTGTGTCATTGAAACTGGTGGACATGAACCTGTCTTATATAGCCCCAGTCACTTCCTTGGTGACCCCTAAACTGCTTTGGGGATTTCCAAAGATTTAAAAGGAATCTGTCACCTCCAGCAAGCATATTCAACTGCCACGGCTGTGTTACAAAGCACATTACACTGACAACATACAGAAACAACATACCTTTGTAATGTAAGTCACTTTTGTAGATTTGGAGTAAAACAACTTTGGAGTCTTTTGGAAACAGGGCAGTTGGTACACTGGGTGCTGTTGAGTAAGCGTGGAGGATGTTATAAGACTCTCTTTAAAGGGGTTTTCCACCTTTTCAAAATTTTTGGCTTATCCTTAAAATGGTTGTCCAGGAATTGGATAAACTACAGAGTGGCCTAGGGCAGGTGTAACAAAAAATACTCACCTGTTCCTGGCACTCTGTTGGCCGTCGCTCCAATCTGTTTGGTTACTTGTGGTGCTTTGGTCTCTGGAAGCCCTGCCCCCGTGTGACTGCTGAGGCCAATCAGTAGCCTCAGCAGTGGCTTGAGAGGGACCAGTATGTGAATGACTCATTTTTTTATGTTATGCCTGCCCCCTGGCCCTTTTCATGCTTTGTCTAATTCCTGAACAACCCCTTTAAAATTAGATCGGCAGGGGTCCACGCAGATCATCTGTTTCCCCGGTTGTTCATTGTTTACATGCTGGTCACTTGGCATATTATCAGTATTGGCAGTTATGAGTAATGCATTAAAATCGATGGGACACTACTGCAATATCCACAACTACCCCTAGCAATAATATGGCGAGTGAGTAGCGCAGCACCCAGCTGTGGGAGCTGTGCGACCATATAAACAGTTGATAAGTGGGGATCTTGACAGTCAATCAATCGGAAATTGATGGTCATCATTTTAAAAAGGTGAATAACTCTTTAAACTCATTACCTATCCACTTGTTAGGTGACAAGTTTTTTACCATTGGGTAGGGTCTGACTCCTGAGACCTCAACCAATCACGGCAAGTGGAGTGGCAGTCAAGCAGGTATGCTACTGCTCTATTCAACTCTGTGGGACTGCTGAAGATATTCACTATTTTATAGGCCTTTCATAGAGCAAAACAAAATAATCACACAAGACGGGTGGGCACCAGAAAGGCTGCAATTCACCCACTCTGGATGGCCGCACATAGGCACAAAGTGGATAGTTAGTATATCACTTAGTGTTTTTACAAAAGCTTCTTAAAGGGAAAGTGTCATCAGAAATTTTTTTATTGACTAAACCAGAGTGTCATCCCACATTCAGTCATATGAAATAAGAAGAAAATGTAGAAGCTCATGTGAATAATTATCTAACTAAACAATATTACTCAACTGAACATGTATTTCCTCTCAGCAGTGATACTCGAGCACTCTCGTTGCGGTGGCTGTTTATTCAGTGCAGTTCATACCGTCTACCCCTAGTGATTGAAATGCTAATATAATCTTGGGGGGAGAATTAAATTATCAGGAGCGATCTTTCCATTTTATGTAATTAGGTTTAGTATGTTACAAATCAAAAGTGAATGACAATATTGAATAATATAATCAAATTATGGAAATGAACGGACAAATGAACTTACGTATTTTATTCGAAAGATGTGTCATTGTGACATTATTTCTAAAGAAAGATTAGTTTGACTCCAAGGTTGAAGTATATATGTCAGGAAGCACTGTATTATGTTCCCAAGTGCTCCCTTTCACATTATTGTGCTTCTCAGAGTCCCCTCCACAGTTTTATGCTACCTAATGGTCCATGCACACAATAGTATGTCCCTCAATGGCACCCACACACAGTATTATATCTCACAGTGGCCCCCACCCACTGTATTATGCTCCCCAATGGGCTGTATGCAGTGTACTAGGCTTTTAAGCACACATACTGTATGCAGCATACTAGGCTTTTCTGTTTACAGAGAACTGCTATATATGAGAAAGTATCTGGGATATTTTTCTAGTCACTATATTGCATGTCATTTCCATGTTTCAGTCTGTAGTACAAGTGGAGAGGAAACGTTGAGGCTTACTGTCAAAGCAAACATTACAACGGATGGGCTTTTTGCCTTTGTCATAATTTAGCTTGATGCTGGCACAGTCATTGGAAACTATTATGACATCTCATCCTGAACTTTCACACTTAATGAAACATTATACACTTGGCACCATTCACCACGCCTCCATGACATAATAAATACAGTCATTTGAAGACATTAAAAGAACATTTTATTGTGTTTCAGAATAAATATTTATTTCTTGTTTCTGATATAGCACCATGTTTCAATACACTGTACAAAGATTTCCATCACTTCTACCTGTTCCTCTTCCCCACTGGACAACAAATCTTGGCAGGGTAGGCTCCTGATCCAGATCAAGTAAATCCATGGTCTCTGCAGTCTCCAAATTCAATTCAGATCGGTTCAGTCATAGATGCAAAGGACATTCCGAAGCAAAAACATTTGGTAAATGTTTTTGACCCATGAGCATTCGTCAGACAATTGGTTTGTACATGTAGTACACCATATGAATGGTTCCTTGTGGTCCTGTCAGCTTACTAGAGTAAAATGACTACCTGTATTGGTGCCAATGGAGGAAATAGAACTGAACTGCCACAACAAAACTTTCAGATGGTGTGCTGCAAAGGCAAAACTGATGGTCTGGCCAAGACCAGAAACATTTCTCCAATCTATGTCTCTCCCACATACATAGCCCATTCAGCTAATTTGGTTCGAGTGGGACAGTTCCATATTGCAGATGCAGACCCAGTGTTCGGGGCAGTGGGTAGTGATTTTAACTCTATCTGCGTCCTTAGGATGCAGATAAAGTTGGATACAATGGAGGAACTCAGAGGTATCAGCTCTGTGCTCTACCATTCAGGCTTTGGCTGATGATGCCTGCAGCAGGGAAATACTGTGAGCGCCTATCCAGAGACATCATTACAACCGAAGTATACAGGCAACTCCTCTGTGGTAGATTTGCCAGTGTTTAATCCCCTTATGAATAATATATCTGTCACAAGAAGGTGCTAGTTCCGTCTTTGTGTCAGATATATCCATAACAATATCTATTCATGTGGGTGTTGCCCATACTACTCAAGAGCATGGACCTAGGTGAGTATAACTTTTTATTTTAACTTGTATGTAAGGTATTCATTGAATGGTTACTGAGGGGGCAGAGAGCACTATGTGTGGGCTACTTGAGGGAACTCTATATTGTGTGGGCCACTTGAAGGGACATTAAATTATGTGGGGGAGCTACTTGTGAAACTTTTGAATGGGGCCCCCCAATGTGTTAAAACTGCTCTGCCCAAGCATGTGCACTAGGTCCAAATTCATGGAACTCAGATTAAACTGTATTGCAGAGGGGAGACATATGCAACGTTTTTGGTACATTATTATAGATTAAGAGATAGATTTGCCACCCCTGGCAGCCTCATAGTAGTGAATGGATTGCCATTCATGCAAGCGCGCAAAGGTTTCTGTCACATACCGGCCATCCTAGCATGTGACACCGGTGCGGCTGTCAGGGGTTGACTCATTCCACTTACTCAATCTTGCACTCGTCCTTTGCTCAGGCTTCAAATTGAGCTTAAGTCGTACCCCAACACAGTCCACGCACCCCAAATACACGCCGCCACCACCACTGATTTGGCTCAATGGAAGCCTCACTCAGGCATCTCAAACACACCTCAAAAGGTAATGGGTTCATAGAGCAACACAAACTAACCTTAAATGTAGCAATTTAATAACCAAAGGGTTCAGTGCGAAATATACAAAAAATATTAACTAGGACACAAAATGCAAACAGCTTTTAAAGTAAATGGGATAAAACAGAATAATACTTAAAAGTCCTTGGTTCCAGGAAGCTTGGATGATCTTCTGTAGTGAAGCGGACACACCCAGCTCTCTTAGCTGCTTCCTCAGATGTGACAAAAGATCTTGGTCATAGGTAATTTGTATATATAACAACACGTATCAAAGAAAAATACATAACCTAGGGTTCTCTCATCATTACAGCTTCATTCACAGGGAGTCTTCCGGGGGACTTTTAGGGCTTTGCTCATTGGTAGTCCCAGTGGTCAGACCTTATCCTGTGGATAGGGCATAATTGTAATGGCACAACCCCTTTAAATTAAATCTAGTTTTTACTGGAGATGATGCCTTCCAGTTTCTCTACCCCCATTAGTTCTGTCCACATTGCTTGTCAGGAGTTATAGCTTAGTGTCAAAGCCACTCCTTCTTCATTCCTGCACCATGCACAATAACATATGTCCTCGGGTCAAACTTTTGTTATATATGAATCTCTGAGACTGGTATTATTATGCATCAAGTGACAAGAATTTTTTTTCCTTAGGGTTTACCTTGAAAAATGAAAGCATAGCTTAATAGAGAATCCACAGGCATGTAATCTTGTACAGGAAGGTTAGGAGGTCTCCGTCTAAGCCATGACAGATTTGCCCTTTAGAAAATTCTAGTGTTTATGTAAGAGGCAGTACATTAAACTACAAGTTTGTGAAAGGAAAGAGAAAAAAATTCCTGGATTATACTTCATATGAATTGCTTTAGGAAATGTGAAATGTCATTGATTAACTTTTTACAAGAAGAAGTGCCTGCTTTATTGAAGGGGATCTGAGGGACTAAGATTTTTTGTTCATTTCATTCAACACTAAACATTAAAAAATAAATTACTAAAACAATAAAACTTTGTAGTTTGCAGATTAAATTTTGCTACAGAGCCAAACATCTGGGGACTTGTGCTTTGTGAACATTTGGGGGGGCAAGTGTTGACATGTAGCAGGGATCCAGATATGATGCAACTGTATGACTGTATAATTTCATGGATCTGCTATTGACTACTATTGTAAAAACAATTTACACTGCATACGGAATATGTCTTGGCAGTATCTCTAACTACGCATTTCAAAAGAAAACAAAAGTTATAGCAGTCCATACAAACTAAATATATGCCAAAAGGACACTTGTCAGAGATTGGGGTCGCACCCAAAATACATCCACTCATTATATCTCATAAAATAGACCTCCGCTTCCACACTCACCAAACACACTACACACACACGACTACACAGGAGTGAAGCGCCCTTTCACACTCATACTTCCACACAAAGTTACCACTACTCGCCAATTATGGTAGACAAGACACCAGCATGCCCACACCACCCACACCTAGCACACAACAGGGTAACATGGCTAGTGATACTCACTCTTAGGAAATGGGGGAACATTAGAGCCAAAGGACAATCTTAAATCTTAAAATCTTGAATCTTAAAATTTTAGATTTAATATACATAAAAAGTTAAAATGCATTAACAATAAAAAGATGGAATAAAAAAGACAAATAAATACAATGTTAAATAAAAAGGGAATAACCTTACAGACCTGGTCTTAAGTCTCGCACAGACTGCACCCTAGCTCCAAGGAATCTTACCTAGGGTCCTCTGCCACCCATTTTTGTATAGATCTCTGACCCCCCAAGCTACTTCCTACAACCTTCCATCTGTGATGTCATAATATTTCTTGATCAACATAAGACTTTTGATCAGCAAACCCCCATGTGGTCCGCTGCTGCAATGTCTGTCATGGTCAGGAACCCTGGCTGGCTAATTAAATGAGCACTAATTGCTTTGCATCACCTGGAGACTGGTTCTTCCTCTTTAGCCTGCGCATTACCCTTATGATACTAATTGCACAGGACTTTGCGTATTTTAATTACACAGGAACTCTAGCATAGACAATACTCAAAGGCCATCTCCTAATTACACGCATGAGTGAAAAACCCCTATATAACTATAAAAAAATTTCTACATAGACGCACAACTATGACACAGTATGATATAACATATTGCATCACAACACTTGATATATTTATGGAAATTCAAGTCTACGTGTAACGTCTCTGCTGGTTTGGGTCTCTGCGCCACCCACCGCTCGCACGCTGCGGCGAAGGAGGCGTGTTCAGTTTGGTTCCTTGCGTAGTTTTCTTGTTGCTCAGTCTGAACATGGTCCTAGACAATGTAATGGATTTCCAGCCACACCCGTGTTCTGAGCATTTCTCTCTGGATTGCATAGTGTTAATCTTTTCCTTGCCTGTGTGATTGACAGCATGTGTACCTATCAGGTCTGGGGCTGGGCCCAGACATTCTATATATGGGATGTCACTTTCTCAGCAAGTTGCCGGTTATTGCACTGTCTTTGACTGCTCTCTTTGTTATATCCCTTGCTGCTTTGTTACCTGATTCTCTGACCTTTGGCTTGCCTTGTGACTATTCTCTTGGATTGTGATTTCGTACTGCATTGCTCGTCTGTTACCGAACCCTTGGCTTCCTGACCTCCCTTTGTGTCATTTGTTCTATCTTTGTTCAGTGTTGTCACTTACTCAGTATAGGGCTCGTCTTCAGGTTGTCCTTTTACCGTTTTGGGTAACTGAGGCAATAGGAAGGGACAGTGGCTGGGGTGAGATTAGGGCTCACTTGTCTCTGTCCTTCCTCCCAGACCCCTGCAGTAGTGTGAGGGTATTGCTACATTTGGCAAGACCCTATCACTACGTGCCTGAACATTTTTGAGAGAGGAAGAGGAACTTTATGATATATATCATTTAGCCCTTTCCCTCCCCTTGATGTATCCTACTGCCAACATCTTCCTAAAATGGCCATAACTGGAGATAATTCTGATCCTGGCTGTTTCTGTGCTTTGAAGGGTTTTGATATTGATCACTTGTTTTTATACAACGTAAAGGCCTGGAAGTAGAAGGGTCCATACAGTGATCAAGCTGGAGTACTGCATCTGTGTTCCCACTGATTTGATATCGATGACATATCTTAACAATGGGATGTCATGGAGGCATAGTAAAGCCCCCCTCCCACTATATTACACTGACAAACAACAATATATCGCAAAACAGGAGAATTGCAGCGTATTGCTGAAGCAATCAGAGAATTTAAATCCTATGGTTGGACTTTAGAAAATAAAATTTATTCATTAATTAATTTATTCATTTCATGTAATGAAAAAAAAAATTGGCTAGCACACCAACCCATTCATTTCGATGGCCCCATACACATGACCATGTATTTTCACAGTCCCGAGTATGTCGTCGTAACCCCAGGACAAAACTCAGGACAGGACCTATTCCCGTCCCTTTTGCAGCTCATTGACCTCAGTGAATGGGACCATGGAGGCATGGGCTGCCCACAGATGTCATCCATGTGACGTCTGTTCAGTTTAATCAAGTCCCCCTGACATGCGCACAGCCATGTGTACATCGCCTAATATTGACCATTTCCATTTTATTGGAACTTGTCCTGAAACTCTTTTTGCTTCCTCCCTATCCTATTGTAATTTAATCAAACCTGCTCTAAAATAATATGGTCTCAGGCCTTATTCACACAACCATTCTGTTTTTCACATGCCAAACATCTGTGAAACACGTACGTGAAAAACAGCCATATGTCTTCTGTTTATTGAATGGCCAACATGCAGCTGTTTTAAAAGTCTATCAGTATATTCACATGTCCAGTTTTTTTTTTTTTTTGATAGAACTTTTCACTCAAAATGGACAGGTGAATACACCCATAGACTTTTATGGGTTTTTAAAAAGCCGAATGATGTAATTTAAAAAACTGACATTACTGGCCTTTTTTCACTGTTGCGTGAATAAGGTCTAATGTGTGCACCATTTCCATTGCACTTGAGCCACATTAACATTTTTATAAAGCAGCTATTTCAAGGAAGTGGCGCGTCTGTATAACTATCTAAAGGTACAATGGTGCTCAGCATAATGACTCCTATAATATACTGTGGCTAGTTTGATCCAGTTTCCTTTAAATGGGTTGTCCAGGCCCTGGAGGTATTTGATATTGATGACTATACGGACTGGAAGCTGTACAGTATATAGTACATACACAGAATTCCGTACACTGTAGTGGTGGCGACTGGAACTGCAACCCCTCTCCCATTCTCTTGAGTAAAAGCAAGGCTGTTTCCAGCCATATACATACCCTCACTCCTATTGTGTGAACTGACTTATTACACTGTAATGTCTCATTTTGGCCGTACATGAACCCTATGATTTGTAAAGTCCTGCGGAAAATTTTAACGCTATATATAAAATAAAATATAAATAAAATGTATGATTATTATTACTTTGGTTGAATTAACTGTTCTGTGCCAGGCATTGAGCAGCCTCCTAATCTGTCTTCACAGTAAATGATTGATAAATAGACAAAACAGTGATTTATCTTAGCTTGTATGCAGTGGCTTAACTAAGGTCTTGTGGGCCCCGGTGCAAACTTTTGTCCGAGAGCGAATTCTTGATAGTGACGGTTACGGGTGTTGCAGCGATATCTCAGATACTTGAAAGAGATAAAGCTTTAGTACCCACAACTGCAGTTATTAAGAATGTGATAAGTGAGCAGCGCAGCACCCGGCACGTAAACAATACTGGGACAGTATAATATGCTCCACAGTGGCCCCTACACAGTATAATATGCTCCACAGTGGCCCCCACACAGCATTGTATGCTCTGTAGTGGCCCCTACACAGCATTATATGCTCTTCAGTGGCCCCCACACAGTATTATATGCCCACGGTGGCCCACACACATTATTATATGCCTACAGTAGACCCCACACAGTATTATATGCCCACAGTGGCCCCCACACACTATTAGGTGCCCCCCCCTCCTACAGCTGGTGCTATTATTGGGTCTCCTCAGACCCCAGAATATAATAAAGGCCCAGGAGAAGTGATTAAAAATAGCAAACACTTATATTCACTCTGTCTTACCTCTCCAGGGCATCCTCGCTCCCTCCTGCTGTCTTTCCCATCTTCCTTGCTCCCCACGTCCCATGCCCCAGACGTCACCGCTGGGGCCTTTGATTGGACCTCAGTGGTCATGTGGGGCGTGATGACGTCATTACGCCGGTGCGTTCCATGTGACCGCTGGGGCCTAATTACAGGCTGAAGCAGTGAGGCCAGAAAAGCGCCAGAGAACCAGGCCTTCCCCGACCACTATCATGGAACTCCGGGGCCCTGGTCATTTCCAACTGGTCAAGGGCCCCGTACCCCTCCAGGCACGGTCGCGGTTGCACCCCCTGCGACCATGATCATCACGCCACTGCTTGTATGTAGAGAGGATCATTCACCTCTCCTGACGTTTTTTTAGTGAATACTTTAGCCTTCCATGATGTAAACCATCTTTTCCTATAGCTCTGTATTGTGCCATTCCTCTGCTATTCCTCCTAAAAATGTATAAATAAACATCAGTTGGGGCTGTCTCTCCCTACTCGGTGACACAGTCCATAGTGCTGCCAGTACCAGACTTTGTAGGGTATGGTAGAAGTCAGTCACAGTATATTCTGATACTCCAGTATATGAAAAGATTTGCAGTGTGTTGTTCTAGCTGTAGCTGTGATGTGCTGAGGAATTTATGCTGTTTGGGCAATGTGCAAGCGATGTATTTGAGAAAAAAAATAGACAGAAAGCAGAAAAAGAAATCTGTTGGCACAATGGGGAATTTTCATTACAGAAGACTAAATCAGCCTGTTTTCACTTGCAGTTTTCTAGAAGACATTATCCACTATAAGCAGAAATGATCTAGGCTCAGTTTTACCTTTTTGTCTCCTTGTGTTAAAAAATATATAAGGTCTATTATTTTTGTTGCCTGATATTTTACTTAGGCTCTGTACTGTCAGATGGGCAGTGTCAGACAGGGGCAGGCAAGGGGGCATGATTCTGAACTCTATAACACTGTCAGTAGAATCATGCCCCCTTGTATTTTCCTGCACCTGCCTGCTTTCAAGGAAACCTGTCAGCAAGTTTGGGGATGCTAAGCCACCAGCATGTACTTATGCACAGGTAGTTTAGCGTCCCAAACCTTCCTATTCCATGTCTGTCTGCCACAGGGATGTTTAGATAATTATGTTAATACTCACTGAGAGGGTGCTCCCATCACATGAACATTTCTCCAGTGAAGCTAAGGCCAGTACATGTAGGGTGCACATACAGTGAAGCATAATGTAACAACCCTGGCCTGTGCACACCAGTCATAACTCCAGTAGAACCGCAATATTTATGCCTTTGTACCAGTGCATAAGAACATGCTGGTGGTATAGTCACCCAGTGATAGTTAGAAGTCCCTATGGGACAAGTCATATTTTCTAAGTTAGAATGAAGGTCACGTTGGGCAGTGCTGGACTTGATATTTGCCTGATACAGCAAACTGTAAGTTTTCCACTCACACCCTGCTCTTCCCTGAGAGCTATATGAAGCTTACTTGACTACTGTGGCATGAAACAGTTGCTGCCACCAGACTTCTTATATAACTTTATCCCATTGGGCTAACTTTACCCGAAGAAACCTTAACTAACATAATCTCTGTTACTTGGCTACTTTTTGATTTATATTGTGTGTAGCATGGTTTGGCTTTCTGTTTAGAGAAGTGTATCTATTGTAGAACAAGGATTGACTTTGATTTCTTTCTTTTTTCTTACAGCGTAACCCTCCACTGTTGATAAATGATCTTTTTGAAGATATAAAAGATGGGACTAAGCTGCTTGCATTATTAGAAGTCTTATCCGGACAAAAACTGGTAGGTGACAGAGGTGAAGTGCGCTACTATAGTAAGAATTCGTGGTGCTTGAAAGTGCTATAATAAAATCTGAAGGATATAATGTCTGGTGTCAACAGCAAAGATCCATTTCTGGTATGTCTTAAATACATGTGTAGAAGATCATATAAATAAAGAGGTTTACTCAAAGATCTCTGTTAAGCCTCATGGACATGACATAGTTATGTTCACGAGTGCTGCACAATGGGACAGAGTCCCTGCAGCTCTGTGCAACTAAGCCATAGGCACTCCATGTTCAACCATATGGAACTCCTTATGGCACTGTATTATAGAATTATTGTTTTTCTAGGTCAGGTGAGCTCCATAGCCTGGCATACAGAATCCTGCATAAAACACCTGTGTTTACTTCTGTCTGATATGGAAAGCATACAGAGGTACAGTAATGCTCCATAAAAGTATGTGGAATTTAATCACAGAACGATGTTCCAAATCCCTCAATTTCTTTGTAGACCCACACTACTGAATTTGCCATCCTGTCATTCCAGTGCTTTTATCAGACTGAATTGCTACTGTGTGTGTTGCAATGTCTACACATATCTCAACCTGCACAGACAAGCTCAGCTTTCTAACACTGGCAGAACATACTGAGGTAGATAACTTATTGAACACCCCTCACATATCAACAAAAAATGCTGAAAATCACTTTTTCCATAGTCACAACTCTAAGAAATTACATAAATTACACCGCAAATTTTACCCCCAAAACAGTGTCAAACAATAGACTCTCACTCGTGTGGAAGAAAGCCTCATTTTGTCACATCAATATACAAATAAAAAGTTAGGGCTGATTATTAGAAGGTTAACCTTTTCAGGACCACCCACTGTATATAAACGTCGGCGCTTGCTGGGCTTTGTGCAGAGCCGACGTTTATAAACTGACCCTGCTAAATTGGGGATCGGGTCTCCCCAAGGGTCAGAAACTCCATGAACACAGCAATAATAGCTGCTGGTGTTCACGGAGACATGATCAGGACCTGATAGGTTCAGGTCCCGATCATGTAGCCGCCATATCAGAGAAAGTTTGTTGCAGTAACAAACTTTCCCTGATATTAGCTGCCCGCCCGTCCGCGGGCGGCATCGGGAGCGGGTGTTAGCTGTATCTGACAGCTAACACCCTGCTCCGTATCCTAGGGTCGGAGCTGTGCTCTGATCGGAGATTTTAACCCCTTGGATGGCGCGGTCAAACAAGACCGCGGCATCCAAGGGGTTCCGTGATGCCAAATTAACCCCCCCCCTCACCCCCCGCGGCGAGATCGGGGGGTGCCCATATGTGTCTTCTGCAGCCCGGGGTCTGGCCAGTGACCCCAGGCTGCTCGGTGCCCCCAGTACCTGGTTGATCCTGCCGGGAAGTGAGAAAGTCAGGATATGCGTCTACATAGCGCTGACTTCCTCTATAGACTGCAATACACGTGTATTGCAGTCTATAATACTGAACCAGCGATCCCTGGTTCAGGTGTCCTTGTAGGACAAATAAAGAAATGTAAAAAAAAAAGTGCAAAAGAAATGTAATAAAGTTTGTGAAATAAATAAATGAATAAAGCCCCAAAATTCCCTTTTCCTATATCAAATGAGTTATATAAAACAAAAACCTAAAAATTAATAAAAAACAATACATATTTGGTATCGCCACGTCCGTAACAACCTGTACAATAAAACTGAAACATTATTTAACCTACATGGTGAACGTCGGAAAAAAAAAAACCGGAAAAAAATCCGCTGTAAGTAATGATTTTTCGCCATCTCACCCTACAAAATATGCTATAAAAAGTGATCGAAAAGTCACATATACCCCAAAACAGCACCAATAAAAAGCACAGGTTGTCCCGCAAAAAATAAGCCCTCAACTATCTCTGTCAACCGAAAAATAAAAATGTTACGCCTCTCAGAAGATGGCGATGCAAAGATAATTGATTTCCTTCCCCAAATGGATTTTTGTTCTGCAAAACTAGTAACGCATAAAAAACCAATATAAATGAGGTATCGCTGTAATCGTACCAACCCAAAGAATAAAGGTCACAGGTTACTTATGTTGTACACTGTGTGGAAAAAAATTAATAGGTAAAACACAATGCCAGAATTGATGAGGATTTTTTTTAATCCACCAAGAAAGCGTTAATAAACGTTAATCAATAAGTCATAGGCACCCAAAAATGTTATTAAAAAATACATCTCATACCACAAGCAACAAGCCCTCATATGGCTACAGCACCAGAAAAATATATATATACAGTCATATGAAAAAGTTTGGGCACCCCTATTAATCTTAATCATTTTTAGTTCTAAATATTTGGGTGTTTGCAACAGCCATTTCAATTTGATATATCTAATAACTGATGGACACAGTAATATTTCAGGATTGAAATGAGGTTTATTGTACTAACAGAAAATTAGCAATATGCATTAAACCAAAATTTGACTGGTGCAAAAGTATGGGCACCTCAACAGAAAAGTGACATTAATATTTAGTAGATCCTCCTTTTGCAAAAATAACAGCCTCTAGTCGCTTCCTGTAGCTTTTAATCAGTTCCTGGATCCTGGATGAAGGTATTTTTGACCATTCCTCTTTACAAAACAATTCCAGTTCAGTTAAGTTTGATGGTCGCCGAGCATGGACAGCCCGCTTCAAATTATCCCACAGATATTCAATGATATTCAGGTCTGGGGACTGGGATGGCCATTCCAGAACATTGTAATTGTTCCTCTGCATGAATGCCTGAGTAGATTTGGAGCTGTGTTTTGGATCATTGTCTTGCTGAAATATCCATCCCCGGCGTAACTTCAAATTCGTCACTGATTCTTGTATATTATTCTCAAGAATCTGCTGATACTGAGTTGAATTCATGCGACCCTCAACTTTAACAAGATTCCCGGTGCCAGCATTGGCCACACAGCCCCAAAGCATGATGGAACCTCCACCAAATTTTACAGTGGGTAGCAAGTGTTTTTCTTGGAATGCTGTGTTTTTTTGACGCCATGCATAACGCCTTTTTGTATGACCAAACAACTCAATCTTTGTTTCATCAGTCCACAGGACCTTCTTCCAAAATGAAGCTGGCTTGTCCAAATGTGCTTTTGCATACCTCAGGCGACTCTGTTTGTGGCGTGCTTTCAGAAACGGCTTCTTTCGCATCACTCTCCCATACAGCTTCTCCTTGTGCAAAGTGTGCTGTATTGTTGACCGATGCACAGTGACACCATCTGCGGCAAGATGATGCTGCAGCTCTTTGGAGGTGATCTGTGGATTGTCCTTGACTGTTCTCACCATTCTTCTTCTCTGCCTTTCTGATATTTTTCTTGGCCTGCCACTTCTGGGCTTAACAAGAACTGTCCCTGTGGTCTTCCATTTCCTTACTATGTTCCTCACAGTGGAAACTGACAGGTTAAATCTCTGAGACAACTTTTTGTATCCTTCCCCTGAACAACTATGTTGAACAATCTTTGTTTTCAGATCATTTGAGAGTTGTTTTGAGGAGTCCATGATGCCACTCTTCAGAGGAGATTCAAATAGGAGAACAACTTGCAATTGGCCACCTTAAATACCTTTTCTCATGATTGGATACACCTGGCTATGAAGTTCAAAGCTCAGTGAGGTTACAAAACCAATTTTGTGCTGCAGTAAGTCAGTAAAAAGTAGTTAGGAGTAGTCAAATCAATAAAATGATAAGGGTACCCAAATTTTTGCACCGGTCAAATTTTGGTTTAATGCATATTGCACATTTTCTGTTAGTACAATAAACCTCATTTCAATCCTGAAATATTACCGTGTCCATCAGTTATTAGATATATCAAATTGAAATGGCTGTTGCAAACACCCAAATATTTAGAACTAAAAATGATTAAGATTAATAGGGGTGCCCAAACTTTTTCATATGACTGTATATATATATATAGCTTGTTCAATGTGAAGACAAAAACCCCAATGTATTGGGCACTGACATGGCATATTTCTTTAAAAATAAAAATTTTCACTTTGTACATTAATTTTCAGGAAGCACTCTTAGGGTCAAAATTATAATACACCTTGATAAATTCCTTGAGGGGTGTAGTTTCTAAAATGGAGTCACTTTTTGGGGGTTTCCATTGTATTGGTACTTTAGGGGCTATGGAAATGCGACATGGCATCTGAAAACTATTCCAGCAAAATCTGCCCTCCAAAACCAAATAGCGGTCTTTCCATTCCGAGCATCACCATGCATCCATACAGCATATTATAACCACATATGGGGTATTCCCATGTTCACGAAAAATTGTGTAACAAACCTTGGGGAGTTTTTCTCCTTTACCCTCTTGTAAAAATAAAAAAAATTTGGACTAAATTGACGGTTTATTGAAAAAAAACTAATTTTTCATTTTCACGTCCCGATGTTAATAAAATCTGTGAAAAAGCTGTAGAGTCAAACTGTTCATTATATGCCTTGATATGTTCTGTGAGGGGTGTAGTTTCCAAAATGGGGTCACTTTTGAAGGTTTCCATTGTATTGGTACTTTAGGGGCTCTGCTAATGCGACATGGCACCCGAAATCTAATCCAGCAAAATCTTCCCTCCAAAAACCAAATAGCGCTCTTTCCATTCCGAGCCCCACCATGTACCCATACAGCAGATTATGACCACATATGGGGTATTGCCGTGTCCAGGAGAAATTGTGTAACAAACCTTGGGGAGCTTTTTCTCCTTTATCCTCTTGTACAAATAAAAATGTTTGGACTAAATTGGCAGTTTATTAGAAAAAAAGTAATTTTTCATTTTCACATCCCGATGTTAATAAAATCTGTGAAAAAGCTGTAGAGTCAAGCTGCTCATTATATCCCTTTATATGTTCTGTGAGGGGTATAGTTTCCAAAACGGGGTTACTTTTGAAGGTTTCCATTGTACTGGTACTTTAGGGGCTCTGCAAATGCGACATGGCACCTGAAAACTATTCCAGCAAAATCTGCCCTCCAAAAGCCAAACAGCGCTCTTTCCATTCCAAGCCCCACCATGTACCCATACAGCAGATTATGACCACATATGGGGTATTGCCACGTTCATGAACAATTTTTTAACAAACTGTGGGGTGCTTTTTCTTCTTTAACCCCTTGTGAAAATGAAAAATTTGGGGAAAAAGTGACATTCTAGTAATTTTTCATTTACACATTCCAATGTTAATAAAATCTGTGAAAAGGCTGTTGTGTCAAAATGCTCACTATACCCCATGATAAATTCTGTGAAGGGTGTAGTTTCCAAAATGGGGTCACTTTTGGGGGGTTTCCTTTGTACTGGTGCTTTAGGGGCTCTGCAAATGGGACATGGCACCGAAAACTATTCCGGCAAAATCTGCTTTTCAAATGCCCATTGTCGCTCCTTCCCTTCCGTACGCTGCCGTGTGCCCAAACATCAGTTTACACCCACATGTGGGGTATTTCTGTGCTCGGGAGAAATTGCATAACAAACTGTGAGATGCATTTTTCCTTTAACCCTTTGTGAAGGTGTTAATTTTAGGACTAAATGAATGTGTTACTGAAAAAAAAAAGAAATGTCTAAATTTCACCTCTATATTGTTTTAATTTCTGTGAAATCCTTAATGGGTTAACAAACTTCCCAAATGCTGTTTTGAATTACTTGAGGGGTGCAGTTTTGAAAATGGGGTTATTTATGGGGGGTTTCTAATATATAGGCCTTCATAATTCCCTTCAGAACAGAAGTGGTCCCTAAAAAATTAGTTTGGGAAATTTTCTTGTAAATCTGGAAAATCGCTGTTACACTTGTAAGCCTTCTAACATCCAAAATAAATGAACGGACGATTAAAAGATGATGCCGATATAAAGCAGAGATATGGTAGATAATATTTATTAATGTATTTTTGTGATATGACTATTTGTTTGAAAAGCAGAGCATTTCACATTTTGAAAATTGCGATTTTCTCCAAATTTCCATCAAATTTCCTATTTTTTTTATAAGTAAATATAAAAATATTGATCAATATTTACCAGTAACTTGAAGTACAATGTGTCACGAAAAAAACAATCTCAAAATCACTTATGTAAGTTAAATCGTCTCAAAGTTATTGCCATATAAAGTGACACATGTCAGATTTGAAAAATGAGGCCTGGTCACGAAGGCACTTTTAGGCTGTGTCCTGAAAAGGTTAAATATATTTGAAAATAGAGAAGACACAAAACAAAAAAACACAACAAATGGAAAAAAAAAAGAAAAAAAAACTTCCATGTTACAATTTTTCGATTGTATCAAAAAATGTAAAAGGTATATATATTTGGTAACCCAAACTATAAAACACTGTAAAATAAAATTCCAGAATAGATGTTATACTTCCCACTCTTAAAATATTGAACAAAAAGCTATAAAAAAGTTGTATGTACTCCCCAAATGGTACCAATGAAAAATTAGGATAAAACTTAGAATATGGCGAAACAAAACCATTTTTTAATGCTGCTGTTGGTCATTCCACATTCTAGGAACATGCTGTCATTTGTCATTCCACAATGTGGGGGTAATGCTGTAGTCACTCCATAGTCTGTATAACAGATGTCTTAGTGACTAGTTAAAGTCAAGACTATCTTGTATCACAGACCAGAGCTGCAATCATAATTTTGGTCTTAAGCTCCTTTGCCATTTACTTTGTAAAGCACCACAGTCTTCAAGGCCTGAGTGGTAGAGGCGCTTTGTCCAGAAGAATAAAAAAGGAGACCCTTTAAATCCAACTTGCTTCGGGTCCCAGAGTTTAGAATCTCCCTGTGTCAAAGTGACAGCTGCTTTTACTACTTTTCGGCTATTTTACTGGCATTTTTTTTTAATTCTCGTTTTTATTAGTTGTATACGTAATATATAAACAATGAAACATGATGGTCAAGGGAAGCACATTGTTCTCTCGTAAATGGTGCAGAGGCATTAAAGTTGCTGTCTAAATTATGTTTCTTCAAGATTTCATAGTGCTGTCCCTGGTCTTCTGTTTCCAGTGGCTCCGGTCTTCTGTTTACGGGTCCCCTGGTTGGTGTCAGCAGTGACATCCTGATTGTGCCAGGGGAGCACAGCAGCCCATGACAGTCCCCAGTGGAGACCTCTTTACAAACCTCAGAAAAATACAACTCTTTTACGCAAGGAAAAACTGTTTTATTAACAATAATATGGTAAAGCATACCACCCCCCACCCACATCACCACCTGCTAATCTCAGTATCATATCATGATGATGAAATAGGCGTCAGTCTGTACTGAAGTCCCAGAGAGTACGAAACTGTATATTAAAAACAGTCATGGAGAGATTAAGATATTGATGGAGACTGAGTATTAATAAAGGAGTGCCAAGGCAAGAAAAAGCACTTTGTCAGCGTCTCCTTTTGCAAGGTCGTATTCAGCCAATCCATGCGAAACAAGTCTTTTACTTTATCATCAACTAATAGAAAAGGCAGAATTACTAACACTGGCTAAAAGTTAGACAGTGTTAATGTTAGACAAAACAGTCATAAACTGCTCCAGATTTATCAGATAGTATCTGATGCTGGGTGATAAATCTGTCACCTTATTGGACCCTGCAGTCTAACTTTACATCTCCTATTAGTTAGCTTAGTTCAGCCAGAAAAATATGACAAAGTTTTGGCACACACTTGGCACTCAGCCAAGCCTGTATTCACACAACAGCGATAAATGGCCATGGGAGCGCCTGGGGTACAAAATGGCCGTTTTTGTACCACGGTCATGTGAATATAGACTTAGACCACACCTAATTCTCACTAAACCACACTCTTTTCCATACAGCCATACCCTTTTTTTTTGTAGAACTCGTAAAAGTGTCTAAAACACTTAATAAATTTGTCACAAGTCTAAGGCCCCATGTTGCGGAAACACTGCTTTTTTTGTTGCAGATTTTGCTGTGAGCTCTTATACTTCTCCCTTCTGCTAAATCCACTCCTGGCTTTGGCTCAAAAAACTGCAAAATCTGCAACATAAAAAAACAGCTTTTCTGCAACATGGGGCCTTAGCCTTACAGAGTTTTTTGGTGTAAATTATACCAGAATTCTGGCACATTTTGCTTCATAAATCTCCCCATTGTGTCAGGATTCACTCAGTATTGGAGAATGCTTTTTTCGGGTTTCACTGGCCCAGGTAAATATGTTTGTCTGGTAACATCGCTAAATTAATAAATAAATATAAACCCACAAACAATTACAAATGTATTTATAAAGTTTATTGATACAAAAAGGACAAAACAAAGATTAAAAACATCTAAAATAATATTTCATAAAAGTGGAGGTTGCAGGGCAATCCACAAATACAAGCCAGCAACATCAATAGTATATACATCAATATAACATAGAAACTATGTATATATATATATATATATATATATATATATAGAAAAAGGAGGATATCCACATCCAAATGTTATTCAAAAAACATGAACAATATTTAGCACAATATAACAAAAAAGTAATTATTGTGCTGAATATTGTTCATGTTTTTTGAATAACATTTGGATATGGATATCCTCCTTTTCATATATATACATAGTTTCTATGTTATATTGATGTATATACTATTGATGTTGCTGGCATGTATTTGTGGATTGCCCTGCGACCTCCACTCCACTCCAATATTATTTTAGATGTTTTTAATCTTTGTTTTTTCCTTTTTGTATCAATAAACTTTACAAATACATTTGTAATTGTTTGTGGGTTTATATTTATTTATTTAGCGATGTTACGAGATAGGATATTTTGTTGCATAAGGGGTTAATTATCGCTGATTATCTCTAGTGTAGAGAAATTTATAGGGTTATAAGTATGTTTGTCTGTTTAGAGAGGTGACTCTTGTCAGCCTCAGATAGAATATGAAAGACTTCGCACACTGAGTTTACTTGAAAAAGAGATGTTTGCAAGAGAATCTCCTTAAGAGAGGACCATAACAACTGTTTATGTGCATTCCCAGAACTTATGGTAAATGTCAGAATGTAACTAATGGCGGGCAACTTTAATTTTTCAATATTTTCCAACTCTTACTATCAGCATTTGTGTCTCTTCTGCTATTGCTTGACATAGTATGGCTCAGTGAATTCTGTGATAATAAAACGGTTTGTTGGAAAAGAATGACACTCTCTTAATAATTTTTCAGCCATGTGAGCAAGGGAAGCAATTGAAACGTATTCACTGGGTGGCTAATATTGGTGCAGCTCTAAAGTTTTTGGAAGGAAGACGGGTGAGTACAATAAATCTTACTATGTATTAGTAAGCAAGTAAGCAAGTAAAGTAGTAAGCAAGTAAAAGCAAACCGAAACTGTGGCAATTGCTGACAATTCCTAACATGACTAGTATTCTGGATCCATCAGCTTGTCATTGCAGTGTACTGATGGAGACAAGCTCATGTCTCTTATGCGTAGAGTACACATTGCCTGCATATTCTGATATTCTGACCACATCAGCATGGCATCAATAGTGAATGCAATCACATAGAGATCAATGGTGTTTGCTTACCATAACAATCATGCATACAAATGCAATTGAGCAACAATATGCAGCATTTCCTGTAATTTTTATAATTTAACATATCACATGAACGCTACCCAGTACTGTGGCCTGTCAAGGTTGAGAAATGTGCTCAAGTGCTGACTGTGTCACCTAGGCATGATCTGCCATGTAGCCATAGCCTGTGAATGGTTGTATTACATAAAAAACATAAGGGTCACTCTATGTCTGACTGTGTCTGTGGCATTTCAAAGGTTATTCCAGATTCTGCAAATTGCTGCCAACATGGGAACAACTGACCTTTAGGGTTTGAGTAGTGCTCCTCTATGCTGTTTCCATAAGTCCCATATAGGTGAATGGGAGCTATAGAAACAGTGTAGAACAGCTATGCTGTTTCCATTACTGTGAAGCTACAGAAAATCAGCTGTGCTGTGACTCCCTTTCAGCTCTATGGCCATGAGTCCTGCCCTAGAGGTCTGGACTTGGGAGCAGTTATTTTCCATCTAGGTAGTGATTTGCCAAGATGGAAATAGCCCTTTAAAGAGGACCTTTGATGCCCTCTAAGATACCAGCACCGATAACCCTGGAAACAGGGCAGAATACCAGCAAACAACATCTTTGCAACGGTATATAATTTCCTAATTTAGGGGACGTGAAAGGCCCTCTTTAAGCTCAGCTCCACTTACTTTATTATGACTGTGGTGATCTTCATGTTTTCTTATGTCTCTGAACCCCTTTAAGGTTTTTTTTGTCTCTCTTGGTATCTTTTGAGTCTTCATCCTCTGTAATGATAAATATTGACAAGGATATTATTGGCATAGATCAGTGTTCTAACATCACACTATACTAGAAAATATAAAAAATATTAGGATCTATATCATATCATTTACAATATATCCTATAACTATTGATGCAATATGATATTTAATCCATTTACAGACATGTGACACATGGTAGGAAATGTCTTAGTTATTAGTTATTGATGTTAAATCTGGGGAAGAAATTCTTCCTGCAACTATTGTCTGCTCCTTCTACAGTATGTATTGCCAGTATAAAACCACATACACCATGAAACAAACCTCACTCGGAGCTCAGGGGCCTCCATACAGTTCTGTATTATTGGTCAAAATCCAAGTGCTGATGTACACGAGGCTTGAAGAAGATAATAAACTGGAGCTGCCAGTGGCTTAGAGTTCTACAAGATAGCGTTATTTGCACAATTTTTATGGTTTTCCACCAATCTTGTCAGTCAGTATTTTCATAGTTTTCAGTGAACATGTAATATGTATGGGGAATTGCCATCATTTATGGAGGCCTATCAATGAAAAGACTCATTAGTTTCCATATAATCCATTGATCTCCATGCAGAGGACACTTTCATGCCTGACCAGCTCTGCACTGGAGCCAGAGAGCTGGACTGGCTCATACACAAGATTCATGGGATGGGATGCTCCAGCTCTCACATCTTTGTCTGGCTGGCACAGCATGAAAGTCAACTGCAAGTCATGTGCAATGACGTGAAATAGTAGAAAGTTGTTCAGTGAGTATTTCCTCTGTAGTTTGGGATTTTACCTACCTCATGATCAAGGCTGTCTTATGAAACAAAACCATTACATATGTCTATTACTCTTTACACAATAGAGCTAGTTTTGCTGGTAAGTATAATTTGTCTTTGTTGGCTTTCTATGTTTGTCTCTGATGTTCTTTGTTGCTATAATGTACAAACCACAGACCTTGAAAATGTTATTGAACACTGAGGTTTTGGTCTAGGGTTAGAGACTTGTAAGAGGGAAGTTTTGACAAATCGTCCCAAGCATAGAGATTGATTTTGGCGTCAAAAATGTACTCCAGCTCGCTTACATGTAGCTAAAGATTGATGATTTACTTGGGCCCTAGAGCCACAATATAGCACAAGATTAATGTTTCTGTCCAGCCCTAATGTTTAATGAAAGACTTGATCAAGTGGACTGTTATGATACTGCATTCAGAGTTACTCATTGAAAGTCCTTATATTGTACAGTGGGGTATACACCATGGAAGGGGGAAGGGGGTCCGCTACAAGAGGCTGCCTACTAAATGTAGAATGGAAAAAAAAAGACACAATGTGAATACTTATTTGTAGAGTGTTATATTTTGGGTAATAATACGGGAATAAACAGGATCAAAGACAGAGGGAATATCCTGGTCACTGCTGTTTAATGCATAGTTTGCACAGTTCCTTACAAAAAAAAAAACCACGTACTTGACATCCAACTCTGAAACATCTAAACATAGAACTTATTGTACTGAATAATTTAATAGATTTTTGAGAAGAATGTATACATCACTAGCTATGGTATATTATAATAAATATAGTGGTGTATTGTCTATTATAGGTACATGAAAAGGAATGTTGCATTTATCAGCTGATCCTTATATATATTCAGATCCATGGCAAGTTACTTTACCAGTCTGTACATAATGCATGCCTGGTAATCCGTCTGACCTCTGATAATTAGAATTTTCTTATCTAAACAAATTTTTACTTTCCATGCAAGTCTATATACAGAGGATCCCCGGTTAGTACTGTCTTAGTAATTGTGGTTCTAATATTGCTACAGTGCTACCAAACCTCATTTGTTGCATATAAGTACAGCTTTATCTGGCTTCTTCTTGCATTAGTTTTCAGGGAATACTGGAACTATGGCACTACTTTAAAGCATACCTCAATATATAGTAGTAAAAATGAATATAAGAAACTTTGTAGTATAAATCTTCATTCTCTATTTAACAGACTGCTTTCCTCTCCGTAACCTGCTAGATGGGGATCTGACACCCCAACGATCAGCTGTTTAAAGAGGTTTGGATGAGCGTTGCAGCTTCTCCTTTACTTACCAAGCACAGTGCCGTACATTGTATAGTTGTTGTGTTTGGTATTGCAACTCAGTCCCTTTCACTTGAATGTGACCGATGAATGTGTTGTCACACGCCTGTGAAGCAGGAGCATCGGTCACTGGAGTGCCGCTGCCACGTCGATCATCTGATCTGTTGGGGTTCCAGCACTACAATCCTAGATTCTATTAGTGATATTAGACTTAGTGAGCAGTTAAAGGGGTTTCCCCAACATACAATGTTTTTTTTAAAACTTAACCATGCAGATAAACTATCTGCACTGTACCTGTGACTTCATCCATCTCCTGCGTACCTTCTCTTTCAAGATCTGTACCCCAATAGCACCATTACAGTTTCAGTTTGTAGTGGCCAAACTGGGCGGTCCTTACTATGGAGCATGTGACTGCCTGCTTACTAGTAAAAACTACATTCCCCAAGTATACAGTACCTTGCTCTGTGTGCTTTCTAACTGCCATACTGGCCATAACTCCTAACAAAAATCATTCATGCTCCGTCTATTAGGGTGTCACATACATGGTTACGTAGCCCTGACCTTATAAGCAGCTATAGGAAAGGGACAGAAACAAACTGGGCACGCTCATCCTGATAGAAGATGGACTAAAGGTCATATCCATTTACAACAGTGCTCAAAGAGTCGTAGGGATAGGGGGATTTCATTGGGCTTTTTCTGGTGACATGTACACTTATGCTAATTGCTTTCAATTGGTGACAGTAATATTTTGTAACTTACTTTTATATGAAATATGATTGTTATTGTGGGAATACCCCTTTAAGATGGAGAGTAGTCTGATAAATCAAGAAAGAAGCTTTTTTCTTATATTCACTTGTTCTATTCTATTACACTTTAAAAGAACAGTTAAATCCCGGCATTGGCAAATTGCAAATGTATGTGACTGTGTATACACAAACACACACACACACACACACTGATCTGCCATGACATTTAAAATGCATGCCTAACGCTAGGTTCACATCCACCCTATCCACTTAAAAAGCAGTTACCCGCGGAAACCCGTGGACCCCATAGACTACCATAGACTAAACCTGAACAATAGAGGTGCAGTGTCGGCTACAGCGCATGCCGCCACTCCGGCTCTATTTTGGCCCCACAGAAGGAAGTGACTTCCCATGCCCAGAAGATCCGGACAGGAAGACAGGTAAGTATAATGGGGTGGGAGGGGGGTGGCTGAAAGGCTAGTAGTGAGTGGGCTAGCTAGGGAAACAGGGAGGGGATTTGAGGGAGTGAGAGAGGGAGGGGGAGGGAGTGAGAGATGGAAGTAGTGTGAGTCAGCTCTGAGTGAAGCGCAGTGCATCATGGTAGTTGTAGGTAAACAGAACAGGAAGCTACCCATGTAAACAAATACAGAAGATGCCAGGAGCATCACTCAAAACACCGCAAAAGGTATTTGGTTGCAGTTATTAACCTATTAATAGCACTAACTGACCTTTTTTCAAAAATGATTTTTTTTTTTGCCTGGAAAAGCCCTTTAACAGAAGATCACAAGGATAGGGTTCTATGTCCCTCTCTTTGAATGGAGTGGCAGTCACGTGTGTATGTTGCTGCTATATTCATCTTTAGGGAACTGCTGGAGGTAGACCAAGTACAACACTTGCTTATCTCTGGTAATCCCATAGATATAAAAGGAATGGCAATGCATGTGTGCCCTTTATAGGCACTTTCTGCTACACAGCCCCATACACCACAGCCAGGTTTCTATTATAGCCAGCATAACTTTTTCAACATAATGTCTGCCACACTAGTTCTATAGTATTGGACCAGGCAGGCTAACCTTTGTTCCCTGCATGCATTGATGAGCTTTGGGCGCCCATAACTCTGTAGTCAGATCACCAGTTGTCTCACCATGAGCTACTTTTTCTAGGCTTTAACCATTGCGTACAAGGAGCACCGTACAAGACCTGCCAAAATGGAGACGATCTGACCCAGTCACCTAGCCATTTTCAAAAACACTTAGATCCTTTCAGTTGCATAATTTTTTGGGGGGATTTTTAGTGTTATGAGTTGTTATGACTGATCAGTGTGTGTAGCCTATGCATCTCAATTATAAGGACTAAACACCAGTATTTGTGTGTATACTATAGGAATCTATTTACTGAATTTCCCCACTGTGGGACTATTAAAGGACTATTATTATTATTATTATTATTATATATATATATATATATATATATACACATTTTTTTACACTTTAGATATTGCCTTTTGCATGCAGTGATTTTAAATTTTTTTTTTTAAATCTTCACTTGTTCAGTGTTTCCTGTGTTGTATCTCAATATTACCAGGTGTAGTAAGAAGCTGTCTTTATGTGTGTCTGCTTGTTTATCTGTGTCTACTGTGTTTTTGGCTATGGCTAAATGGGAAATTTCTGCATGGAGTTTTTTTTCCATATCATCATTACATGGGAGTTATATATAGCAGACATCACTATAAATGAAGTCAGTGATTCGAAACGAAGGCTGCCAGTATGTGCAGTATGTAACATGTTTACCCCAAATTTATCAAACTGGTATATATGGCATTGGATGTTTGTTAACCCCAGACACTAATCATTACGCTTCCTCATGCCAGGCAAGTATATACATATATTTGGCATAGAAATTACTGGTTCTTTCAGCTATGCTTCATTTACTAAACACTTTTCAGATCTTTTTAGGTTTGTGTTATAAACAGCATCTAAAACAATAAACTTGGCACACATCGTGCACTGTATTGCAGAATTCTGTCACATTAGATTAGTAATTATCGTTGAGCAGACTTTATATTATTGTATGGCTCTGTGCATAGTTTAAGACAAAACAATACTAAGCATATCAAACATATTTGTACATAAACAATAAACCAAATCCAAAACAAGAAATGTAAAGTATTATACGGCTTGTTCTTACTGTAGTTATGGTGTACAGCACCACCTACAGGCTGCTCACATCAATTAGCAGTCTTAACACATCTAACTGGAATTTGTGAACAGAAAAATAAAGATAATGTCACTCAGGAACTCTTAGTAGTTTTATTATGAATTAAGAGAAGGAAAAGAATTGGCCCAAATGATGATTTATGTGAGAAGTGGAGAAAAGTTTATGAAACAATACAAGCCATATGAAGTTAGATATCTTGTAACCATCTGACATGATGCATCTTTATTTTTTTTCCAGATTAAATTGGTGAACATAAACTCAACAGATATAGCTGACGGAAGACCCTCCATTGTGCTTGGTCTGATTTGGACCATCATTTTATATTTTCAGGTAAATTTATATCTAGCAAATAAATAACATAGTATTTCTATACATTGAACTTTCGTTTCAGTTTCAGGTTTGAGTTAAAAAATAAAAATGTATCTGCCTTAGTTAGGAGCCTCCATCACAATAGCATACAGGACTGTTATGTGCAGTAAAATGACAGGCTCTATGATGGAAATGCAACAGATTCTATTAGAAGTCAGTGGGGTCTGTTGGGCACCTTTGGTTTCCAACATGTGACATATCTGGAACTTCCATCATTTTTGTTCTTATGCTTCTATGACGGACAGTGGAAATGAGCAACGCACATATGAACAGGGCCTGTGTATTGCAAATCACAAAATTTGTGAAGGTATAAGAAAAAAAAAGTCTTTGGCAACATTTACACAACAGTGCCCTGCACGTGGCTGTGAAAAAGAACTTTTTTCATGGCCGAGTGTACACCAGGGGTAATCCTTTTTCTATTGAAGGATCCATGAAATTGGGCTGAGAAATAGCACATTCTATTTTTTATCAGAACATTCACATGGATTGTTAAAACAATGGTAGAAAATTGTTGAAAAGTCATTTTTCTGTTGCAGGAACTGCATGTGCCAAAACATTTAGACTTTTCACCACCAGAAATCTGGCACAATATTGTTCATAAGTTCCACTCTGTATGTCTAGGACTGGTTTCAGGTTTGCCCAGTCCCAAAAGCAACATCTATCACTTACTCACAGGCAAGGTAATAAATGTTAGTTTGTTGGGGGCCTCGAATCCTTCTGTGCCTCCTTACCAGCGCAGCCACCATAAGAAAGAATATATATGAAGCTTGTACACTAACACTTTATTTATCTGTATAGGCCTTAGGGTAAAAGCCTTAGAGTCTGTTTATCAAATGTTTTATGATAGTTCTTTATTTCCAAACCATGGCAGAACCATGCACAGAAGCTGTACGGAGTCCCACAGGGGCCCAAATTTACTAATGGTCTATCAGTTAGACAGTGTAGACCCTGCGGACACAAGATGAGCCCGTTTGATCAGTGATGCAAGATGTATAATGGATTTTTGGCACAAGTTTAATTCTAGAGGTCCCATGCTGTCTGGCTCACTTTATCCACTCTATCTTCCTGTGGGGATCTGTGTCTGACAAAGACCTGGGAGAGCTGAAACGTTACAAATTGACATATTGTATAGATTTCTATATTGTGAAAATAAAAAAAAAAACACATATTTCACCTCAATTTGTAGTGTGGTCATTGTATACTTACTAATAGATGAGAGTTCCTCCTCCGGCACTCGTAGCTATAGGAGTGCCGTATTACCATAATAAATAGTGCTAGAATTTGGACATGCTCCTTCTTTTGGACAACTCTTGGCTTACTTTAGACCAGAAGTGGCAACCTTTGGCACTCAAGCTTTTGTAAAACTACAACTCCCAGCATGCATACTTGTTCTGCTGTTCTTGGAACTCCCATGGAAGTTAATGGAGCATGTTGGGAATTGTAGTTTCACAGCAGCTGGAGTGCTGAAGGTTGCTGACCCCTGCTTTAGACCATTACTTTGTGTCAGAAAAATGGCACACGCCAGTAGTAACCTGGGACATTTTAAAATGTGACAAAACCATTTCCCCTTGTCTACACAATTTTATCTAGCAAGTCACAAGCATTTCTACTTCTTGGTGCAAATCTGTGATACATTTTTTAAAGAATTTTTCCTGCACAAAAAAAGGTGCAACTTATACCAGAATTCTGGCACATAGGAATTGATGCTGCTTTGCACTCTTGAGCCATAAGTACTCCTTGTGCCACCATATTGGAGGCTTTGTACAATGATATATAAAGATATTGTGAAATATATTCTGAAATAGAAGAAATGCTTCTCTGAGAGAGTGCCTCCGGAATATGGCACTTGATTGATGTAGTCAAGGGTGCAGTATACAATATATGTCTACCTGTGCATATAATACTTTTTTATAGTGCAGACGTTACATGAATTCTCTACAGCAGACCGACTGATTTATCTATGAATAACTGACCCAGCAGATGTGACTAGTAACATAGTACAGTTGAAAAAAAACATATTTTCATCATCTCGTATAGAATTTATCAGAGAGCTTGATTTTTTTTTTTTTTTTTTTTTTTTTGTTTTGTTTTTTACAGATTGAAGAATTAACCAGCAACCTTCCACAGCTTCATTCACTGTCCAGTAGTACATCTTCTGTTGACAGTGTAGTGAGTTCTGAGACCGCCAGTCCTCCAACCAAACGGAAAGTGGTTAATAAAATTCAAGGAAGTGCCAAAAAAGCCCTGCTGAGATGGGTGCAGTACACAGCGGCCAAGTAAGAGCTGGCTTTTTTATATTGCTTTTTGCCTTTGATTGAAGTAAGAAGATAAAGCTTTAGCTATAAACCACTGCATTAGGGAATTGCAGCACTAGCTGGGCAGTGGCAGAGAATTCAAGCTGGTCTAGTTCTATAAGAAGCATATGTCTTTTTTTAGATCTTGTGTTCTCTGTAAGGAGTGAGCAAGGAGACTGTGGCAATATGCTTACACGCATTGGGAAAATAGCTTACTTCCTATAGAGAATGCACATAAAGTAGCACCAAAAATGGACAAAAGTTTGTATATAACCAAAAGTATATTAAATGACTGTAAATTTAACTTGTTAAAGACCACATGGTTCTGAGGTCTACATCTGCACCATTGTATGGCAAAGGTTTAATGGAAACCTGTCACTTTGAATTGCAGTCCAATCTTCAGGCAGCATGTTTTATAGCTGGAAGACATCCTCTGGAACTTCATGCTGTCTGTTGCAGATTTTATTTTGTCATACATCCACTTTAGAGAAGTTCTATTACCAGTATATCCTAATGTTGCTAGGTTAGTGGGTGCACAAATCAGTGAAATGCAATTTCAGCTGAATGGTGGCCTAAATGCACAATCAATTAGCCATAAGTTATCACATACTGCATGTAAAACAATGCATCCCTCTTACTAATACCCTTGTGCTCTTGTGAAACGTTATAGAGGCAATACTGTGTTTTACATATTGCACACACTAACTTCATTAACATTCAGTGGAGCTATTAGAGCTCAGATACATCTGTAAAGGACGTATTAGGTGAGAATTGGTAGTCGTTTTCACCCCTGAAAGAGAGGGTACAGCTCAATACAATACAGATATTAAAGGGATTGTCTGATTTAGACAACCCCTTTATAAATGCGCCTTTAGGGATTTATAAGTTAATAGGCAGTAGTTGACTTATTCAGCTCAAGAGAGTTGCTAAACATTCTGTAGTATTCCTAGCTTTGGATGACCCAGTATGTCCTTGCATTACACAGAAAGCCCATAGAAGCTGTGTAATGCTTCATTTCACCAGTGGTGGCACTGCAGGGAAATTAAACACTTACTGCTGAGTACCCCTTAGAATACAAGTAATCAATGGAGATCCTAATGTAGGAAACACACAAAAAACAGTTTATTGTATAAGGACTCTTCTAACAAAAAAGTATTGACTAAAGCGGACAAAGTCTTTAAATCTTTAAAATGCTACTGACCTTTTCAGTCATAAGAAAAATCTGGAAAGTACACTATTTTTACTTTCTTTGTTAACATATTTCAGACGTCTTGGAATCGAAATAAAAGATTTTGGACCCAGCTGGAGGAATGGCATTGCCTTTCACTCCATGATATATGCAATAAGGCCAGAGTTGGTGGACATGGACAGACTGAAAGGAAGAACCAATCATGAGAATCTGGAAGAGGCCTTTTCAATTGCAGAAATTGAGCTAGGAATTCCAAGGCTGCTGGATCCTGAAGGTATTTTCTTTTTTTTTATAGTTTTTATACAACAGTTTCAATTTAACAGTAACAGAAGACAACCAGCTCAGCAGTACTATATATGCGAGTAAATAATCAGTAGACATCAGAAAGGTTCCAGCAAAAGCGCAATGCATTAGCATAAGACAGGGCAGTACTGAAGATGGAAGCTGCTTGTGCCACTGAGTCACACACACTACCAGTTATCCACAGTTCCCAAATATGGCATCCCCACACCCCGGGCCACAAGATTAAGAACAATCAGGTAGCAGTCCCAGTAGCTCCAGTCAGCGTGCCCATATCTTTTCTAATTTATGGTACACTTCCTACTAATATAGAGTAACTCTGAAAGTATTTTCTATAGAATTAACCATGTGGTTATTATTTAGAGTTATTACTGTTACTACTTATATAGTTCAACTGTCTTATTTATTTTCCTTACTTTATTCTATCTAGATGTTGATGTTGACAAGCCCGATGAAAAGTCAATCATGACCTATATAGCTCAGTTCCTAAAACACTATCCTGATCCTCACAACAAGGCAGCAGATGGCCAGGAGGATGATGTAAGTATCAAGTAATTCATATTGTTAATTTCATTGTTATCTAGTAGTTGTTGGCAGTGCGGTGCTGTTATGACAGCATTTAACACTGCTACATTTTTCTGGTTTGAGAAAGACACTTTATGGGCTTACAGTTTTAAAATAAAGTATACAGCGTATAGGCATGCCTCTGATAACTAACAGGTTCTGCAAAAGATCCAGAATGTGGTTCAGACCCAATTTATTGGAAGGTTTCCTCTGGCAGTGGAAGCTGAATCTGGCATTGTGCCTGATGAAGTTAATAAACCTAATGCCAGAGTGAAATCTGTGGTTTGTGCGGCAGCTGCTCTTGCACAATGAACATTTCAACTATATTGAAGGCTTATTGAAAAAAATACTGTAATTCCAATCACTTTTCTATAACAGTGACAGTTTTTTACCATCAATATTTTTTAGCAAAAATATATACTGTATATTGTAATTGTGAAAATGCAGTAGAATTGTTGTATACCCTATGGCAAAGATGGCATAGGACCTCTCTAGAGCTTTGTCCCGGGACACGGCCCCATACATGAACCCGTAATAATACATAGGTGTGTGGTTGGGGCCATAAAAATAATGGGTCAGTGTTAGTAATGAAATACATGGCTAGCACACTGACAAAGCACATGATCGTGTGCACAGAGCCTAAGAACTCATGTATACAGTGAGCATGGAGAATGTGCATGAGGTCCCTACTGCTCAATTCTACTTCTTGTGTTGATGTATGGTACTTCTGTATAGCACCATCCAAGAAACAATGCTTCTAGGGGAAAGTATCTCCATAATATGGAATATTCTGTAAAAAGTCTCCCATTGTCTCTGTATGTTGTCTCTTGAGAGCTACAGTTGTGTCCCATAAGCCTCTTTGAGTGTCAAGTCAATGTTTGTAGGTAGATGTAATACAGCAGGATCTGATAACCAGTCTGTACAGCGATTTTTTTTTCTCTCTGTTTATATATATGTTTTGTAGCATTTTATCAGCTTTTGTCATAACATTGTCATTGTCTTTCCCTGTAATACAAACTGCAGTAAACATATATAGGAAAGCAGTGGTTGTGAAATATTACAACCCTCAGGTAGCTGTAGGCTTTTTGTGTTATATGTTTTCTTGAATTGTAACATGTTTCATTTTCTGATATTTTTTTCTCTTGACATGTTTTCCTGTTCTTACTTGTCATTGCCATTTCATTGTTAACCAGTGATTATGTTTACATCCTTCTTGTGCTTTACTATGCTTGCCAGTTACAGCTAGATCCTAGAGAAATAGAGCAGACACTAGAGGTATGTAAGAAGTGCATTTGTCCTTCAAGATCTGACAGTTTTCATTAAGCTTGACAATACTCTTTGTTGCATGCATTTTCTTTAGCTATACAGCAAGGCGATGCAGATGTATGTTTCTGGTATCATTGTTCAGGCAATCAATTTGCACTTGAAGATGAGGGTTGTCTCAGTATAGACAAGTACTTTAATGGGGTTCTCCAGTTTTGTTTTATTGATCAACTATCCTAAGGATAAGTCATCAATAAGAGATTAATGGGAGTCTGACACACAGGACCCCTGATGATCAGCTGTTTAAAGAAATCTCTGTACTTGTGCAAGTGTCGTGACGTCTGCATTTTTTACTGTATACACTCTGCTTCATAGCGGCGTGCCATGTACTTCCACCCTTGTTCCATGGAAGTGAATGGGACGAGGGTGTAATAACATTGCACAACCTCCATGTAACAGACATAATGCAATGTAAACAGTGAAGGGGTTGCGGTGTTTGCACCAGTGTTGTGGCCTCTTCAAATGGTTGGTCCTAAGGTGTCAGATCCCTACTTTTTGATGGCCTGTCCCAGGGATAGTTCATCAGTAAAAATAATTTGGACAATTGTAATTGTTCAGTTTCAGACAAATATTTCATTGTTTGTTTCATTGTTTGCTTAATGAAAAGTTATACCAATAAAATATACTTTCTTTATCAAGGTATTCTAGATCTCTGCTTTCTGTCATTCATTTGGTTTGCTTCCAGTGGATAAATATTAGTCCATGGTCATGTGATATACAGTCCATGGTCATGTGATGGACACACAGGTGCACAGCTCGTTATAGTCACAGCACAGCAATCCTGGTAACGAGCTGTGCACCTGTGTATATCACATGACCATGGACCATATATCACATGACCATGGACCATATATCACATGACCATGGACTGATTGTTATCCACTGGAAATAGGCAGAATGAATGACAGCAAGCAGAGATCTAGAAAACCGTGAGCAATTGATACAGAAAATATATTGATAAATTGTAGAACTTTACATTATACCAACAATAGCATTTGTCTCTCAATATGAGTCTGAAACTGGAAAAACATTTTAATATATCCGATCCACAAATTCTACCGACAAAATCAGCTATTGGGTCCTGAGACGTTAGAACTGATTTTGCTGGGAGAATTTTCCTTTTGTATGGCAATACATTACAAATTTCAGGTTACTCTTTATGAATAACTTGTCGTTCATGGTTGGTTTATGAAAGACGTGGTCTTGGATGGCAGTGCCGTCAGTTAAACTGACAAATCCCCACTTAGTCTCTGCTGTGATCTATTTTCCTATCTGGGCTTCCATTGATGGGATGCAGTTCTGTCATTTGTCATAAATGACTTTTCGCTGCAGCATAATACAATGCCAGATCATCTTCTTGACAGATATCTACCATCACTCATTATATGTCATTCTTTTTCATGTCACAAAAGGTGCGGATTGGTCTGCAGATAATGGTCTGAATTGGTTGTCCAAAATCTCTAGTGTATGGCCAACCTTACATGGTGGCCATTTAGATGAAGCCACCCATGCCTGACAGAGTGAGAGCAACTGCTTTTTAGCATCTTTAAAGTCTGGCTCAGAGGTGAGTCCTGAGCTAGGAAACTCACTTCTGCATACCTCCCAATTTTCAAAGAACAGAAAGAGGGACAAAATGTGCGTGACAAATTTAGCTCCACCCACTTCTACGTTGAGTCCGTCCATTCTCATCCATTTTTCTTTGTGCCCCCACACAGTATAATGCTTCTATAGTCACCCTAACAATATATGCCCCCACATTATAATGTTCCCCTCCAATTGCCCCACAGTATTAAGTCCCTTTCCTGGTGCCCCAGTTTAAACTGGCAGAAACTAGAGGGGGACATGAAACTGGGGCAGCTGGAGGGTGACTTTAAACAGTGGGGGTAGCTGGAGGGGGACAGTATATTAATGGCAGCTGGAGGGGGACATTAAACTTGGGGCAACTAGAGGTGGACATGTCCCCCTCCAGCTACTCCCACGGTTTAATGTCCTCCTCCAGTTGCCTCCACCTTAACGTTTCCTTCCAGTGACCCACATTATTTAATGTCCCCCTCCAGCTGTCCCCAGTTTAATGTCCCTCTTAGTCTCCCCCCAGTTTAATGTCCCCCCTCCATCTGCCCCCAGTTTAATGCCTTCCTTCATCTGCTACCAGTTTAATGTCCCACCCTTCATCTACCCCAGTTTAATGTTCCCCCTCCATTTCTTCCACCTGTTTCATGTCCCCCCACATCTGCCCCCAGTTTAATGTCCCCCCTCCATCTGCCCCCAGTTTAATGTTCCCCCTCGATCTCTTCCACAAGTTTCATGTCCCCTCTACATCTGCCCCCAGTTTAATGTCCCCCCTCCATCTCTTCCACCAGTTTCATGTCCCCTCTACATCTGCCCCCAGTTTAATGTTCCCCCTCCATCTCTTCCACCAGTTTCATGTCCCCTATACATCTGCCCCCAGTTTAATGTTCCCACTCCATCTCTTCCACCAGTTTCATGTCCCCTCTACATCTGCCCCCAGTTTAATGTTCCCCCTCCATCTCTTCCACCAGTTTCATGTCCCCTCTACATCTGCTCCCAGTTTAATGTCCCCCCTCCATCTCTTCCACCAGTTTCATGTCCCCTCTACATCTGCCCCCAATTTAATGTCCCCCCTTCATGTGCCCCCAGTTTAATGCCCTCCTTCATCTGCCACCAGTTTAATGTCCCCCCTTCATCTGCCCCCAGTTTGTTCCTCCTCCATCTCTTCCACCAGTTTCATGTCCCCCCACATCTGCCTCCAGTTTAATGTCCCCCCTCTATCTGCCCCCAGTTTAATGTTCCCACTCCATCTCTTCCACCAGTTTCATGTCCCCTCTACATTTGCCCCCAGTTTAATGTTCCCCCTTCATCTGTCCCCAGTTTAATGCCGCCCTCCATCTGATCCCAGTTCCATGTCCCCCCTTAATCTGCCCCTAGTTTCATGTCCCCTCCTTCATCTGCCACTAGTTTCATGTTCCCCCCTCAATTTGCCCCCAAAGTTTAACATAAAAAACACTGATACTCACCTGTCCTCCCTTCCCTGCTGCTCTGTCTGCAGTCTCAGTCACGGAGTGTTCTGTAAGCTGTAGGCGCGATGTGAGTGACGTCATCACATCGCTCCTATAACTCCTGGGGCCGGAGCACAAGGGGAGCACAGTGGTGAAGCGGGAGCTGTCTGCGGACGGCTCCTGCTTTATTCACCATTGTATTCAACTCATCTGCATCCTCCAGAATCCGGGACTGTCCCGCAGAATCCGGGACGGTTGGGAGGTATGCTTCTGTGCTGTTCATATTCCTCCACAGGAAACATAGGCACAGGTTGTTCTGAGGGTCAACCTTAAAGCGAACCATCACTTAATTTTAGTGCTCTAGTGGCAGCATGGTGGTGTTATACTGCTCGGTTTCGTACTTTAAACATGCCACTCTTAAATCTGTTATAGTATTGTGTTGAAAAAGAAATTACACAACACAGTGAGCACTGTATGTAAGTTACAGGAAAAGAGTCCATCTGACACATGCGCAGTGAAGTGAGATGTACTGGCTTTAGTTTCATCTGCATACTACACATGCGCAGGATGCTGCTGGACTGGTGGTCTCATGACTTGCTTTGGTAACTAATATAAGCACATGCTGTATTATAATTTCTTTCTAGACACAATGCTAAAATGGGCATTGGTATAACAGCATGATCATAATTTAGCACCCTAAAATCTAACGATTGGTTCCCTTTAAATGGGGTTATTAGGCACATACAAACCTAAAAGGTTTTATAGTTAAGGGTATGTCCAGATAGTTTTGCATGAGATGTAATTCAGGCTTAACTCAGTATTACCTGCAATTCTTGCACCTTTTGGGTTCCATGGGTGAATAGGGTTTCAATCATTGTGTTGTTGCCAAGCTTGTAAACAATTGCGATTGGAATAGGTACAATGTTACAAAGTTTCATAATTTTTAATAATAAAAACCATTTAGTTTTAGATTTAAATATAGCTTTAGACAGTGGGTACGGAAAGTATTCAGACCCCTTTAAATTTTTCACTCTTTGTTTCATTGCAGCCATTTGCTAAAAGCAAAAAAGTTCATTTTATTTCTCATTAATGTACACTCAGTACCCCATCTTGACAGAAAAAAAAGAAATGTAGATATTTTTGCAAATTTATTAAAAAAGAAAAACTGAAATATCACATGGTCATAAGTATTCAGACCCTTTGCTGTGACACTCATATTTATTCACATGCTGTCCATTTCCTTCTGATCCTCCTTGAGATGGTTCTACTCCTTCATTGGAGTCCAGCTGTGTTTAATTAAACTGATTGGACTTGATTAGGAAAGGCGCACACCTGTCTATATAAGACCTCAAAGCTCACAGTGCATGTCAGAACAAATGAGAATCATGAGGTCAAAGGAACTGCCCAAGGAGCTCAGAGACAGAATTGTGGAAAGGCACAGATCTGGCCAAGGTTACAAAAGAATTTCTGCAGCACTCAAGGTTCCTAAGAGCACAGTGGCATTCATAATCCTTAAATGGAAGAAGTTTGGGACGACCAGAACTCTTCCTAGACCTGGCCGTCCAGCCAAACTGAGCAATCGTGGGAGAAGAGCCTTGGTGAGAGAGGTAAAGAAGAACCCAAAGATCAATGTGGCTGAGCACCAGAGATGCAGTAGGGACATGGGAGAAAGTTCCACAAAGTCAACTATCACCGCAGCCCTCCACCAGTCGGGGCTTTATGGCAGAGTGGCCCAAAGGAAGCCTCTCCTCAGTGCAAGATATATGAAAGCCCGCATAGAGTTTGCCAAAAAACACATGAAGGACTCCCAGACTATGAGAAATAAGATTCTCTGGTCTGATGAGACGAAGATTGAACTTTTTGGCATTAATTCTAAGTGGTATCTGTGGAGAAAACCAGGCACTGCTCATCACCTGCCCAATACAATCCCAACAGTGAAACATGGTGGTGGCAGCATCATACTATGGGGGTGTTTTTCAGCTGCAAGGACAGGACGACTGGTTGCAATTGAAGGAAAGATGAATGCGGCCAAATACGGAGATATCCTGGAAGAAAACCTCTTCCAGAGTGCTCTGGACCTCAGACTGGGATGAAGGTTCACCTTCCAGCAAGACAGTGACCCTAAGCACACAGCTAAAATAACAAAGGAGTGGCTTCGGAACAACTCTGTGACCATTCTCGACTGACCCAGCCAGAGCCCTGACCTCAACCCAATTGAGCATCACTGGAGAGACCTGAAAATGGCTGTCCACCAACGTTCACCATCCTGACGGAACTGGAGAGGATCTGCAAGGAAGAATGGCAGAGGATCCCCAAATCCAGATGTGAAAAACTTTTTACATCATTCCCAAGAAGACTCATGGCTGTACTAGCTCAAAATGGTGCTTCTACTCAATACTGAGCAAAGGGTCTGAATACTTATGACCATGTGATATTGCACTTTTTCTTTTTTATTAAATTTGCAAAAATATCTACATTTCTGTTTTTTTCTGTCAAGATGGGGTGCTGAGTGTACATTAATGAGAAATAAAATGAACTTTTTTGCTGTTAGCAAATGGCTGCAATGAAACAAAGAGTGAAAATTTTAAAGGGGTCTGAATACTTTCCGTACCCACTGTATGCTGTTTTATATAGCATCTCTTTTCCTCTATAGTCTTGTCATCTTAGAAATTACTGTAGATGTTGTGAGAATTTAGGATGGTTTGTCTTTGTATTCATTGACTCCTGGTTGTGGTCTGAAGGTGTCACTGTTGCTATTTCTATAAAATTGATTCATGAATGCCTGCTAATAACTGAAAAGCTGCATGTTGTGAATAGCACATAATGTAAGCCTTGAAGTATTTTATGTGGATGAAAGTGAACATAACTTCCTAAACCATTAAATGCCCAGTATAATATTCTTGCTGTGACCTCAGAGTTCTCTGTTGAAAGCCCTGAAATCTTTTAAATAAAATAAATTCAATCTCTTTCAATCCTGTTGCTGTGAAGTATTATTGTACCGTGCAGGATGTGACCTACTCCTCCACATGTAAAGTGTCATGCTCAATCCAGAATGAAGATTGAGTCAGCCTGAGTAATTGGAAAGGAAAGTGCTGGTTGATGGATACAGTCTTGAGCCAAATAGACCAATATGTAAAAACACATTTATTTCCCAAATGTGTCATACTAATATACTGCATGCAATATATTCAGATTTTGTAGATTTTCATATAGCTTTCTTCTAAAAGAACAAAACTATCTTGTAAGTGATTCCTTGTAAAAAGATTCTCACCCTACTTAATAGTGCTAATCTGTGTTTACATGTAGAAAATGCTCTTTTGCAGTTCCTTTTTAGTATAGTGCAAAAATATACATTTGTTGAGGTGCCTGATCTGCTGGTAAATCTTCTTAAAGGCCCGTGTATTTCACGGACAGCACACTGACCCATTCTTTTCTATGGGCCCGTACACATGACCGTGATTTTCACGGTCCCATGTGCAGGCTGACAGTCCGATCCGCGTCAGATAGGACATGTCCTATTCTTGTCCTATTTTGCGGGCCATGCTTCCGTGGCTCCTATTAATGAAAGGAGCTGCGGAAGCACGGCCCGTGCACGGACGGCACACAGGGACATCCCTGTGTCCCCCTTGTGCAGACGGTGCTTTGAAATCACGACAGGCCAGTTGCGGCATGGTCGTCTGCAACTAGCCTAAATCATTACCTTTTTAACAGACCGATAGGCTAGTTGCAGACGACCGTGTGTATTTTGCAGTCAGCAAACTAGTAATTAGTCGTCAGTTTTTGCGAACAGAGTGTCTTCAGTGTGTTTTCAGTGTTTCTTCAGCATCAGTGAAGTAGGTCCGCAAAAACGGACAGAGTGTCTTCAGTGTGCCATCAGTGTGTGATCCTAGTTTGCAGATCCACCATAAAAAACACAGGAGACATCTAATTATGTCCCTAGCTTGTCTGCGAAAACGGACAGCACACTGATGACACACTGAGTACATCAGTGTGCCGTCCTAGGTTTTTAGTCTCCCGTAGGCTTCTATGGGTGAGTCCGTTTCGCAAAAACTGAACAGAATAGGACCTGTTCTATCTGATGCAGTGCAGAATCATGGCTCGCACAGTGATCAGTGAAAAACATGGTCATGTGCATGTGCCCATACATATGAATGGGTCAGTGTGCTATCCGCGAAAAACACGGATAGCACATAGATCTCGCCCATGGTCGTCTGCAAGGGGCCTTAGGCTGGTTGCAGACAACCGTGCTGCAACCAGCCTGCTGTGAATTAAAAGCACGGGCTGCACACGGGGGACACGTGATTTCCCCGTGTGCCGTCCGTGCACGGGCTGTGCTTCCGCGGTTCCTTTCATTAAGTGAATAGGAGCCACGGAAGCACGGGTTACAAAATAGGACCGGAATAGGACCTGTCCTATCTGATGTGGCCCGGAATGTCGGCCTGCACACGGGACCATGAAAATCACGGTCATGTGTACGGGCCCATAGAAAAGAATGGGTCAGTGTGCTATCCATGACATACATGGATAGCACACTGACCCATAGCACGGTCATCTGCAAGGGGCCTTACACTGAGAAAAGGGAGAGGGAGAGCAGATATCTTCAGCCCCTGGAGCAGTGTTTCTGTAGGAGGCAGCAGTACAGCCAGCTTTGTAAAGGAATTACACAGACTATACTGTAGCAAGATGGTAGAAAATTGTTAATGAAAACTGTTTAAGGCTAAGGCCCCATGTAACCAAAAAGTGCTGCGGGAAAAGATGTGGTGGAAATGTATCACGCAGCGATTATCACAGAAAGTCTGCAGAATTTTCCTCTGCTGACTTTCTGCTTCAATTACACCTATAGGTTGAACATGAGCAATGATAAAAAGAGGCAGGACAAATGTTTCAACAGCCTTTAACCCCTTCAAGACAGAGCTTAAAAGTACCTTCGTGACCAGGCCTCATTTTTCAAAACTGACATGTGTCACTTTATATGGCAATAACTTTAAGATGCTTTAACTTACACAAGTGATTCTGAGATTGTTTTTTCGTGACACATTGTACTTCATGTTAGTGGTAAACATTGATCAATATTTTTGTATTTATTTATAAACAAATAGGAAATTTTTAAAATGTGAAATGCTCTGCTTTTCAAACAGATAGTCATACCCCCCAAATACATTAATAAATATTATCTACCATATCTCTGCTTTATATCGGCATCATCTTTTAATCGTCCTTTCATTTATTTTGGACGTTAGAAGGCTTACAAGTGTAACAGCGATTTTCCAGACTTACAAGAAAATTTCAATTTTTTTTCAATAATATATTCATTTAGCCCTAAAATTAACACACTCACAAAGGGTTAAAGAAGAAAATGCATCTCACAGTTTGTTATGCAATTTCTCCCGAGCACAGAAATACCCCACATGTGGGTGTAAACTGATGTTTTGGCACACGGCAGCGCATAGAAGGGAAGGAGAGACACTGGACGCTTGAAAAGCAGATTTTGCTGGTATAGTTTTCGGGTGCCATGTCTCATTTGCAGAGCCCCTAGAGCAGTGATGGCGAACCTTTTAGAGACCGAGTGCCCAAACTGCAACCCAAAGCCCACTAAATTATTGCAAAGTGCCAACACGGCAATTTCACCTTAAATTAACCTGCCTCTCCAGCATCCCCCCTCTTGCTCGCAAGCAGCCTGCACCCCCATTCCTCCCTCTTGCAAGCAGCCTACATCCCACATCTCTCCCCCCCCACACTACACTCTGCATCTCTCCCCCCCCACACTACACCCTGCACCCCACACTACACCCTGCATCTCTGCACCCCACACTACACCCTGCATCTCTGCACCCCACACTACACCCTGCATCTCTGCACCCCACACTACACCCTGCATCTCTGCACCCCACACTACACCCTGCATCTCTGCACCCCACACTACACCCTGCATCTCTGCACCCCACACTACACCCTGCATCTCTACCCCCCACTACACCCTGCATCTCTACCCACCCACTACACCCTGCATCTCTACCCCCCCACTACACCCTGCATCTCTACCCCCCACTACACCCTGCATCTCTACCACCCCTACACTCTGCATCTCCCCCCACACTACACCCTGCACACTACACCCTACATCTCTCCCCCCACACTACACCTTGCACCCCATATCTCTAGCCCCCACACTACACCATGCACCCTACATACTGCACCCCACATCTCTCCTCCCCCACACTACACTCTGCATCTCTCCCCCACACTACACACTGCACCCCCACATCTTTCCCCCACACATCTCTACCCCACACATCTCTACCCCCCACACTACACACTGCACTCCACATCTCTATCCCCCACACTACACTCTGCATCTCCCCCCACACTACACCCTGCACCCTACATACTGAACCCCACATCTCTCCTCCCCCACATCTCTACCCCCCACACTACACTCTGCATCTCTCCCCCACACTACACCCTGAACCCCCACATCTCTCCCCCACACATCTCTACCCCCCACACTACACCCTACATCTCTCCCCCCACACTACACCCTGCACCCCACATCTCTACCCCCACACTACACCATGCACCCCACATCTCAACCCCCACACTACACCCTGCATCTCTCCCCCCACACTACACCCTGGATCCCACATCTCTAACCCTCACACTACATCCTGCATCCCACATCTCTAACCCCCACACTACACCCTACATACTGCACCCCACATCTCTATACCCCACACTACACCCTACATACTGCACCCCACATCTCTATACCCCACACTACACTCTGCATCTCTCCGCCCACACTACACCCTCCCCCCCACATTTCTACCCCCCACACTACACCCTGCACCCTACAGCTCTCCCCCCCACACTACACACTGAACCCCACATCTCTCCCCCCACACTACACCCTGAGCCCCACATCTCTCCATGTTCCTCCACTGCTCGGGATACTTTTCTTACAAGCAAAGACACGCCTACCCTGTCATGTGACCTTATAACGTCAGAAGGTCCTTCCAGAGTACAGCATTTAGCATGTACTGACAGTTTTCAACTGCATGTGCATTTGCACATACAGCTGAAAGAAGCGATCACTCACTAACGATCACTCACTGTACCGGATTCCCCGTTAGTGAGATATGGTGATGGCGCGCATGCCAACTGAAAGGGCTCTGCGTGCCCTCTCTGGCACGCGTGCCATAGGTTCGCCATCATGGCCCTAGAGTATCAATACAAAGGTAACCCCCAAAAAGTAACCCCACTGATCTCAATATTTATCAAGGGGTATAGTGAGCATTTTGACCCAACAGCCTTTTCACAGATTTTATTAACATTGGGATGTGTAAATGAAAAATTACTAAAATGTCACTTTATCCCCAAAGTTTTCATTTTCACAGAGGGTTAAAGGAGTAAAAGCAGTTTGTTACACAATTTCTCCTGAACACGGCAATACCCCATATGTGGTCATAATCTGCTGTATGGGTACATGGTGGGGCTTGGAATGGAAAGAGCGTTATTTGGCTTTTGAAGAGCAGGTTTTGCTGGCATAGTTCTCGGGTGCCAAACTGCATTTGCAGAACAACTAGAGTACCAATAAAATGGAAACCCCCAAAAGTGACCCCATTTTGGAAACTACACCCCTCACAGAACATATCAAGGGATATAATGAGCAGTTTGACCTCACAGCTGTTTCACAGATTTTATTAACATTGGGACATAAAAATGAAAAAGTAATTTTTTATTTTCACAAGAAGATAAAGGAGAAAAAGCTCCCCAAAGTTCGTTACACAATTTCTCCTAAACATGGCAATACCCCATATGTGGTCATAATCTGCTGTATGAGTACAGTATGTGTGGGTGTAAACTGCTGCTTGGGCACACAGCAGCAGTCAGAAGGGATGGAGCAGTGCGCTTTTTAGCTTTTGGAGTACAGATTTAGAGGGATTTTCTGGACGCCATGTTGTTTTTGCAGAACCCTGGAGGTGCCAGTAAATTGGAATTCTCCAAGAAGTGACCACATTTTGTAGGGGCAATTTTAGAATCTCTACAAATGTGACATGGCGTTCAAAAAACCTACAATCTAAATCAGTGATCCAAAAGCACATATCGCTCCTTGACATCTGCGCCCTGCTGTGTGCCCAAACAGCAGTTTATGCCCACATGTATGACACTGGTGTACCCAAGATAACGTACTTAACAACGCCATATGTGGGTATAAACTGCTGTTTGGGCACAGCCGGGCACAGAAGGGAAGGAGCGCTATTTTGGTTTTTGGAGCACAGTTTGGTTTTTGGACATCATGCCATTTTTGCAGAGCCCCTGAATTGGCAGTAAAGGAGAACCCGCAGACACATAACCCCACTTTGGAAACTACACCCCTCAAGGGATTTATCAAGTGGTGTAGCGAGCATTTATAACCTTTGAGCGTTGCATTAATTTAATTTCCAGAAAGAAATGTGCGGCTGATAATGAAAAGTGAAAATTGCAATTTTTCCATAGATACATCATTTCAGTGCCCGATATGTTGTGTCAGCAGAGACATACGCTCCAAAAACTGTTAAGCGGGTATCCCGGGCACAACAGCTTTTGGAGCATTCATCTCTGATTTAAGCCGGGCACAAAATATTACCCACTGAAATGATGTATTCCTGGAAAAATTGTCATTTTCATCATTCACCATCAGCTGAGTATTCATTTCTGGAAAATGAATTAATGCAACACTTGGGGGTTAAAAATGCTCACTGTACCCCTGGATAAATTCCTTCAGGGGTGTAGTTTCCAAAATGGGGTCACGTGTCAGTGGATTCCACTTTACTGGCATTTCAGGGATCTGCAAAAGTGTCATGGCGCCCAAAAACCAAACCTTCCAAGTCTGTTCTCCAAAAACCAAATAGCGCTCCTTCCCTTCTGTGCCCGGCTGTGCCCAAACAGCAGTTTATACCCACATATGACATTAAGTACATTATCCTGGGTATACCAGTGTCATACATGTGGGCATAAACTGCAGTTTGGGCACACAGTAGGGCAGAGAAGGGAAGTAGCACTATGTGGCTTTTGGAGCGCAGATTTAGATGTTTGGTATCTGGATGCCATGTCATGTTTGCAGAGCCTCTAAAGTACCAGTAAAGTGGAATCCCCTAGGGAATGACCCCATTTTGAAAACTGCACCCCTTAAAGAATTTATCAGGGGTGTAGTGAGCATTGGTATCCCAGACGTGACTGCACAGCGGATGGGGAAAAGTGAATATGTAAGCTGTGCAGAGTACATTGGGAACACCAAATTCCCTACTATTTCCCCAGTAGCTCCCATATGAGGGTCACTTCTGGTGTCTTTTACCTTGTAAGCTCTAAATTTGGGGTGTCTCAGCTTATAAATTCCCTTCCTGATGCAGCCAGTTTTGTTCTAATGATTTGGCGATTTTTGGGATTTTTCTCTTCACATTGTTCAAGCTATATTTTCTTTATTTTTCTGGTGATGTAGCCATATCAGGGCTTGTTGTTTGTGGGATGAGATGTACAGTATTTTGTAGTGATATTTTTGGGTGCCTATAACTTATTGACTAAATTTTATTAACTCTTTCTTGGTGGATTAAAAAAAAAACCCCATCCATTCTGGTATTGCTTTTTACCTTTTAATGTTTTTTCTGCGCAGCGTACAGCATAAGTAACATGGTACCTTTATTCTGCAGGTCAGTACGATTACGGAAATACCTAATTTATATTGTTTTTCTATACGTTACTAGTTTTGCAGAACAAAAACCCATTTGGGGAAAGAAATCAATTATTTTTGCATCGCCATCTACTGAGATGTGTAGCATTTTTTTTTGGTTGACAGAGTTGGTTGAGGGCTTATTTTTTGCGGGACGATCTGTGCTTTTCATCGGTACTGTTCTGGGGTACATATAACTTTCTGATCACTTTTTATAGCATTTTTTTTAAGGTGAGATGGCGAAAAATCATTATTTCCTTGCTTTATTAAGTAATTTATTTATTTTCATACACTTCACTTTTTTTTTCAATATTTTTTTTTTCACTTTTTAGTGATGTCCCACTAGTACACCTGAACCAGCGATATATTGATCGCTGGCTCAGCACTACAGACTGCAATACATGTGTATTGCAGTCTATAGAGGAAGTCAGCGCTATGCAGAGGCATAGGCTGGCTTCGAGAGGTTCCGGCAGGATCAACCAGGTACTGATGGCTCCAGGCAGCCTGGGATCACTGGCCAGATCCCGGGCTGCAGAAAATAGAAAACGGCACCCCCAGATCTCGCCGCGGAAGGTGCCGGGGGGAGGGGCGGCAACATGGCGGAACCCCTTGGATACCGCGGTCCAAGGGGTTAAAACCCTCGATCATAGCTCGGCTACGACCGGGGGGTTAAGGGGAAGGGTGTTAGCTGTCAGATACAGCTAACACCCGCTGCCGATGCTGCCCGCGGGTGGGCTGGCAGTTAATATCAGGGAAAGTTTGTTATTGCACCTTATATGGCGGCTACATGATCAGGACCTGAACCTGGTCCTGATCATGTCTCTGTGGACACCAGGAGCTATTATTGCTGTGTTCACGGAGTTCCTGACCCTTGGGGAGACCCGATCCCCAATTTAGCAGGATCCGTTTATAAACATCGGCGCTGCACAAAGCCCAGCAAGCGCCGACGTTTATATACGGTGGGCGGTCGTGAAGCGGTTAAAGGCTATGTTGGGCCAAATTGTAAGAAAGAGTCAGAAGTCATAAAATATCAATGTCTGCTAAGTTTTAATAACGAGTCAGAAGTCATACTCACATCTGTTATTACCCGCTGGTCCCATTCTGACAATTCTTGGGCCCTCCACTGGTCTCTCTACTTTCTGGTCACTCATATCACAACAGTTTGACTGCTCTCCTCTAAGGCAGGTCGCTGCTGCGACCAGAGATCAGCAGCAGATAAGATCAGTGGGGAATTGGTAAAGTAAGTATGACTTCTTTTATTTTTTAAACCAATCCTTTAATAAAAAAGAATTTACCAGCTGGACAGTGTCTTTACATTTGTTTACTGCAGAGGAAGTGTTGTCTTCTTTTTGTTGAGAAAATGAACAGAACTTCGACAACAGCAACCCTTGAAGTAAAGCTGTATAGATATTGTGGTTTCCTGTGCCTATACCTGGTATGCCATATCCCAACCGAAAGGGCCTATGTTGTAGATGACTCTGGCTGTTCTGTGTAGGACTCGCAACACAGCCCTATACAAAAAATCCAGAAAACTGGAAAAATCTGAAGTGTTTCTTCTTCTGAAAGAATACATTGAAATGAATGTGTATGTAACTTCACTGCTTCAGCATCTTTGTTCTGTGCCATCAGTATTTATGATGGGGAAACCAATTTAAAGTATGAATATATTAATATGTTATGCCATATCAGAGCAATAAACATCGTTTAAGATGAACTTATTCCATCGTTGTACATTCCTACTGTGGTGTTAAAACAATTGAAAACGTAACCATATGGTCCCCTGGTGATAGACCAGGAAGCTTCCTTGCCAGTCCGCAAGGAACAACAGATGGCAATGAAGAGTTTAGCTTGGTATGAATACAAAGCACATTCTTCTTTATAATATTTTACCTATTTAGTTTTTACACCATCATTGTAAATATATAAATGAAAACTACTTGGCTATGACTGTCAGTTATGCCATTAAATGTGGGAAGGTGCACTTTTTTTATGGAAACCCTCCTGGCATGGACCAATGTAAATTTTCTAAACACGGTAGAAAGTATCAATTATAACTATGTGGTACATTAGTATTTTAATTAGCCTGTGGGTGTTTCAACAGATTCTGTCTTTCCCTTCTATTAGCAGAATATGTTGGTAGGCAACTTTGGCTACCATGTGAGAGGAAAATGTGCCTATATCAAATTTACTCATAGCATTCATAGTTTCTGGGCTTTTTTTTCTTAGCAATCCAAACATTAGCGTGTTTTTCTAAAATGTTTTATCCTTTATCACATACATGTAAATAGATACAATATGTACAATATTAGTGGAATTAATTAGTTGTGTAATTGATTCCACAACTGTAATTAACTTTTGCATATACAAACTTTTATATAGCTTTTCATTATACAAATAGTAACATTTGTCTCTCAATATTTGTCTGAAACTGTACAACTCCTTTTTTTTAGCCAACTACAAGAGTGGATAACGTAAACTGAAGATGTTTAAGTGGCTATCTACTTTTACTGTCTGATCCTGGCTTTGTGTTTAAAAAAAAATTATTCATCCAAAAGGGCATGTGTAAATTTGTAAAGATATATATATCAGATAGCAAAGTATGTGTACTAACACCATAGAATGAGTTCAAAATAATGTAATTTTTAGTACACTAAAAAATAACTTGTATTAATATCAGCTAAAAGTATATTTAAAAAGGAAAAAACACCTAATGTTGAAGGAGCCAATACAGTCATATGAAAAAGTTTGGGCACCCCTATTAATCTTAATCATTTTTAGTTCTAAATATTTGGGTGTTTGCAACAGCCATTTCAATTTGATATATCTAATAACTGATGGACACAGTAATATTTCAGGATTTGAAATGAGGTTTATTGTACTAACAGAAAATGTGCAATATGCATTAAACCAAAATTTGACCGGTGCAAAAGTATGGGCACCTCAACAGAAAAGTGACATTAATATTTAGTAGATCCTCCTTTTGCAAAAATAACAGCCTCTAGTCGCTTCCTGTAGCTTTTAATCAGTTCCTGGATCCTGGATGAAGGTATTTTTGACCATTCCTCTTTACAAAACAATTCCAGTTCAGTTAAGTTTGATGGTCGCCGAGCATGGACAGCCCGCTTCAAATTATCCCACAGATGTTCAATGATATTCAGGTCTGGGGACTGGGATGGCCATTCCAGAACATTGTAATTGTTCCTCTGCATGAATGCCTGAGTAGATTTGGAGCTGTGTTTTGGATCATTGTCTTGCTGAAATATCCATCCCCGGAGTAACTTCAAATTCGTCACTGATTCTTGTACATTATTCTCAAGAATCTGCTGATACTGAGTTGAATCCATGCGACCCTCAACTTTAACAAGATTCCTGGTGCCGGCATTGGCCACACAGCCACAAAGCATGATGGAACCTCCACCAAATTTTACAGTGGGTAGCAAGTGTTTTTCTTGGAATGCTGTGTTTTTTTGACGCCATGCATAACGTCTTTTTGTATGACCAAACAACTCAATCTTTGTTTCATCAGTCCACAGGACCTTCTTCCAAAATGAAGCTGGCTTGTCCAAATGTGCTTTTGCATACCTCAGGCGACTCTGTTTGTGGCGTGCTTTCAGAAACGGCTTCTTTCGCATCACTCTCCCATACAGCTTCTCCTTGTGCAAAGTGTATTGTTGACCGATGCACAGTGACACCATCTGCAGCAAGATGATGCTGCAGCTCTTTGGAGGTGGTCTGTGGATTGTCCTTGACTGTTCTCACCATTCTTCTTCTCTGCCTTTCTGATATTTTTCTTGGCCTGCCACTTCTGGGCTTAACAAGAACTGTCCCTGTGGTCTTCCATTTCCTTACTATGTTCCTCACAGTGGAAACTGACAGGTTAAATCTCTAAGACAACTTTTTGTATCCTTCCCCTGAACAACTATGTTGAACAATCTTTGTTTTCAGATCATTTGAGAGTTGTTTTGAGGAGCCCATGATGACACTCTTCAGAGGAGATTCAAATAGGAGAACAACTTGCAATTGGTCACCTTAAATACCTTTTCTCATGATTGGATACACCTGGCTATGAAGTTCAAAGCTCAGTGAGGTTACAAAACCAATTTTGTGCTTCAGTAAGTCAGTAAAAAGTAGTTAGGCGTATTCAAATCAATAAAATGATAAGGGTACCCAAATTTTTGCATCGGTCAAATTTTGTTTTAATGCATATTGCACATTTTCTGTTAGTACAATAAACCTCATTTCAATCCTGAAATATTACTGTGTCCATCAGTTATTAGATATATCAAATTGAAATGGCTGTTGCAAACACCCAAATATTTAGAACTAAAAATGATTAAGATTAATAGGGGTGCCCAAACTTTTTCATATGACTGTATATAAATGGGGTAATACAAAGGATAAGAGCAGCCTACCTAGAAAAAAGGGGATAGTGTGGTGAAAAACAATATTCCCTCACAATCAACCCCTGAATCTGGCATTAAAATTCCCAGTCTTAAATGCCAATACAGAAGAGGGGAAAAGATTTTTTGAAGGATGCCTGCATAAGAGGTAAAACACACACACATACACACCATCTGGCTAGAGGTCAGTAAAAGACCGACCAAAGTGTCTAACTAGTCACTACCTTGGGAGCTTACATTACACTCCCATGATCGGCTGCCTAATATCCAAACAAACAGCAAACACCAAAGACGATATATAAAAAATATTTGCCCTCCCTCCTAGTCTGCCTGACGCATTTCTGCTGAACTACATCAGCTCATCAGAGGCAAATGCATAAGGACAAAGCAGAGTGCATTAGAAATATGTGCAAACTGTCTCAATAACTCAGAGCGTCTAGTTTCTAGCCCGGCCGGCCGTGATGAATGACCGTGAATACCGGCGCGCACAGCCTAACATGATATACGCTAAGCCACACCCCTTAGCAGTCCACGTCATCGGGAGTGCGCCCAATCACCAAGCGCCACCACCCAAACGATCCGGACAATGCTGCAAGAGAGGAACGCCCACAGAAGGCGTTTCCAAGAAACTTAGAAAGACGCATTATCGCGTCCATAGTAGCGCCTGGACCCTAACATTGCGGTAAATATAAAAATCGGGCCATAGAGATATACAACACCTTGAGAGATACAAAATGACGCCAGCAAAGGATCTAAACTGGACTATTACGATAATAACATATGTAAATAGAGCTCGATATCAAAAGGAACCACAATATAGATTTAATAAGCACATAACGCACACATAAAGAGTAAGATATACCAGCAAAAATGGAGATATTAATGGAGAGGACTATATAAAGAACATAAATAGAAGTGTACGGGAGGAAAAAGACGTATGGTTAGGATATATTAGAGGAAATGGCCCACATAAAATATCACCACACAGGCAACATGAATAAGAGCGGAATATAACACTAACCAATGAAGGATGAGTAGGATATAAGATCGTTAAGGCCCCTAGGGTAAACTGTGTCAAACAAAAAAATCCAACGTGCCTTCCTCTGGAGCACTTTTCTGTCAAAATCCCCTCCCCTGGGGGACTGCACCACCATTTCAATGCCCTGGAAACTAAGGTGTTTTGCATCACCACCATGTTTCTCCCGTATATGTCTAGACACAGATGTATCTTCTTCCCTAGCTATGTCGTTGATGTGTTCCCTTATCCCCCTATAATTCGCCTTATATCTTCAATTGTTTGAATATTGTCAGTCGAAAAATAACAGAAAAACGGGAAAACGTCAGTGAGATGTGGGGGTAGACACAGGACAAGAGCCACAAGGAAAGAACACTTTCAAGTGTTCTAGTCTCGAATTCTTGCATACAGCTCTTCTAAGGAAGGAGGAGATGTCCTCCAGTATTTAGCAATGAGGCATCTAGCAGACGTGAGGATATAAATTAGAAGCTGTAAAGAATGTTTTCGTAAACGTTCAGATGACATATTAAGTAAAAATGTCTTAGGGAGCAGTGGGAGGCGAAACCCCAACACCCGCTCAACTAGAGTTTGAACCTGTCACCAATAGAGCTGGAGGATAGGACATGACCAGAATAAGTGAAATATGTTAGCTGAATGGGCACCACACCTCTTGCAATTATCTGGTCTAGTTTCTTTGAAGGAGAGAAATAAAGCTGCCAGTGCATCAACATCTTATAAAAATTTTCTTGAAAAGTGACGCAGCGAGAGGTCTTGGCCGCTCACCTCCAGATTATGGTCCATGACAGGTCTGATATGGGTTCCCCTAGGTAGCCCTCCTACTTACGCATATAGGGATAGTTGGGCAGCGTCTCAGGGTTTTGATCGTGAAGGATACCATATATGTCTCATATAAGAACATGGAGCAGTCAGATTTAAAAAATCTCTCAAAGCGGTTAGGGAGAAATACCCTTATAACACTAAAAACAGAGTTAGCTAAATGAGAGATCTGGATATATGGGAACTCACTAGAAGGGGGGAGAGAGAATTTAAATTGTAGGTCAGTAAACAGGAGTAGGGAGCAAGTGCGGTGGTCCACAATGTTTGCAAGCGGAACAAGCCCGCTCTTAGTCATGGACCCGTCACCATTATTTCTATAGGAAAGCTGTTCCTGCTTGATATTGCCATGTGTCACAAAATGTGGGCCTCTCCTTAGCTATATTAGTGTGAGGAAAGTTGCATGCCACCATCGACACAATATGGGCAGGGAAAATACATGGCTTTCATGGTCTAATAGGTCAATGATTAGAGAGGCAAAGGCCACAGTCCAGAATTTTAATAAGGCCAGATGCTAGTGCTAACACCACCCCACTGGTACAGGCCCAGTTCAAACACAAGGCAGGGCCCATCTGCCTCCTCCAGTTCCTCCTCAGTGGACCACTTCCTGCCCCAACTTCACTAGGGCAAACCATTGCTTCCACTCCTCTTCACTCATTTCATGGCTGTAAGGTAAAGTGCACATGGAGTGCATGAGCAGCAAAAGGCAGTGAATGATGACTACATGCTGCAAACCACAGAGACAGTGTGTTATTTTGAAATCCACCACTTTCACTTACATTCATGCAAACTCATTGAATGAGGGATGGAAGAAGTGCAACTTCTACGTCTTCATCACTGTCACTGCCCTGGGGTGGTGGAAGAGGTACTGGAGGAGGATGGAGAACTGGGTCTGGGTCATAGTGGTGGAGGACCTGGTACTCCTAGACTGGAGGAGGAAGAATGAGGAAGACTTTCCTTTGGATGCAATGGGGTGCCCTTGATATAGCCAGCCCTTCACAGAGAATTCTTTCCATTTCAGAAAATATTCCACCGTTCCTTTAACCCCTTCACCCTTTTTTCGATTTTTATTTTTTACTCCCCACCTTCTAAAAGCCATAACTTTTTTATTTTTCTTTTCAGAGAGCCTTATGAGGGCTTTTTTTTTTTTTTTTTTTATATTTTATATGGTGTACTAGGAAGCTGGCCACTTTTTTTTTTGGGTTGTGTTTTTATTGCATTAACCCTTTCCCAACATCCGCCGTAATAGTACGACGGATGTCAGGTGCTTAAATATGGCGGCCGCTTGGGACTGCCATAGCCGCCGGGATTCTGCTGTATTATATCAAAGCTGACCGAGCCACCATTTTGCCGGGGATCCATTGCTATGACAGCTTTCTGAAGGCTCCCAGGCCTGTCTTTCATTAACTTCTATTGCTACTCTATGCAGGCTACTCAACAAACAATGCAGACATGAATCCACTAAAGGGGAAAACCAGAAGACAGCGACGGTTGGAAAGGGCAAGAGAAACATTATCATGGAGAGTAATAGAGAAGGAGGAGAGAAGAGAAGGAGGAGCAGCAGAAAGAAAAAAAATGAAAAAGAAAAAAGGGGGGGGAAGGGGGAGATAAACAGAAAGAGATAAAATAAAGTTCCGTGTGAGGGCCTGGGTAGATGCCCAGAATTCCTTACGTGCCAGGTCCCCTAATGATGGGGCTGCAAGCTCGGGCTGCGAGGACCAGGAAACGAAGTAGAGAGCGGTTATAGGTTCGCACAGTGAGACTCACAGTGATGGAGAAGGAACAGAGCAGGGCCCAACTGATGAGATGTCTCAGTAATTTGTAAAATGAACCGCTTAACACCATCCCAGTGTTTATGTTTTAACACCTTAAAAAAATTTCTTGGAGTTGCCATATTCTGACTACTGTAACTTTTTTAATATTTACATATTTAAGTTGTCTTATTTTGCAGGTCCAGATGTACTTTTTAGTTATACCATTTTGGGGTATGTCGGATGGCTTTTTATTAAAAAATTTTATGGAGGCGGTTTGATTTTTTTTGTTCCGCTATGGTATTTACCATATGGGAAAAATATTCTAGTTCGGAGCATTTTCAGACACAGGGATTCCTAATGTGTATGTGTTTTAATTCATGTTTATATCTGATCTTAGGGAAAGGTGGCGTAATTTGAACTTTTATTATTTTTTTAAACTTTTAACTTTTTTTTTCTACTTTTATTTTTAGACCTCCCTAGGGGTCTTGAAACCTAAGGGTTCTGATCACTAATACAATACACTGCAGTGCTAATGCATTGTAACGTATTGTAAAATCCAATGAGTTCTATTACAGGCCTCCTAGCTCATAGTAATGGACGCCCCCGGATCTCATGTGGGGGCGGAAGGGTGTCGATCATAACATTTTCTTAATCACCGAGGATTAGAGCTATTAGATGAGGGCTAGAATTTAGTCTAATATGCATTAATTAAAGAAGAAAATTGTTGCAATTAATATAAAGTTCAGTTTCAGTATAGAAATAACATTCTTGGTTATTTAAAGGAGCATGTAATGACTGCCCAATACAACCATCTGCTGTGGAGAAAACAATGTGAAACAGCTGCTCATATTAAAATATTAATCCATTATAGGAATAAAAGCTCCTAAATCCCATCCACTAGGGTGAGACTTGTGGGAACACCTGAGCAGTGCTGCTCTTCGCTGTTTCTGTAACTCCCATAGAGGTGAATGGGAGCAAAAGAAACATTGTAGCACAGCTGAGTTACACTGTAGCACCGCAGGTATGGCTACAGTGTAGGTAAATGTTCTGTGCTGTTTCTGTAACTCCCATTCATCTCTATGGGAGTTATGGAAACAGTGCAGAACAGCACTGCTCAATTGTTCCTGTACGTCCCACCCTAAGCCTTGGAATTTAGAAGTAGTTAATACCATCTATGCTGTGACTTCGCGAGATGGGAATAACCCTTAAACCATGGTCATATATGTCACCTTGCATCTACATAAAAGACTTGCACTATTGGATCAGGCAGAATGTTTGTCCAAATGCATATTGAATTCAAAACCACCAATCCAAGAGTAAGGCACATAGACAAAAGTCAGATGTTCTTTTGATCCAGAACGCTGGGGGAATTTGCTTGACTTTTTGTAAGCAAAATATACTTACATTTCCTTAAGTATCAAAATGATATTGAAGAAAAACAGAGTATATAGCAATATGTTGATATTCACATATCCATACGCCCTGATTCCAGTTGGCACTAGTATTATATGGCATCATACCCTTTGAGACAGTTTGTAGTAGAAGCAATACTGGACTAATAAACAAACTATTATATGTGTCTGAAAGAGCAATGCTTCTTTAGACTTTACACCTCCCCCAATCTTCTAATGGTTTAATGATTACCTCTGCTTTGTGGTTATTGTGGTCTTTGGGTCTTATACCTTTTATGCGTATAAAGTCTTATTCACACACCTGCTTTTAGTGGATGTTCGTTTTAAAGGGCTTGTTCAGGAATTGGAATAACTCATGCGGCAGTCAGGGGAGGTATAACCAGTGATGTATGTGAGTGATGTCACCAATCCCTCTCCAGAGACCACTGAGGGCGCTGATTGGTCTCAGCGGTCACATGAGGCTGTGGACTAATGGCATTGATGCACCAACACAAGACCAAATAGACACTGGTGGCAGACAATGAAAAACCAGGGAAAGGTTTGCTTTATTTTTTTTTATTTTACACCTCCCCTGGCCACCCCATGGGTTGCTCCATTTCCTCAACAAGCTCTTCAGTCAAAGGCCTCCATAAAACCCTTGTGAGGAAGTGAATAGCACAAATCTGGACAAAGTATTAGTTCTCACTAAGCTGGTCTGAAGTAGTCACCCCAACTATTGATGTATGATATAAAGTAGTATAACGGTAAAATGACTATAGCTTTGGTTGACCTGTATGTGTATATGTTACTGTATCATTCTGTTCTGTGCATTGTTTATGCATCATTTCTAAACATATAATTTCTTACCTTTTATAGAGAGAAGACAGGCTGGCACTTCGGGACTTAAAAGTTTGGATTGAACAGTTTGAAAGAGACATCACCCGGGCACAAACAGTAGAAAACAGTTTACAGGAGAGATACCAGGTACATGAATAATACATTCAAGGAGTGATGCTGCAAACCAAGCTGTTGTTATGAGGTCATTTTACCTGTACAGTTGGTGGGACTTTGTGTTTTTGCACAAAATATTTATATATATATATATATATATATATATATATATATATCATAAACCATCTTATTCTTTTTGAGCACATATTAAAGTTTTTAGTCATAGCTGTTGAATAGTCTTGCCAGTTGCTGGATGATCTTCCTGACTTTGGTGGGATCCTTTGCACCCATGCCGAGTGCTTTCTCTAGTTTATTATATATTTTGACACAATTATCTGAATCTGTAATGTTCTAAGAGTGCGACCACAAGGAGTAGCTGAAAATCGCACCAACTTGCTGTTTACCATAAATAGCATTTCGCTGGTGAAGCCATTTGAAAACATTGACAGAGAGTCTGCCAGTGTGGTTTATAGCTACCCAGCAACCCATCCATGACACTCTACCATTCATAATGCGTAACGCCTCTAAATATATCAACATGTGATTTACATCTGTACAAATATATCCATTTACATGTATTGGGCACATCTGCAGCTCTCAACAGCTCTAATCCCACAAATTTAACAGGAAAATCTATGGCTACACATAAGTTGTTTGTTACTATGGACATATCTACCTCTGTGTTCATGTAATCTTGAAGGAAACTTTATGGCGAAAACTGAGCTTCCTACTCTTCTGTTTTGGTATTGGGTCTGCTGTTCATAAGTGGACCTGATGGCTGTTTTACAGATCCAGGGCTGTTAGAGTGCGTTTACTTATATCTGAGTGTCTTGCACAGTTTCCCTCTGCCTGAAGCATTTGCCAGTGTGGCTTGTTGAAATATATAGCCAGGTCAGGCTCTGTGCCCCATTTGAGGCTACGGGGCACTGGATAGTGCTCCGAATAGCTAAATTGTCATCAGTTGTGACCAGCTCAGGCAAAGGATTAACCAGATACAACTGATATATACTGATATGCAATAACATACACATAATTTCAGGCAGCATGCTGCAGTGAACTGTCTGGTGAGTATATACATATCTATACATATAGGTGAGTGTGTGTATGTATATATATACAATATATATATATATATATATATATATGTATATTGTAGACATTTTGGGTATTGTGTTTTCATGTAAGGACTTTTCTTGAACAAACTGCACTTTACTACAATTTATTCCTATTACATTGATCTTTTTCATTTTCTTTCATTTTGCAGCTATATAAACAATATAGAGTACAGTATGAAGTAAAAAGGAAACAGGTTGAAAGTGCCATTCAGCCATTGGGCAAGGATGGAAAGTTATCACTTGACCAGACAATGGTGAAGCAGGCGTGGGAGAAGGTTTCTGCAAGGGTAAGTTATTGATCTTGTATGTACATCTTTATTTTTATTTGTCGCTATATATTTTATTCTGCATTCACACAAACTGAATCTTCAGCTCCTTGTAATTTCATTGGTTATATTCTGTAGGATGTTGGCTCCTCTCACATAATGTCTACACATGATAAATTAGAAATTGATGCAAATTTTGGTTTTATTTCTAGATTTTTGACTGGCACGTACAGCTTGACAAATCTCTACCAGCTCCGTTAGGAACCATTGGCTCCTGGTTATATCGAGCCGAAGTTGCACTCAGGGAAGATGTAATTATGCAACAATCTCATGAAGAAACAGCAAATTTGATACACAGAAAACTAGAGCAACACAAGGTAAGAAAACTGACTAAAATATATGTGTTAATAAAGCATATATAAATGTGTGATTTGGATTGGCAGTATTAAGCCTGTAGTGCATGTTTTTTTAAAGCTACTTTTCTACAGTAAAGCAAAAGTAAACAAGGGGTGCTTCCTAGCATAGTATTGTAGGGTGAATGTTGGTCAAATTTTGTATTTATTGAGATGCGGTAACCTGGGCATGCTGTACTGTAGGCACAACACCAACACAGGTTCTGAATAGATTCTTGAGACCAGCTGCTCTGCCATCTTGAACTAGTGGAGTTGAGATGGGTTTTAGCAAGGTTAAGGTAAATATACAGTCATATGAAAAAGTTTGGGCACCCCTATTAATCTTAATCATTTTTAGTTCTAAATATTTGGGTGTTTTCAACAGCCATTTCAATTTGATATATCTAATAACTGATGGACACGGTAATATTTCAGGATTGAAATGAGGTTTATTGTACTAACAGAAAATGTGCAATATGCATTAAACCAAAATTTGACCGGTGCAAAAATTTGGGTACCCTTATCATTTTATTGATTTGACTACTCCTAACTACTTTTTACTGACTTACTGCAGCACAAAATTGGTTTTGTAACCTCACTGAGCTTTGAACTTCATAGCCAGGTGTATCCAATCATGAGAAAAGGTATTTAAGGTGGCCAATTGCAAGTTGTTCTCCTATTTGAATCTCCTCTGAAGAGTGGCATCATGGACTCCTCAAAACAACTCTCAAATGATGTGAAAACAAAGATTGTTCAACATAGTTGTTCAGGGGAAGGATACAAAAAGTTGTCTCAGAGATTTAACCTGTCAGTTTCCACTGTGAGGAACATAGTAAGGAAATGGAAGACCACAGGGACAGTTCTTGTTAAGCCCAGAAGTGGCAGGCCAAGAAAAATATCAGAAAGGCAGAGAAGAAGAATGGTGAGAACAGTCAAGGACAATCCACAGACCACCTCCAAAGAGCTGCAGCATCATCTTGCTGCAGATGGTGTCACTGTACATCGGTCAACAATACAGCACACTTTGCACAAGGAGAAGCTGTATGGGAGAGTGATGCGAAAGAAGCCGTTTCTGAAAGCACGCCACAAACAGAGTCGCCTGAGGTATGCAAAAGCACATTTGGACAAGCCAGCTTCATTTTGGAAGAAGGTCCTGTGGACTGATGAAACAAAGATTGAGTTGTTTGGTCATACAAAAAGACGTTATGCATGGCGTCAAAAAAACACAGCATTCCAAGAAAAACACTTGCTACCCACTGTAAAATTTGGTGGAGGTTCCATCATGCTTTGGGGCTGTGTGGCCAATGCTGGCACCGGGAATCTTGTTAAAGTTGAGGGTCGCATGAATTCAACTCAGTATCAGCAGATTCTTGAGAATAATATACAAGAATCAGTGACGAATTTGAAGTTACGCCGGGGATGGATATTTCAGCAAGACAATGATCCAAAACACAGCTCCAAATCTACTCAGGCATTCATGCAGAGGAACAATTACAATGTTCTGGAATGGCCATCCCAGTCCCCAGACCTGAATATCATTGAATATCTGTGGGATAATTTGAAGCGGGCTGTCGTGCTCGGCGACCATCAAACTTAACTGAACTGGAATTGTTTTGTAAAGAGGAATGGTCAAAAATACCTTCATCCAGGATCCAGGAACTGATTAAAAGCTACAGGAAGCGACTAGAGGCTGTTATTTTTGCAAAAGGAGGATCTACTAAATATTAATGTCACTTTTCTGTTGAGGTGCCCATACTTTTGCACCAGTCAAATTTTGGTTTAATGCATATTGCTAATTTTCTGTTAGTACAATAAACCTCATTTCAATCCTGAAATATTACTGTGTCCATCAGTTATTAGATATATCAAATTGAAATGGCTGTTGCAAACACCCAAATATTTAGAACTAAAAATGATTAAGATTAATAGGGGTGCCCAAACTTTTTCATATGACTGTATATAAATGGGGTAATACAAAGGATAAGAGCAATGTCCTCATTTCTTTTTGTGGCGTTGTAAGCGAAATCAGATCAGATCCACACACACATGCTTGGTTCACTGAGGATCGCACAAAAGGATCACACTTTTTGCCTGCTGTCAAAAAGGACCTTATACTTATCTTAAGACATACTTAAAACCTTAAAAGAAACTTCAATAAATAAATAAATAAATGTACATGAGGAGTAACACTATTTATGGTTATAAATTATTTATTATACTGTACTATTACTATTTATTATATGACTTGTATTCTGCATTTTTTAGCAGTTTTTATCTGTAGTTTGTAGTTCATCCTGAGCTGGTTGGTAGAGACTAGCTGTAGTACATTGCAGAGTGACCCAGATTAACTATTGTGGTAACGTCTACACATTGGTGTAAATCTCTGGCACAATGTTGCACACCTTAGTCCATTTAGTTTGGGCTAAAAGTTTTCGACTTGCTACTAACTGAGTAAAGAGATCCATACAAATAATAAAATATATCATCATTTATTAAATAATTTTTAAAAAACATATACTGACAAATGGACAAGGGGGGTATCTGAGGCTAAACAAAGCCACAAATGATAGCATCAGGGTAGGAACAGCATATAAACATATATCTTACAACTAAAGACGTCGAATAGTATACAACATAGGCAGGAGCAGCTTAGATCAGGGATTCAATAAATGTCAGGCCACAAATAATATTCTAGAGATTCTTAGATTATGTTTTGGAAATTTCCATACCTAATACACCCTCATAGAATACAGATAAAATATAGCAATGCATAAAATTCCTAAACATAAAGCCAACCCTCAAATAACAAATATATGAAGGCGTCTGAAGTATGTATAGATCCTCACACTAGACATGTAGATGTGGATTCTCAGAAAAAAGGGGCGTGGCTTAAATGCTCTAAAACTGTGTCAGAAAATTTTGGCTCAAAGTAAAAAAAAAAAAAAAAAAGATAGAAGGAATAAACTTAGACTAGACAGTCTAACAGTATACAAGATTTACTATTCAGCATCAGCCGTTGTGATAAATCTGGCACATTTTCAGACTGCTTGGCTTGTCTTGGTGAAACTATTAGTCTGTAAAGGAAAATTTGCACCATATCTGTCTATATCATTTAAAACAGCCACAGGATCATGCAGGACACATATAGAGAAGTACTGATCTGTATCGATGTGACTAAGGTACTTTGGCTGTGACACAAAGCTGCTATTTAGCTCCAGCATCACACCAAACCTGCAATCCATGTCAAAATGGATATAGCAGAATTTCTTGAATTTAGCAGAGGAGGAGGGAGCAGTGTGAGGAAGAAGTGTTTTTCTGTGAGAAAATATATAACACAAAATTCCTTATAATTACCTGTACTAATAATTTATGTAAAGTTTGTTGAAAGTTAGTCGCTGTTTAACTTTATTTTTGTACAGTAGGTTATAAAATGCCTTACTTATCTGGTTTTACAGATAATTGCAAATGACTGAGCTAAACATGGGGATGACATAGAGGGGTCTAAAAGAAGACAATATCTAGAGTGGGTACGGAAAGTATTCAAACCCCTTTAAATTTTTCACCTTGTTTCATTGCAGCCATTTGCTAAAAGCAAAAAAGTTCATTTTATTTCTCATTAATGTACACTCAGCACCCCATCTTGACAGAAAAAAAACAAATGTAGATATTTTTCCAAATTTATTAAAAAAGAAAAACTGAAATATCACATGGTCATAAGTATTCAGACCCTTTGCTGTGACACTCATATTTAACTCACATGCTGTCCAGACAGAATTGTGGCAAGGCACAGATCTGGCCAAGCTTACAAAAGAATTTCTACAGCTCTCAAGGTTCCTAAGAGCACAGTGGCCTCCAGAATCCTTAATTGGAAGAAGTTTGTGAAAAACTTGTTGCATCATTCCCAAGAAGACTCATGGCTGTACTAGCTCAAAAGGATGCTTCTACTCAATACTGAGCAAAGGGTCTGAATACTTATGACCATGTGATATTTCAGTTTTTCTTTTTTATTAAATTTGCAAAAATATCTACATTTCTGTTTTTTTTCTGTCAAGATGGGGTGATGAGTGTACATTAATGAGAAATAAAATGAACTTTTTTGCTGTTAGCAAATGGCTGCAATGAAACAAAGAGTGAAAAATTTAAAGGGGTCTGAATACTTTCTGTACTCACTGTATATAATATAGCCAACCATTTCTATAACCGTTTTACTGATGTGTTTCAAATGCTGTTTATATGTTTAAAGGCTTATTCACACCACCATTTTGAGAACACATTGAATTCAATGAGGCATATATATTAAGACTCTTAGTCCCTGCGCCAGTCTTAATAAACAGCCCAACTTGTGGGGAACGAGAAATTTATGAAGAGGATGCAATATCTTCATAACTCTATCTGACTTCCCGGCGCCAGAATGGAAGTCTATGCCAGATAGGAATTGGCATAGATTTCCATTTTAACTCACGTCAGTAAAATGGCGTCAGTTTTAGTAAATAAGTTTGAGAATGTGGTGAGCAAGGTGCGGATTTGGGCTTGAAGCATATGTTTGGCCCAAGAAAGGTCCTTGCGCCAAAAGTTTGCCTCACTATCTTTCCTCTGCAAAACTTTTCTGCCGTAGAGGGAATGATAAATTCCCCGCAATGTTATTCATATGACCGTTTTTCTTGGCTGTCAAAAACTGACATGCTCTATCTTTGCCTAAATTCACATTTACCGAGTTTCACCAGAGTTGAACCTCATGCCGGGAGTGGGTCCCCTATCATCATAGTTATCTATGCTGCTAGGAGCCCGTCTCCCAGCGACATACTGTCCCATACTGATTATAGTATAGGGCAGTATGTCGCTGGGATCCTTACCATTATAGATAACTATTATGCTAGGAGTCTCGCTCCCGCCATAAATTTCAGTACGGTAAATCTAGCCAACACACGGTCTGAGTTTCACGGGTGAAACTCGGTATGTGATTCTAGCCTTTATCCGTCAAAATGGATAAAGATAGAGCCTTGTGAATAGACCCATTGACATACATGGGTTCTATAATGGTCATGTGACGGGTATTACATAAACCTCATCACATAATCTTTATTCACTGCCATGTGAATAAGTGATGTCCATGGACACAGCAGTTTTTAAGTGGAGGTTTGTCTGTGAAAAATGGCACAGCTGTGTGAATAAGCCTTAATAATTTTCATTTAATTATCTTTATTTCTAGTTGTATACATGTAAATAGAAATTCTGAGAGCGATTTCCCGGTTCAGTGATTTTATTTCATGTTTGCTTATTGTCATACTAGAATTCGTAACTAATTCAGTTTTTGCTATCTCGATACATATGCTGTACAGTGCTGTAAGTTACATTTGTTTTTTGAAGGAGAGGTCATAATACAGTATATATCCTGGTTGTAATGTTGTTTAAAGAGATCCTAGGCTATAGTAGTGACCCAGAGGTTGGAAATAAGATGGGATGGTATAGTGCCTCTGTCTATGTGCATTGATGTTGAGGTATTGTAAGGTGGAAAGGAGCTGGGAAAAAGTGTAACACTTTTAGGAAATGTGTACAGGCACCTATTGTATAATTTGCCAATACTGTACTTTCATGTACCTGCAGTTTTATACAGCGGGTCACAGATGATATATACAGAATCAATGAGAAAAAAATGATGGCATACTATATAATGGATGTACTAGAATCAGTGGCAGAGATTTACTAATCTTAATGCACAGAATTCTGGCTTTACATGCCCTGCACTAAATTTATTATGTGTTTTAGGGTCTTTATTGTTCTTTACTCTAGAAGGAGGCAGTGTTAATGACAGTGATTCATAGGATAGGTTATATACATCTAACCACTGGGGTCGACCCCACAGGAATCACGAGAATGGGGACCAAATGCTTACTTAAATGCTGCATGTGAATGAAGCAATGATGGGATGCTTGACCACCACTCCATTCACTTCTATAAGACTGCCAGGATAGTAATCTCTGGCAGTCCTATAAAAGTGAATGGAGTGGTGGCAGAGAATGAACACCAACTCTATATTCACATGGAGCACTCTTCTGAACTTGTGGTTCCCAGGTTTCCTGATCACTGTGGGTCCCAGTAGTTGGGCCCCCGTGATCAAACACATATTCCCTATACTGTGCATAAGTGTCTACAGCTTGAAAGCCTCTTCAAACATACTAATGTGCACCAAAATTGTACCACACTTTTATTGCAAGGTAAGCTAACCAGTGTCGGTGTAGCAAATTTATCATACAGTGTGAGCTACTGAGATCCATCTGGCCTAAGTTTATGCTGTCTAACTAATGGACATGATTAGCAAATCTACCATATTGCTTATATTTGAGACTATGGTGCATCATGAAGGCACCACACAGTATTTCAGGGTCCATATGCACAGATTTGCAATGAGCACTGTAGTATGAGAATATATCATTTTGTCATTTTATTTTTTATAAATATGCTAGTCTAAGGCTGGGTTCACACCTGCGCATGTACTCCGTTTGGAGTTTCCGTCCCCGAACCCTTTTAAAAAATGCAGAGAGAAAAGCGGTGCATGCAGCACTTTTCTCTCCGCATTTTTTGCTCTTTTCAGGCGGAAACTGGGCGGCAAACTGACGGACCCCAGCGGGTAAACACCGGTATTCTACATTTTTGATAAGATGAAAACTGCTGAGCTTTTAATAAAAAGGCCGGTGTGGAAATGAATTGTCTTCTCTGATCCTGTGAATGCAGATTCTTAATGGAGCTTAGTATTTTCTACAGGCTATATAAACTGATTTTTTTCATCCAGAAATACACAAATCCAATCAATAGACATCAGATCTATATTCAGGGAAACCCCTGAAAGTAAGAGGCTGTGCCAGTTCTGAATCTCTTTAGATGCCAAAATCTTCATCAGGTTCAGTCCTTGAGCACATTCACTGTTAGGCTTTCGACTGATCTGTACAAAGCGTTTATTAAGACGAGCTTTCATGAGGGGATAAAATTGCTTGCCACTGTGACAGATAAAATATCCTAGCACACAAATACTGAACAGTGACTCATCGCTGCAGCCTGGTGCTTTATATTTTTTTTTTCCAGTTACACAGCCAAATCGTTTTCTGTGTTTTCATTACAATGTATGCATTTTTTTTTCTCATTTTACCAATAGGACGTACTCAAGAATCTGGATGGTTATAAAAAGGCTTTTCAGGAGATCCACCGCTCACGATCTGTCAACGGAGTCCCGGTCCCTGTAGAGCAGCTCGAAGACATGGCAGAAAGGTAAAAAGAGAATTACAGGCATTACCCTTCTTATTAACATTGATAACTCAAAATTGGACATGAAAGGGAATGGAGCAGGTGATGTGATCATAAAGGATTGTAATAAGATGCTGCATTTAACATATTATACTGCATACCATGATCAACTACATATTATATCATCCACTAATCCTAATAATAAAAGATTCGGACACAAATTCATTGTCTGTAGTATAGACCTGACAGAATGTAATCCCTTATATCTGAGAGATTGTGTGCATAGACATAGATCTGCATTAAAGGTTAGTTACCAAGGAGATCAGCAACTAATTGTAAGCCTGGCACCTGGGCACATAGTGTGTGACAAGCGTATGTGGATTCCTTTAAATTTTTCAGGATTTAGACATTTTTAGAATATTTTAATGATTTAGATTGAAATTTGATTAATTTTTTTTTTTAAATTGGTTTTTAAAGTGGTAAATTTTATTCCAAGATTGTTGAGAAAATACTGTACTTTAGTGCATTCTAGTTATTTTTTTAAGTTATTTTAATGTTATAATTTTACAATTTTAATTATACGCTGTCTTATGATAGTTTGTGTCTGCATATTGATATGGAATCTGTTATCAGTTTAGTTAATGGGCTCATTAGTAACAGAGATTATACCTTTCTAAGATATGGGAAGTAACTCAGAAAGGAATAGTGAGCAAAACAGTGAGAATCACGATATTACTTTTAGTATTCTAAATTTTATAAACATTAGTTCACCTGGTACCAGGTAGAGCACTCAAGTTTGATTTTTTTTGTAGATATCAGGCAATAGCACCTTCCATAGAGATATAGACTGGTAGCATCAGCAAGGTCTGAACTACCCTGCATCTGAAATCTGCTGCTGAGATTTTTCTGATATTAAAGCGTAACTAAACTTTCCGACAACTTTTGTGTCATTAATAAATTTTGTGATATACTTTATTAATAATTTTTCGATCCTTTCTGTGAAATCCTGCATTTTTTCACTCTTTCCATTGTTTCTGTATTGAGAGCAGTTTCTGCATCTCACTGAATGTTACTGTGTATGAAGTGGGGATGGTCACTTCAAACAGTTATATCTCAGACATTATAAAACGTACAGACAATTGTGAAGTGGAAGGAAAATGATACATGATTTTCAAAATTTGAATCAAATAAAAATCTGAAAAGTGTGATGTGCAAAAGTATTCAGCCCCCCTATGTCAATACTTTGTAGAGCCACCTTTCGCTGTAATTACAGCTGCAAGTCTTTTGGGGTATATCTCTACCAGTTTTGCGCATCTAGAGACTGAGATTTTTGCCCATTCTTCTTTGCAAAATAGCTCAAGCTCAACCAGATTGGATGGAGAGCGTCTGTGAACAGCAATTTTCATGTCTTGCCACAGATGCTCAATGGAATTTAGGTCTGGACTTTGACTGGGCCATTCTAACACATGAATGTTCTTTGATCTAAACCATTCCACTGTAGCTCTGGCTGTATTTTTAGGGTCATTGTCTTGCTGGAAGGTGAATCTCCTTCCCAGTCTCAAGTCTTTTGCAGCCTTCAACAGGTTTTCTTCCAGGATTTCCCTGTATTTTGCTCCATCCATCTCCCCATCAACTCTGACCAGCTTCCCTGTCCCTGCAGAAGAAAAGCATCCCCACAGCATGATGCTGCCAGCACCATGTTTCACAGTGTGGATGGTGTGTTCAGGGTGATGAGCAGTGTTACTTTTCACACCACACATAGCCCTTGGCATTTATACTAAAAAGTTCAACTTTGGTCTCATCTGACCAGAGCACCTTCTTCAACATGTTTGCTGTGTTCCCTATATGGCTTGTGGCAAACTGCAAACAGCACTTCTTATGTCTTTCTTTCAATAATGGTTTTTTTCTTGCCACTCTTCCATAAAGGCCAGATTTGTGGAGTGTATGACTTATAGTTGTCCTATGGACAGATTCTCCCACCTCAGCTGTGGATTTCTGCAGCTCCTCCAGACGGACCATAGGCCTCTTGGCTGCTTCTCTGACAAGTGGTCTCCTTGCTTGATCTGTTAGTTCAGGTGGACTGCCATGTCTTGGTAGGTTTACAGTTGTAGAATACTTTTTCCATTTTGGATGATGGATTGAACAGATGCTTGGGATATGTTTTTATAACCTAACCCTGCTTTAAACTTCTCCACAACTTTATCTCTGACCTGTCTGGTGAGTTCCTTGGTCTTCATGATGCTGTTTGTTCACTAGTGTTCTCTAACAAACCACAGAGGCCTTCACAGAACAGGTGTATTTGTACTTAGACTAAATTATACACAGCTGGACTCTGTTAACTAATGAAGTGACTTCTGAAGACAATTGATTGCGCTGGGTTTTATTTAGGGGTATCAGAGTCCAGGGGGCTGAAAACTTTTGCACATCACACTTTTCAGATTTTTATTTAATTAATTTATTAAAATTTTGAAGACCATGTATCATTTTCGTTCCACTTATCAATTATCTGCTACTTTGTGCTGGTCTATCACTTAAAATCAATAAAATACATTTAAGTTTGTGGTTGTAAGGAGACAAAATGTGAAAAGGTTCAAGGGGTATGAATACTTTTGCAAGCCACTGTATATACTAATGTAGCCATTTTTACATGGAAATGAAAATATTGAAGATATGTGTTTTAATTATGTTGTTCAGCGTTGCAGAGACTAATATTTGACAGCATTATACATTATGCTGTGTAAAACTAATTCTTGATTTTCTGCAGATTCAGTTTTGTAGCCTCCTCATCCCAGCTCCATATGATGAAGTTAGAATTCATGGAATTAAAGTATCGACTATTGGCACTTTTAGTGCTGGCAGAATCTAAACTGAAGTCCTGGATCATAAAATATGGCAGAAGAGAATCTGTAGAATTGCTGCTACAAAACTATATTGTAAGTAAATTAATTCTTATAAAAATAATTCTTTCATTGTAAGTGATGTGTTACGTTACCTTATGTTATCATGTTTTACCTATTGTATGTTAGGCAGATACTTATGGACTAATGACAGAAACAAATGAATAATATATCAATATTCATTAAGGAGACCATATATAATATGAAACAGAGATCTTCTAATGACCTCAAGTCCTTGATCATATACAATTTCATTGTCATGAACTCTTTAACTCTTGCTTATTCCATTTTCACTGTGTTATTACCATTTTATGATGGGGACCTAATCTCTTATGTATATCTCAACTCTAATCTGCAACAGTAACCTAATTACAGTAAGAATTAGTGTTCTCACCTGCTAAGCTTCCTTCTCCAAACTATGGCCTGGTTGTATGTATATAAGTCTGGTTCTCTAGTCACACCTTGGCTGAGCAATGAGTTCAGTTACTTTGTCATGTTACACGCATGTTGTTGTTTTGTCTGATGACGGCATCCCTGTTTGGATGCAAGCATTTTCATCTGTATCTCTGCTACCTGTGGTCTTGGGGTTCTGCAATACCTTTTCTATCTGTGGCCTAGTGGTTCTGTAATACCTCTGCCACCTGTGGCCTTTGGGCTTCTGTAATACATCTGCTGCCTGTGGCCTTCAGGCTTCTGCAGTACCTCTGCTACCTTTGGGCTTCTGTAACACCTCAGATACCTCTGGCCTTCGGGCATCTGCAGTACCTCTGCTATTTGTGACCTTTGTGCTTCTGTGATACCTCTGCTATCTGTGGCTTTCTGGCTCCTGCCATGTATATATATATATCTTCTGCCCATCCTGATATCCTACCCTTATTCCTTGGCTTCTTCTATCTGTATGTTCTGGTCTGTCCTTGATTCTGTACCTCTGTTTTAAGTTCTGTATCTTTGTTAGTTTTTAGTCTGTGCATGTAGTCTGTCTGCCCCTTTTTTATCCTGTGTTCACATTATGTGTTGTAACTGTTTCTGTGGTGCATAACACCATAGCCCTGGCCTTCTCGGGTAGCGGCTACCAATCCGGGACCACCTCAGGAGGTAGTGATCTGGCAGACATTTCACAGCTAAGTCCAGATCCCTGTATGGTGGTTAAAGAGTGAAGACTGAGGAGTGAGTCTGCTTACACAATGCCCTTAGAAGTGGCCCCAAGCCAAATTAGTTTGGTAGCACAGTGGATCCACCATCTGCCATCCTTTACAACAACAAAATCTACATATACAACATGCAGATTTTGTGGCTGATTTTGCTAAGAATTTTACTAGATTGATAAGGCTTTAAATGTACCCTTAGTTTAGAGTATTATGTATGTATATGGAAAGATACTATGTATTAAGAACAAGTGATATAGTTGCAATACCATCTACCAGGATGTGTGGCAGAGAGGTATTTCAAGAAAGAGTGAAAGAAATCCATTTGTTTGAAGAACATTCAAAGGGTGAGAAAATAAGAGAAGGAATTACTTGTGGTAACATTTAGAGCTAATGACAACTAATAGCATGTGAAAAGTTATTTAGAAAATATAAAGCGGCCACTCTACTGCCACCTACTGTATTGCTACCCTTTAAGTCAAGCCTTAAAACATGACTGAGGATATACTGCAAGCCTAACCAGAAACCTTTGCATAAGGAAGAAGAAAACTGTCTCTCTACTGCCACCTTTCTGTCTGTGCGACTGGGTTAATATGCTGGGTTCTGGTGGGGCTAAGGCCCCATGTTGTGGAAACATAGGTTTTTTTGGTGCAGATTTTGTTGCATTTTTTTTTGAGTCAAAGCCAGGAGTGAACTGAGCAAAAGGTAGAAGTACAGTGGGGGAAAAAAGTATTTAGTCAGCCACCAATTGTGCAAGTTCTCCCACTTAAAAAGATGAGAGACCTGTAATTGACATCATAGGTAGACCTCAACTATGACAGACAAAATGAGAAAACATATCTAGAAAATCACACTGATTTTTTAAAGAATTTATTTACAAATTATGGTGGAAAATAAGTATTTGGTCAATAACAAAAGTTCATCTAAATACTTTGTTATAAATCCTTTGTTGGCAATGACAGAGGTCAAACGTTTTCTGTAAGTCTTCACAAGGTTGGCACACACTGTTGTTGGTATGTTGGCCCATTCCTCCATGCAGATCTCCTCTAGAACAGTGATGTTTTGGGGCTGTCGCTGGGCAACACGGACTTTCAACTCCCTCCAAAGGTTTTCTATGGGGTTGAGATCTGGAGACTGGCTAGGCCACTCCAGGACCTTGAAATGCTTCTTACGAAGCCACTCCTTCATTGCCCTGGCGGTGTGCTTGGGGTCATTGTCATGCTGAAAGACCCAGCCACGTTTCATCTTCAATGCCCTTGCTGATGGAAGGAGGTTTGCACTCAAAATCTCACGATACATGGCCCCATTCATTCTTTCATGTACACAGATCAGTCGTCCTGGTCCCTTTGCAGAGAAACAGCCCCAAAGCATGATGTTGCCACCCCCATGCTTCACAGTAGGTATGGTGTTCTTTGGATGCAACTCAGCATTCATTCTCCTCCAAACACGACGAGTTGTGTTTCTACCAAACAGTTCTACTTTGGTTTCATCTGACCATATGACATTCTCCCAATACTCTTCTGGAACATCCAAATGCTCTCTAGCAAACTTCAGACGGGCCCGGATATATAGTGGCTTAAGCAGGGGGACACGTCTGGCACTGCAGGATCTGAGTCCCTGGCGGCGTAGTGTGTTACTGATGGTAGCCTTTGCTACGTTAGTCCCAGCTTTCTGCAGGTCATTCACTAGGTCCCCCCATGTGGTTCTGGGATTTTTGCTCACCGTTCTTGTGATCATTTAGACCCCACGGGGTGAGATCTTGCATGGAGCCCATGATCGAGGGAGATTATCAGTGGTCTTGTATGTCTTTCATTTTCTAATTATTGCTCCCACAGTTGATTTCTTCACACCAAGCTGCTTGCCTATTGCAGATTCAGTCTTCCCAGCCTGGTGCAGGTCTACAATTTTGTTTCTGGTGTCCTTCCACAGCTCTTTGGTCTTCACCATAGTGGAGTTTGGAGTGTGACTGTTTGAGGTTGTGGACAGGTGTCTTCTATACTGATAACAATGTCAAACAGGAGCCATTACTACAGGTAATGAGTGGAGGACAGAGGAGCCTCTTAAAGAAGAAGTTACAGGTCTGTGAGAGCCAGAAATCTTGCTTGTTTGTAGGTGACCAAATACTTATTTTCCACCATAATTTGGAAATAAATTCTTAAAAAAATCAGACAATGTGATTTTCTGGATTTGTTTTCTCATTTTGTCTCTCATAGTTGAGGTCTACCTATGATGACAATTACAGGCCTCTCTCATCTTTTGAAGTGGGAGAACTTGCACAATTGGTGGCTGACTAAATACTTTTTTTGCCCACTGTATAAGAGTTTCCTATATATTTCCCATTCCTTTTGTAGCCATTGTTGGCTTTGGCTCAAAAAAATGCAACAAAATCTGCAACAAAAAAAAGCTGCGTTTCCGCAACATGGGGCCTTAGCCTTAAATTCAATGTCTAACCCTTTAGCTAACCCAAAACAGGTTATTCATTTTTCTCTTGAAGATCCATAAACCCTTTCTTTAAGATTTGACAAAACATATTTGTTTCTGAGATTAGCCGATGGCGATGTATTTACCACAAAACCTATTCTATAATATATTCTGTATTAAACTGAGTGGAGGATTTATGTGCCTGATCTCAAATCTACTCCAGTCCTGTCCTCCTATGCCCACTGTCAAAAAAGAGGCGAGCGGGGAAAGGGGCAGAGATGCGTCATAGTGCTAAGTTGAGGTGCATTTTTGGCCTTAGTAAATGTGGGCCAGAATGTTTTGGAATATGACCAACCTGGTATTGGCATTGTTATTCACACTGCCTTATTATATTGTCTCATGGAGAGAAGGCCATATATGCCACTCTACTGTATATGTTTCTGATATCTCGCCTATTGTTGAATTGTACAATGTAAATATTAGAAGTGACACGCCAGCGATTAAACACAAGTCATAGAAATCTGAGGTGTCATGTTAATATATACTGTGTAGCATATCACCATAGCAACAACTGTTGCTTCAACCGTGAGCACCCAGCTTTGTATTTCAGAGAACACTTTTCCTGACATCTGGAATAACTAGATATAAAAGGATTTTCTGCTCACTGCCATTGTATTTGTATATTTGTCTTCCAATGGTGAATGCTGAAATAATTTTACTAAATAATTATATTCCTTGAATACAGTGCTAAAATAAAGCTACAATCCTGTAATAGTCTGTGGGAATTTGAGTAGTATATGACCTCCAGCCTTCCATGCTATTCCATGCACACAGTACATCAGATTAGTAAAACCATGGCAGATTGGTAATACAGGTAAACCCTCCTGCACTGCACTACTGTCACTACACTGAATACTGCTGACTGAGCTATTATAAGGAAGGGAAAAAGGGGAGGGGGATTTGTTCATATGTTTATATGTTCATTTCTTACTATGCATTGTCTTTTAACCCGAGGATGGACACTTTTGTCTTCCCATATAATACTGGATGATATTAACTTTGCAGTGCTTTGCATATAAAGAAAGAAAACATGCAAAAAAAATATTTAATTATGTTAAAAAATGTACCCTCCTTTTTAATCTTTCTGACTCAGTTTCTCCTATTCCCCTCTTTATTTCTGTAAAATGCCCACCATCTTTTTAAGATTCTTTGTCTCAGGAGCTGAGCCTACACCATTTGCAGTGGGTGCCAGCTGCATTATGCAGTCAATATCGTCTGTAGCATCTAAGATGTTATATCAGATGGGGACTGCCATCTTTGAAGTGATGAGCAACCTCGCAGTGTTAAATTGAGATCAGGCTTGTCATTAGTGAAGTTCTTTCACATACTACCACATTATTATACAGCAGTAATAGTAAAATATAATGCAATACAGAAGTATTGCTTTATATTGTATGATTGATCTAAGGAACACATGTACAAATCTCATAGGGGGAATTATAACAAATACTGAAAAGTTTTTATAAATGTAAAAAAAAAAAAAAAAAAATTCAAAGCCCCTCCTTTCCCTTGTACAACTTATAAAACGAAATAAGAAAAGAAAAAAAAAATGTGTTAGGTACCACTGTGTCCAAAAATGCCCGGACTATTAAAATATAAAAACATTTAACCTGTTTGATGAATTCTATAACAGAAAAAAATTCACAATGTGCAAATTGTCATTTCTCACACACCTTTCCCCCCAAAAAATGGATTAAAAATCTGAATCAAAAAGTCATATGCACCATATGGATACATTAAAAACGACATCTTGCCCTGCAAGAAAGACCTCTTCCATTGCTCCGTAGTCAGAAATATAAAAAAGTTACGCGAGTCAGAGTGTTTCGATTAGATATTGAAAAATAATCAAAACTATATAAATTTGATATTATCTTGATTGAACTGTCTCACAGAATAAAAGTCATGTTATTTGTAACCTACAGTGACTGCCGTTCAAACAAAACCTTTAAGAAAATGGCACAACTGAATTTTTTCGCTATGCCCCTTTCTTGCTCCAAATATGCGCCACAACCCCTGTACCACTCCACGCTTGCCACATTGTGCAAATGTCAACAGAGTTGGGCATGGCAGATAAACCTTGGCCCGAAATATTCATTAGCATCAGCTATTGTGATATTTCTGGCAACTCTTTAGAATGTCTACTATAAGGTTACTGTATGAGTACATCTGGAGCTACATTTATTTATCACAGTCCATCTTGCACAGAGATCATTGAATGCACCTCACTTCTAGGTCGGCAGCTGCGCTACCTTCAGGGACAGCACAGAAGTACAGTACAGTTAAATGACTTCTGTATTCATCTACTTTTGTAGGTGTACCCTTTATCTTATATAAGATTCCCTGTATATCTGCCTGCAGCGGGGAACACAGCTAAAGGGGGTGCAGCAGCAGCAGTCACTGCCATTTTACAGATTTTGTATTTGGGTTTGCTCCCAAGTGGAAAACAGAACACATGAAGTCACAGTTAACAGTTTTTTTTTTTTTTATAAGGCATTTTTAATTCGCTTAATATTTGCTTAACTTTTGTGTTCCAGACATTTATTGACGGCAATAGGTTCTTTGAGCAGTATGAATTTACCAGTCAGTCACTGAAGCAAGCTGCTGAGATGTATGTGAAGGCAGAAGGATCAGGTAAGACCCTGAAGATTTTGTTAGAATACCATTACATTTGACCATACAAAAGTTGTTTTTTTAAAGTATTCCCATATCAAGGATCATATTCAGACTTGGAGGTGAAGCTAACTGAAGTGTTTTACCCAATACATTGCTTTATACATTGCTTGCAAAATATTTGATGTTGTCCAAAAACATATGCATTATGCATGTATCTTTTTTTTTTTTTTTTTTTAATGACGATGACTTTTAGTTTTCTTTACTCTTCAGTCTCCATTTAATTTTACTGGATATTGTTCACTATATAAGATGCTTTCAGAAAATATATCAAGACTCTGTCTACACATACTGTATATACCTCATGTTGCTAGTATAATACAATTGCTTGAATTTAATTATTTGTTTTCATGCTTGTTGTGTAGCCGAAGAGGCTGAGATTGTGACTAAGTTTTTAAATGAGACTACTATTCAATGGAGAAACCTATCAGTGGAGGTGAGAAGCGTCCGAAGCATGCTTGAGGAAGTCATCAACAACTGGGATAAATACAGCGGTACAGTAGCCAGTTTGCAAGCCTGGCTGGAAGATGCTGAAAAGATGCTGGATCAGCCAGAACATGCCAAAAAGGTTTGTGTAGGGGGGCAAATATATTAGTTGTTTTTGTGATTTAAACAAATATTTAAAGAAATAAGACTCAGAGGATCACAAAAGACCAATCAATATATACTGTATAATATATTTGTAATTGTATATATGTAATTTTTCCTTGTGGGTTGATGCAGTTAGGATTCATACATCCGGCCTTGTCTTGGCATTGTGTTAATAAAGTGGCGCTCTCTGCAGGAGCAGATTCTTGCTTTAGTTCTTCTTAAGAGGGTCACTAAATTTTTCTTCTTTTTTTTTTTTTTGTGTCACAGGAAGCAGAAAAAGGAAAGGGAAAGAAAATACAACAATGTGTAGGGCTCACCTTATGTAGTTGTATTGGGTACAACACCTATTTGCGCTTCTAGTTTATATAGTTACTCTTTGAGAAAAGCCGGAAGCTGCCACCGTCTCTTCCGATAGAAGACCTTTTCCCTCCAGTGAGAAGGATGCAGGTTCAGATAAGAAAAAAACATAAGATAATAAGTTTGATCAAACACCTTGGGACCTGGAATGCTGTGGTAGTACCAAGATGAACGTCTAATGTTTTCTTTCTTGTCTGAGCCTGCTTTCTTTTTTAGTGTATATACTATTCGGTTTTCTTATACTTGTAATGTCCCTGCTGATAAATTCATTTTTATATCACACCACCGTAAGCTATAATTTTATATATGTTGGATTGTTGGCGGTTGTACAACTGACACCCTCCCTCTGGCTACTATGTTATAATTCCATTCAGAACCGATGGGAAGAAAGATTCTCACTAATGCTGTTTATCTATTTGTTGAGACTAACCATAAGTCTGCTCAGAGGGAATGGGGTTTCACTTTATGATAGACCTCCAGAGAGAATATATAGTAAGTAGGAACTTGCCAAGTGTTAGAGAAATTAGCCCCATGATACCTAATATAGCTGACACTGGTAGTTGTCAGATAGCTACTTCCTACTTTTCCTTCAGTAAAACATTTTTCATGTATGCCTGGTTGAGAAGTTTTGTAGTAATGTTAGTTGGATATAATGTTATAGCTTGTCAGACTCCATAGTCTATTATTAGTTAGTTGTCATGGAAACACAGACTTCCTATTGTATATAATTGTTTTGTTTATAGTTAGACTTTTTTGCTATAAGATTACAGTGCAAGGCACCATTCTCTACTTTATATGGGTGAATATTTAGCATCCTGAAATATACAGTCGGGAAAAAAAGTATATAGTCAGCCACCAATTGTGCAAGTTCTCCCACTTAAAAAGATGAGGCCGGCCTGTAATTGACATCATAGGTAGACCTCAACTATGAGAGACAAAATGAGAAAACATATCTAGAAAATCACATTGTCTGATTTTTTTAAAGAATTTATTTGCAAATTATGGTGGAAAATAAGTATTTGGTCAATAACAAAAGTTCATCTCAATATTTTGTTATATATCCTTTGTTGGCAATGACAGAGGTCAAACATTTTCTGTAAGTCTTCACAAGGTTGGCACACACTGTTGCTGGTATGTTGGCCCATTCCTCCATGCAGATCTCCTCTAGAGCAGTGATGTTTTGGGGCTATCCCTGGGCAACACAGACTTTCAACTCCCTCCAAAGGTTTTCTATGGGGTTGAGATCTGGAGACTGGCTAGGACACTCCAAGACCATGAAATGCTTCTCTTAAAGCCATTCCTTCATTGCCCTTGCGGTGTGCTTGGGATCATTGTCATGCTGAAAGACCCAGCCACGTTTCATCTTCAGTGCCCTTGCTGATGGAAGGAGGTTTGCACTCAAAATCTCACGATACATGGCCCCATTCATTCTTTCATGTACACAGATCAGTCATCCTGGTCCCTTTGTAGAGAAACAGCCCCAAAGCATGATGTTACCACCCCCATGCTTCACAGTAGGTATGGTGTTCTTTGGATACAACTCAGCATTCACTCTCCTCCAAACATGATGAGTTGTGTTTCTTCCAAACAGTTCTACTTTGGTTTCATCTGACCATATGACATTCTCCCAATACTCTTCTGGATCATCCAAATGCTCTCTAGCAAACTTCAGATGGGCCCGGATATGTACTGGCTTAAGCAGGATGACATGTCTAGCACTGCAGGATCTGAGTGCCTGGTGGCGTAGTGTGTTACTGACGGTAGCCTTTGTTACATTAGTCCCAGCTTTCTGCAGGTCATTCACTAGGTCCCCCTGTGTGGTTCTGGGATTTTTGCTCACCGTTCTTGTGATTATTTTGACCCCACTGGGTGAGATCTTGCATGGGGCCCCTGATCGAGAGAGATTATCAATGGTCTTGTATGTCTTCCATTTTCTAATTATTGCTCCCACAGTTGATTTCTTCACACCAAGCTGCTTGCCTTTTGCAGATTCAGTCTTCCCAGCCTGGTGCAGGTCTACAATTTTGTTTCTGGTTTCCTTCCACAGCTCTTTGGTCTTCACCATAGTGGTGTTTGGAGTGTGACTGTTTGAGGTTGTGGACTGGTGCCTTTTATACTGATAACAATGTCAAACCGGTGGCATTACTACAGGTAATGAGTGGAGGACAGAGGAGCCTCTTAAAGAAGAAGTTACATGTCTGTGAGAGCCAGAAATCTTGCTTGTTTGTAGGTGACCAAATACTTATTTTCCACCATAATTTGCAAATAAATTCTTTAAAAATCAGACAATGTGATTTTCTGGATTTGTTTTCTCATTTTGTCTCTCATAGTTGAGGTCTACCTATGATGACAATTACAGGCCGGCCTCATCTTTTTAAGTGGGAGAACTTGCACAATTGGTGGCTGACTAAATACTTGTTTTCCCCACTGTATATACAACAAAAAAAAAAAAGTAGGCACACTACAGGATCATAAAGAAATGACCAAAGTGGACTTTTTATTCCATGTACAGCAGTGTATACAGCAAACGATCTGTATTTTATAGATAAATTATATCCTAAAAAGTTCAAAAAAGCATGGTAAGTAAGGATATTCAAAATATATCTCTTATATATATAAAAATGAGTTCCTGTCTGTCTGTCTGTTCTTTATGCGCGACCAAACGACTGGACCGATCCTCACCAAATTTGGCACACATGTACATCAGGTGTCCAGGAATATTATAGACTGGGTCTCAGCTCTCTTGGACGTACCGTTCCTGAGGTACAGTATTCCCAAAAAATGACCAGCATTAGTCTATACAAGCCTGCAAGTCTTTCACTCATATTCCAACTGCCATACACACGGTCACATGTCCCTTATCAGCCAATAACAGCTCGCAGGCGCTTACTCTCCTCAGGCACACAGGTTTCCATAGCAACCAAGCTATATATGACCTGTATTAGTGAATAGCAGTTCACAGGACCTTAAATATTCAGTCATATCACGTGTATCAGCCAATATAAGTTCACATTTAATTTACCAGGTTTCCATAACAACACAGCCATAAATAGACTGTACCTATACTGGACTCAGTGGCGTAACTAGCAATGGCAGGGCCCCAAGGCGAACATTTGACATGGGACCCCCCCCCGGCCACCCCCCCCCGCACAAACTGCATTTCTGCACACACTATTATGCCCCATAGTGGCCCCTGCATACACTATTAGGCCCCATAGTGGCCCTTGCACACAGTATTCTGCCCCATAGTGGCCCCTGCACACAGTATCATAGTGGCTCCTTCATATAGTATTATGGGCCCTTCCCGCTACTTCTTCAATGTTGGACCAGATGTTACGTGAGCCAGGCATGTATTGCAACGCATAATGACGTTGGACTGGCCCACCGACATCTGGGACGCCACCAAGGAGGCCTGAAGCCTGCTGAAAAGACCCCAGAGTATAATGATAGCAGTGTTTGTGGGGTTCACGGCCCACAGGCCTTACTTACCAATCCTCGCTCCTGCTCACAGCCGCCTCTGCAGAAGGTGAAGTGCAGGCGGCCGTGAGCAGGAGTGGGGATCGGTAAGTAAATAGGGCCTGTTACCTGCTGGTGTTAAAAAAAACAAACATCAGAGGCCCGCCGGGTCCCCTAATGTCCCGGGCCCTGTGGCAGCTGCTACCACTGCTAAACCGGTATTTACGCCACTGACTGGACTGCCATACTGGATTTCAGCATTCTTATAAATTGAAACGTTTTTTAAACTACTCATGTCCCCTGCAGCAAAACGCATGGCTGCTGCTCAAGCTAATGAAAACTCTCAGCAGACCCAAGCTTGTCTCCAATCTGATAAAGTATGTTACAGACAACAGCGAGCTGCTGAAACTCCCCAGCAGACCCAAGCCCGTCTCTAATCTGACAAAGCATTGTCAGCCACATGCACACAGCTGCACTCCAAGTTTCAATAACAACCCAGCCATTTTTCTTCACTGCTGTAGGTCAACTTTAAAGGGGCAGGGCTCTGTGGATGACACTGTTACACAAGGTCACATACACACAGCTTTACTCCAGGTTTTCCATAACAACCGATCGCAGGTTTTTCACTGATATCCAAACTGAGATGCACATGATCACATGACACTTATGGACCAATGGAAAATCGCAGGTTCAGTCTTGACATACACACAGCTTTACACCAGGTTTCCATAGCAACCAAGCTATTTATGTCCTGTATGAGTCAATAGCAGTTCGCAGGTCCTTAAATATTCAGTCATATGACGTGTATTAGCCAATGTAAGTTCACATTTCATTTACCAGGTTTCCATAGCAACACAGCCATAAATAGACTATACCTATACTGGACTGCCATACTGGATGTCAAGTGCAAAACTGGCCAATTCTTATGGGGTCACTACACAAACAAAAAATGAAATATACCCGTGCGAAGCCAGGTCCTTCCTCTAGTAAAATATAACATTTATTAAATATGTGCTAAAACAGTGACGATCAGTTGTCACCAAAAGTACCATACATAAACATATCGATCATACACAGACATATAATTCAGTATATATTGGTTTAACCTATTTGACTCACCACTCCACATAAATGTCCAAACAATGTGAGATGTGAGTGCCCTACAAAAATTTCAATAAAACTGCATGTCCAGTCTAGGCAACTTACTTATAAGATTAAATTGGAGAGATCTTACCCCTTCAACGTCAGGTATGCAGATAATAGGGGACCAGGAGCCACAGTTACAACTCACCCTGTTACATCCCTCAAAAATGTCCACTGCACCCCAATTAGCTGCAGTCCCAAGCTAGCCCTCAAAACAACCCTATTAGTCCCTATACGTATTTCCTCTTGTGGGCAAACCAAAATTATTTAGGGGACTAACAAGCTAGCTATAACCTATAGAGTTGCTACTGCCCTGTAAGGGCAAGCTAACAGATAATGATATACTAAACATTGGCCTCAGCAGTCATGTGCAGTGAGGATTGAGGTCGCAACAAGCCCAGGGAGGGAGTGGGGGGGCGGCTGGATCGTGGGAACGAATAGCGCCTGGGTCACTGGAGCGCAAGGGACAGGTGAGTTTTTTTTTGGTTTTTTTTTTCACCTTTCCCCTCTAATGATCAGCTGTATTTTATATGTGATTTTGTGGAGAAAATGTTTATGTTTTGGGGTAACAATATGGAGACTTTATGAAAAAGCAGATAGGAGTACAGTGAAGAAGGAGGATTGAAGATTACATGTTGGGAGGTATCAGGAAATTAGGTCTGAGATGTAATGTAGGGAATTGGTTTTGGAAGACCTTGTATGTGATTAAAATTTTGAATTGAATTTGTTGGGCAGTGGGTAACCAGTGAAGGGGTAGAGGGAAAATGAGGCTAAAATTGGATTAACCAGGCAACAGAGTTAGATGTGGATGGAGGGTTGAAAAGTATTAGATGGCAGCCACAGAGAAGGATGTTATAGTAGTCTAGGCAGGACATAATTGTATGTACTAGCATTTTTTTTTGGGAGAGGTTGAGTAAAATGGGGGGTCGCACTGTCAGCTTTTTAGCGGTATATAAAACCGCTTGAAAGGTCCTCTTTAAAGGACTAAAAAACATGGCTTGCTTTCTTTCATACCTGTCTGTAAGTTGTCTCTATTATTTCAGATCAGTTCTTTTCACTTTAGTGTAACTGCAGTACCATACACTTTTCAACGTGCACTACATTGGTACTTCATTTCTTTGCAGTAATAAAACGGGTTCAACTAGAGCTGTCTTATTATCTTTAACTTCAGATGGATAAAAATTAGATTGTTTTCCTCCCTTGGGAAGATGTTTGCTTTTACAATTTAGCAGTTATTACTGTTTATTCTTTAAATTCTTGATATCATTGATTCATTTATGGATACTGAATATAACAAAATGGAATGCATCCACCTTCCTAATGCCACTTGCACCTTATGGGTATCTTTACTGTTTAGGATTTCTTTCGTCACTTGCCTCACATGATCCAGCAACACACAACAATGAATGACTCGGGCAATTTCCTGATTGAGACATGTGATGACACAGTCTCCAAAGACATCAAGCAGCAGCTCCTTCTGCTTAATGGTCGATGGAGAGAACTCTTCATGGAAGTCAAGCATGTATGTTGTTTCTCTTGTTTATAACTTGCTACAGTTACAAGCTCCATTTATTACTATTGTTCTATAATAAGTCCACGGACTACTGATTCTCAAGTTACTGGAAAATTCTTTTGTAAGTTATCCAAAAGGTTTTAGCAAAAGGATAATGATTTCTTATTGTAATGCAAGTCCAACATAAAGCAGATGGAGGAGAAAAAAAATCAATTCCTGTCTCCGGTGCTCCAGTGTCCTCCCAGTACGGTCTGGTCCTGCAGCTCGGCCGCCTTCTGGCTGTGAAATTTCTTGCCGGCTGTGACGTCCCAGTTCCCTTCCGCTGAGGATGCTGATTGGCCTTAGCGATCACATCCGGCAGGTACTTCCGCCGAAGATAACAACGGAGCTGCAGGACTGGACTGTGCAGCTCTGGAGCACCAGAGAAAGGTGAGCATATTTTTTTTTTTTTTTTTTTTCACCACCCCCGGCCGATTTAAAAAATAATTTGGGTGTCCATGTTTGCCTAGACAACCCCTTTCAGAGTGGAAGAGATGTTAAAAATCTATAATTCTCCCTGTTGGTGAATAATGTAACAAATTTATTCATATATTTGTGATCATTCTTTTATATTATTTAATAGCATCACATTATAGACTTTTTGAATTTTTTCATTGGCTTTACTGTATCAAAATTACCTTAAAAAAATTATGAAAAATTTGGGAAGGATGTGCAGTCTAGGATGTAACATCCAATCATAAATTTACCAGTCTGTATATACTATTGATTGCATCTGATCAAACTATTGTACTCATTGCTCTGATAGCAAATATAGCATAACATACCATTTTTAATGCGTATTCTGGTTCATTATGCGCATAATTACTGGTTAGCCTGATCAGGTTGATCAAATTACAGTGCTTAAACCACTTAAAGGGTGGTTCCAGTGTTTCCTTAGTCCCCACATGCCTCTGCTTCCTGGTCCCTTTCAGTACACAGGAAATGCTGCTCAACCAGTCACTGGCAGACACAAGTTACCCAGATTGAGGGTAGGGTTATTAAATATTAATCACATAAGAATTCCTGGAGTCTATAAAGGAATTCCCAAAGGGGGTTTTCCAGAGTTTGGGGATTTTGATGTTTATCACCTATCCTTTTAGCAGCCTCTGGCTCAGAAACTATACAGTGTACAGTGCTGCATGCAGAAGACTATGTAGTGGCCGTGCTGGAATATTGCTGCTTTGCTTCCACTCACTTATCAAATTAGAAGAGATTATCAAAAGATTTGGTCTGTTGGTGTGTTCATATTGAGACTAATGTAAAATGGCAAAACAATATTTAATAATATTCCATCTTTATCCATTAAAAGCTAATAGTGTAAGTCAGTTTTATCTGCTTGGTGTACTTGAGAAAGTTCATTTATAAAGCCTGAATCGTATCATTTGAACATGTTGTAAATGTAATAGTTCTTCAAAAATGTACCAATGATATTGCCAGTGATAGTCAGTAAACATTTCATTCTTCTGTTCTGATATTATGCAGTATGCTCAAGCAGATGAATTTGAGCGTGCAAGGAAAGAATATGCAGATGGCTTGATAGCACTTGCAGCATTCGCAGAAGGAGGCAACGAGAGAATCTCCATCCCTGTGGAAGTGTCCTTTCTAAATGTTAAGATGTTCGTGCAAGATTTAGAGGCATGTCTTTTACAATTGTGAATACTTTCTTCTGTATTCGTGTATTGTTTGTAAGTTTTTATGGACATTGAACAAATATCTAGCTGTTGAGGCATGAAACTTAACTAGTGGTAATGGACCAGATGATCATAGGACATGTCAAATTTTAGTAAATGCACAGGTTTCATCAAATATATAAGCCAGTGTTTGCCAACCAGGAGTTGGGTGTTGGAAAATACCATTTTTTTTGTTCATTCTTTTCGTAGGAAGTTTGAGAATTATTGTAAAAACATACATATACTGTACATGTAAAACATGGTCTGGCCACTTAATTTCCCATAATCCAGTTGTTGTTGATAGTACTCTGGCAAAAATGTACAGGTTGTGCTAAGAATTGTCTTCCACAGGATATCAAACAGAAAATGCCAATCATCGAAGCTCAGTATAAGTCAGTGACAAGAATGGCGCAGCTTCTAACCAAGGAATCTCCTGCCAGTGAATCCAGTGAGATGTTGGCAGCTGTGTCCAGGATAAAGGACCAACTCAATAAAGTTAGTAGTTGATATTGCCACGAAATAAAGGTCAAAAACTGTGGATTAACCTTCCTTTCTTAATAGAATGTTATATTTTTTTCCGTGTAGGAACATGTTTAGTTAAAGTGGCTCCTCACACTACCCAAGTTTCTAATATACCTTTATTTACTTCAATACTTCACCATGAATGGAATTATCCTTGTTTACATTCAGAAACGGAATAAGTTTAGGAAGTCATCCCGAGTCAAACCTAACAGCAGTACAGTTCTCATTTCTGGACTCTATATACTATGGCTCAGATCCTGATGATTTTATAGCCTCTGGATGTAAACAAGAATGTTTCCATTCAATGTCAGTAAGCAGACATCTTGCACCTGGTAAGCAACTGAACCACCATAGAAAGTTGCATTTCTATAGAAAATGTTCAATATTTGCTCACATAATATGTAGTTTCATTTCTGAAAGCTTTTAAAAGGATATTCGCAACATGTAGTTCAACAAGATATACCATAAATCTCTGAGATGTCCAGAATGTACCTGGTTGTTTTCATAACTTCCAAAGAAGTGAATAAGAGAGACTTGTGTGCACAATCCATATTCTGGAGATAGAAGTATGTCCCAGCGATGGAATACGTATCTAGCAAACATTTCTGGAATGTCAGATTGCTAATATGGGAATACCCCTTTAACTATCTTGTGCACCAAGATATGAATGTCTGATCTGTGAATATCTTTTCATGTTCTTAGATAAGAGAGAGGTATCCTCCACTACTTTATGAATCACAGCAACTTCTTCCACCACTTGGCGAATTTGAGAATCAGATGACCAACTTTTATGAGTGTCTGGAGAAACTGAGTGAAATTATCTCAATGTCGGACTTAGATTTACAGTCCACTTCTGTCTTTAAACAAAAACAGCGGGTATGTAGTAAGGGTCAGGTACAAAACAGTTTATAAATGGTCAATAAGATGTATTGTAAGCAACTCGTCCAGATGTTTTAGATTTGTACTGGATATATTTTGCTTTTCCTTTTCATTAAATTAATGTACAGTACAGACCAAAAGTTTGGACACACCTTCTCATTCCAAGAGTTTTCTGTATTTTCATGACTTTAAAAATTGTAGATTCACACTGAAGGCATCAAAACTATGAATTAACACATGTGGAATTATATACTTAACAAAAAAGTGTGAAACAACTGAAAATATGTCTTATATTCTAGGTTCTTCAAAGTAGCCACCTTTTGCTTTGATTACTGCTTTGCACACTCTTGACATTCTCTTGATGAGCTTCAAGAGGTAGTCACCTGAAATGGTTTTCACTTCACAGGTGTGCCCTGTCAGGTTTAATAAGTGGGATTTCTTGCCTTATAAATGGGGTTGGGACCATCAGTTGTGTTGTTCAGAAGTCCAGCTGATAGTCCTACTGAATGGAGTGTTAGAATTTGTATTCTGGCAAGAAAAAAGCAGCTAAGTAAAGAAAAACGAGTGGCCATCATTACTTTAAGAAATGAAGGTCAGTCAGTCCGAAAAATTGGGAAAACTTTGAAAGTGTCCCCAACTGCAGTGGCCAAAACCATCAAGCGTTACAAAGAAACTGGCTCACATGAGGACCGCCCCAGGAAATGAAGACCAAGAGTCACCTCTGCTGCGGAGGATAAGTTCATCCGAGTCACCAGCCTCAGAAATCGCAGGTTAACAGCAGTTCAGATTAGAGACCAGGTCAATGACACACAGAGTTCTAGCAGCAGACACATCTCTACAACAACTCTTAAGAGGAGACTGTGTGCAGCAGGCCTTCATGGTAAAATAGCTGCTAAGAAACCACTGCTAAGGACAGGCAACAAGCAGAAGAGACTTGTTTGGGCTAAAGAACACAAGGAATGGACATTAGACCTGTGCTTTGGTCTGATGAGTCCAAATTTGAGATCTTTGGTTCCAACCACCGTGTCTTTGTGCGACGCAGAAAAGGTGAACGAATGGACTCTACATGCCTGGTTCCCACCGTGAAGCATGGAGGAGGAGGTGTGATGGTGTGGGGGTGCTTTTCTGGTGACACTGTTGGGGATTTATTCAAAACTGAAGGAATACTGAACCAGCATGGTTACCACAGCATCTTGCAGCGGCATGCTATTCCATCGGGTTTGCGTTTAGTTGGACCATCATTTATTTTTCAACAGGACAATGACCCCAAACACACCTCCAGACTGTGTAAGGGCTATTTGACCAAGAAGGAGAGTGATGGGGTGCCACGCCAGATGACCTGGCCTCCACAGTCACCAGACCTGAACCCAATCGAGATGGTTTGGGGTGAGCTGGACCGCAGAGTGAAGGCAAAAGGGCCAACAAGTGCTAAGCATCTCTGGGAACTCCTTCAAGACTGTTGGAAGACCATTTCAGGTGACTACCTCTTGAAGCTCATCAAAAGAATGCCAAGAATGTGCAAAGCAGTAATCAAAGCAAAAGGTGGCTACTTCGAAGAACCTAGAATATAAGACATATTTTCATTTGTTTCACACTTTTTTGTTAAGTATATAATTCCACATGTGTTAATTCATAGTTTTGATGCCTTCAGTGTGAATCTACAATTTTTATAGTCATGAAAATACAGAAAACTCTTGGAATGAGAAGGTGTGTCCAAACTTTTGGTCTGTACTGTAGCTCCATCATGTTCTTTGTCATTGGGATTACAACTACATTGACAAAGTTATTCTCATCTCAGCAAATCATGGCTATGACAGGGAGGGACTTATAGAAACAGGTGAGGTGCTGTATGCTGTTTCCATAACTCCCATAGAGGTGAATGGGATCTACAGGAACAGCATAGCACATTTATCTACGCTGTTTCAGTAAGTGTGAAGTTACAGAAAATGTGTTGCTCACCTGTGCTACGCTGTTCTTTTGTTTCCATAAGATCCATTCTGGTGGTCGGAAATAGCAGAGAGTTATTTTCCAAGATTGGAATAACCCTTTACTCTCTATGACTTGTATTCCACATTTGCTATATTTATGTTTATTTTAAAAAATAGTGTGTGTACCCAACCAGTTCTTTAGCTTTCCCAAGTAGTGTATTTAGTATGCAGCCAATGAACAGCCGATGGGAGAGGAGGTAGAGCGAGGAGGTTACAGGCACATGTCCTAGACCGAGGACACTAAAATGTTAGATGGTACATGTTTTAACAAAAAAACAACTTTACCTTTTGTTTTCATGTTGTAGGAACTATTGATGTACCAAGAGAGCTGTAAAAAGGCTTTGGTCGTAATTGAGAAGAACGGCCAAGCTATCCACAAAGCGTTGACAATCAGTAAATCTTTACACCATTTTGACCGATCTGGTCTCCAGAAGAAAATAACCGATGCTCAGTCTACGTTTCAGGTGATTTGCAGCACATGGCTACAGCTCTGACATTCTCAACGCTCTTATTTTCTATATTTATTTTCCTTGATTGCTGATTTTCTAGAGTTCTTTTCAACTCACAACCATTTCCTATATTTCATTTCACACCTGTTATAAGGAATTTCTGTGAGACACAATGCAGAACGCAAAGCAATAAGGGAATCTTCATAACACATTCATGGGAATCTGCCACTAAAACAAACTGTGCTTTGTATTAAAAAGTTGTTTTTAAAAAAACCTTGTGTGCCTCCAGTCAATCGTCTCTTCTGCAGGTTTGGAAAACTCTTACTCCTATAATCCTAGAATATAATCCTAACATTTTAAATCATTTTTATACTTTACACCTGGCGATGTTTCATTTTAGTCTGATTTCATTTTATTAATTTTTTTAGAGTTTTTTTTTTTCAATGAACACTTATTTTATTCAACAACTATTTTTTGGCTAGAATACAAATGCAAATCATAACTAAGAAGAAACATGTAGTTTTTGATTATGTATATGTTTTAGCTATGCAGATGGCTTACAGTTGCAGTGAATCAAATGGGTTACTTAATGTTTGCAAGCACGTTTTTAGCCCATTTGAGTGACAGCAAAGACATATCTGACCATGCATGTGGTATTTGTAATCCTACAGTAAATTGACAGATTTTTTTTTCTAGGCAGATTTTGAGGTCTGCCTTTAAAAAACTCCTGCCATACTCTCCCATTAATTTCAGCGGCAGTATGTAGACGTTTTTTTCCTATGTTTTTTTCAGCTAGAGATAAAAAAAAAAAAACATCATGACACAAAAAAAGAAACTAGTGACTATTAAGATATAACATTCTCCGACAAGTGATAGTTCTAAGCTTCTAGTAACAGGTAAATACATTTTGCTTGGGGTATGGTCAGTTCCTTAGGACTTCTGTTGGAAAAGATTTTGTACAAAATACCATGTTTTTCAACAGTTTTCTTTACATTGTGCTTTAAATTGTGGTCTTCAGTGGTCAGGAGGAAGTATTTGCTCTTTGATCTAGCAAGTTCCATGTTGCACTGGCCCATGTCAGTTCGCCGTTCTTTTAATCCTTGAGGGGGTGAGCTATACCTCACTTTACCTTTCCACTATATTTGTGAAAGCGTCCAATTTCTCACATTACAAATTCTATAAATTATTGCATGCACACATATAGCATAAACAATGCCTAGGAGGGTAAGGCTACATTCAGGTCATGTTTTTTTTTTACATTCTCTAAGCAGATCCATTTAACGGTTTGCCAATAATGTACGCAAACGGATGGCCATTAATTTACATAGAGATCAATGTTGAAAAAAACAGATCCATTTCTGTCAGATTTTTTTTTTTTTTTGAAAGGACACAAAAGTATGTTATACTATGTTTTTCTGTCCATCCAAAAAAACAGATCTTTTTTTTTTCTTTGTAAAGGGTAGGCATCTGTTTTTTTGCTATCCATTAAAATCGGATGTAAAAAACATGATGTGAATGGAGCCTAACAATTTTTTTTTTATCTCGAGATATATTGATCCAAGAGGAAAGGACACATCTTCATTTGCTTCTATGAAAAAGTTCTTCAATAGTTTGCATCTGCCAAATACTAAACATATGTGGTCTATAGGTCATTGGCCAGTCAGTTCATATATGTAGAATTTGGGAAGATGTCGAAAGCTATCAACTAACTCACCTTTTGACACACAATCGTGTAGCAGTATAGAGGGGAGTCTGACAATGGATAGATATCACTACACATCTTCACTCATTTCTGCCATTCAGATCTCTAGAAAAGTCATAGAGATTAAATTTAGTAAAATATACTGGTAGTATCTAACAAATAAAGGCTTGCTTAAATAGTATACATGAAATACTATGAATATATTGCTCCAAATTTATCACCTGTGACACTCCTTCTAGCATTTAATGGACCATCTGTATGCTAGGCCTAGTATATCACTGACTGAAGCCATATAGCATTGTATATATAAAGCCACAGAAGTAGACCTTGAAGCAGATGCCATTAAGGCATACATCACCTAAACGTATGCGTTGCACATTTTTCCAATGCCATCTCTCCAGTAAAATATGAAAGTTAAAACAATTTAGTAAAAGAGAATTTTGTAAAAGTCGGCACATTCTTCAGTATCTGGAACTATGTGAAACCGACAAACTGTAGCAAAGGATGAGGATTACTGTGTATTAGCAAAATCCTAAACTCTTTTATCTCTATTTTTCAATAATGTTGTTGCCATTCATATACACAGTTGCAGCAGTCGCAGTAAATTGTTGACTATTGATTTGTGAAATATTGCCGCTGCAATAGTCAGGAGTAGTCAGGCAATAATCTTTTAGGAAGGGCTGCATCAATACTGTTAACCCCTTGATTTATTTTCCATCATTTCATTTGGAGAATCTTACTTCTTCTTTATAAATGGCTGGGCGGGCAATCTGATATTGTTCATTTTGACAATTTGACAATTCTTCAGGATTCTCAAGATTCTTTCTACCAAGAAATCTTCATCATAATGGTAAACAGGGGACTTCAGTTCCGTTTGGGGTATCTCTACCTGCTTGTAATTGTAACCATACTGTGTGTTACATTGTTATTGGATTTTGTGCTTTTTGTGTTCTTACCTGTAAATGGAAACATTCCCTTTATGCCTTGTTCTGCACTGTGTCTCATATGTTTGGTAATGAGTTTATGCCTATTTCACTCCAAATTCGTGTCCTCCAGTGTTTTACGTAACTGTGATATTGTTCTTTTTGTCTTGCACCATCATATACAGTATACAGTGATCAACCATAGCATTAAAGTCACCTGGCTAAAATTGTGTAGTCTCCCCTAGTGCCACCAAAAAAGCTCCAACTTGCCATATCATGGACCCTAAAAGACCTAGGTGTCCAGTGATATCTGGCGCTAAGCTGTGGATAGGTCATCAGTATGAAAAGTAGCATTTGGGTCTAGAAAATCCTTTGAGGCTGAAGCCCCACGTTGCAACTCTGAGTTTTACAGTACCTGCAAAGTGGATGTTATTCTGGCTAGTCCCATCCACACATTGCAGAAGAAATCTGCAGTGGAAAGGCTGCGTTTTTGAAAATCGCAGCATGTCAATTATACCTGCGGAAACGCTGGCGAATAGGGGCAGAAAGTTTGCAAAGGAAAACTCTGCATTTTTCTGCTGCGTTTCGCTACGTTTGGCCTTAGTCTAAAAGCCTAAAACAGCCTGAGGTTAAGATCAGAGGAATATGGAAGCCTAGTCAACACCTTCTACGCTTTCATGTTCTTCAAAACATCCCTAAAACCACTGCCATTAGGATCGGCAAAACTGTTGCCATGAATTGGCATATTTGGTTGCAACAGTACTTAGCTGTGTGAGTAATTAATATCGGTAATATTGTAAGGCCTCAGGCACACAACTGTTTGTTTTTCACGGCTAGCACACTGTCCCATTCATTTATATGGCCCCATACATCTGACTATGTATTTTTCACGGGACTGTGAGCCGGGAGCAAAACTCAGGACAGGTCCTATTCTTGTCCATTTTGTAGCGCATGCTCACTGCTGACCTCAGTGAATGGGGCCGTGGAGGCATGAGTGGCACACAAATGTCATCCATGTGCTATCTGTGTTGTTTAACCACGGCCCAGCGACACGTACATGATTCTGTGCTTGTCACCTAAGTAAGATTTCTTAGCATTAAATGAGTCAGAGCACTTCACTGCCTCTGCCAGATTGCTTTCTTTCCACAGTGCATCCTGGTGTCACCTATTCTTCAGGTAAGAAAACTAAAGTCCCCAACATACAGTTAAATAAACTTTGATTCATCAGAACAGGCGACTTTCTTCCATAGCACTTTTAATGCCTGTTTTAGATGTTTAGTTTTGGCATGGGTCAGCATGGACATTGTGACTAGTGTGCAGCATTAATTTTTTTTTCAGCAATTTGCGATATTGTAGCTCTCCTGTGGGATAGGAACAGCTAACTTTCACTCCCTGTGTGAATCTGTGAACCTTAGTCATCCTTGACTCTGTCTTTCCTTCAGCCATTTTTGATATGTACTAAACACTGCATACTGGGAACACCCCACAAGATCTGCTCATTTTAAGATACTGTACATAGTTTTCTATCCATCACGATTTTGCCTGTAACAAGGTGGATCAAATCCTTATACACATTGTCTGCTTCCAGCGCATTAACTTCAAGAACCGACTGTTCATTTGTTACCTAATATAACCCACTCCTTGATAGGTGACATTGTTACAACATAACCAATGTTCTTTACCTCTCTGCTTTTAATATTATGGCTGATCTGTGTACATTATAAATGTTTGCTAAATGAGTCTATGTCTTTTCATCTACTTGTTCTTAATCTCACCAGATCATATATTGTGTTCACAGCTTTTATCCAACACACATATCTAGAATACATTTATTACTGTTAACCAATCACACTGCATCTTTCATTTTTTGAGGACAGTTTTAGAAATAAAAGCTGTATTGTAACTGGTTGCTATATTCAGCAATGCAAGTTTTTTTAAATATGCCCTTAAAAAAAAAAAAAGCCAGCAGGTGCTCCTTTAACCACAGAACCCGTCTCAAAATCTGTCCTGAGCACTACTAGAAAGTGCCAGCAGTATCTTAAGCTGGCCATACACAGTAGACATTAGACTGCTGAAGTGGCAGATTTAGATTTGTCTGCTGTTGGTCATACATGAACCTAATACTGTTCGTCCCACAGTTAACCATCAACTAAAGTTAGTCACAACCAAAATCTATTGTGTTGGATTTTTTTCTTACCACTGTCTGTCTGGCTAGACTGACAGACCTGTAGATGATTTTTGTATTGTGGTCATGTGATTGCTATTACCACACACCACAAAATATACATCAATCCCTGTTTTCAGCATTTCACTATCATTCAGCAACTTTCATCTGTTAATTTTCCAAGTGTCTGTGTTAGTGAAATGTTTGTTGGAAGTTTTGTGGTTGTTCATGTGTTTGGAAGAGTTGGCCGTACGACCAAAGAACCACAGTTCATTTCAGACGAACAATGGCAGTCTAAAATCTAATGGCCAAATATGCATTACCATACAAAAATTAGCTCTTGGGTTCCACTACAGCAAGGTGGGCCGTTTATGTAGCATATAGGGCACACCTTCTAGTGATGTCCTAAAGGAGAATTATGAAGGCAACTCAGTAGGTGCTGTTAGATGCCCTACCTTGTAGCAGTCAGTTGTGTTGCCAGACACATCAGCTAATTATGTGTTATTGTTACCTGGGTTTTCCCATAGACTATAATTACAGTAATCCATAATCAGTTCTGTAACACAAGATGTGCTTTTTTTTTTTTTTCCAATATACATTTTTATAAATTTTTCTATACAGAAAGAAACATAGACATATTGCCATATCCATACATATTAATCATTTTAATCATCAGACAAACTAAACACACACACAAAAAAAGATGTGCTTTTATTGTGAATGAAGCTGACCACTTTTACTCTCTATCGTATATTGACCACACTTATGAACTATGGATGTTCTGTTTTTGCTTATATCAAGAGTGTGGCAAAGAAAATACCAGAATGGAGGAATAGAATAGAGGCCAATAATAGCATGATGAAGAAGTTTGAAGAATCAAGAACAGAACTTGAGAAAGTTCTAAAAACAGCAGAATCATATTTTAAGGAGAAAGGGAACCCTGAGGAACTTCTGAAGAAGCACACTGTAAGTAGCCAAAGACATAGATCAACATAGAGATTGTTGTATTAATAAATTTATATTTTGCATTCGTCACATATATCACTATACTGATTGTTGTATTAATAAATACATAGTTGTTCTATTAATAAATAACATTTGTGATGATATAAAAGGTATATATCTTGAGATGTTGGCACTTGCATTCTACTGCATTTTGCTAAACTAAATGTTCCTGCTCATAGGATTTTTTCGGCCAACTTGATCAGAAGGTGCTAAACACTTTTTTAAAAGCTTGTGATGAACTGACAGATTTCCTACCAGAGCAAGACCAGCAACCATTACAGGAAACTGTCCGAAAATTGCATAAACAGTGGAAGGTTTGTAGATTACTAGGTGTCTAAGGAATATAAGTATATCTCTACTTTAATGTGTTTTTTTCATTATAGTGATGCTTAGGACTAAGGGACTGTTCATTATAGGATAGGATAAAAAACTTTATTGATCCCAGAGGGAAATTAGTTAAATTTTATTTATTAGTAGTAGTTATTAGTTATTATGGACCACTCTTGATATGTCTGTTTGATTAAATATTATCTTATTCCACATTAATAATGCTGGAGCATATTTTCTAATAACTCTGCATTGTTATTCCTCTGTTATTCCACTTTAAATAAGTTATTTCACTATAAATAATATGTTCACACGCTAGCGTTTTTTTTCTGCCTCTCATTTATATCAATGGGTGGGCAAGGCAGAATCTGTCTGAAAATACATGATGCTTTTTTTCCATCTAGCTGAAAAAATCAGAGGGAAAAATCTGCCTGACTCCCATTGAAGTGCAAAAAACTCTATGTGAACCTAGTCTTACTATTCCCCTTGTCAAACGAGAGTTTTTCTGCTCAGTCTAGCACTCATTGAAAAGTCTGAGTGGGTGCATAGGCAGTTTCATAATTGGTAGCACCTAATTACAGACAGCACGGTGGATCAGTGATTAGCACTTTAGCCTTGCAGTGCTGGAGTCCTGGGTTTGAATCCTGCAAGGAGAACATCTGCAAGTAGTTTGCATGGGTTACCTCTGGGTACTCCAGTTTCCTCCCACACTCCAAAGACATACTGATAGGGAATGTAGATTGTGAGCCGACAGTGACTGTCTATGTCTGTAAAGTGTTGCAAAATATGGCGCAGTACAAGTAAGCATAATAATAAATAAATACATTTCCAGGTGGTAGTTCACTATGCAGAGTTATAAACGCAGTTGCTCCAGTTTTGTTAAAGGGAGTCTATCATTCACAAAAACTGTGTTAAGCTAATGGAACGTTGAATGGCCTTTAAAAAGGCCATTCTTCTCCTACCTTTCCTTGTTTTCTTCTCCCAGCCAATTCCAAGATAATTTGTTTCTTCATGTATGTAAATGAGCACCTGGGGCGTACCTTCTCTTCAGCGAGCACCCATCGCGTCATCACTTCTTACCGCCCCTTCGGCCGTTGCGGTGACTCCCCTCTTAGTCTTCTTTCTTCTTACTTCTCGCTCTCATCGAATTTTTGCAACTGCGCATGCGCAATCGGCCGCCATTTTCTGGTGGTCTGTCACAAGAGCGTGGCAGAGCCGATTGCGCAGTCGCGAAAATTCACTGAGAGCGAGAAGTAAGAAGAAAGAAGACTAAGAGGGGAGTCACCGCAATGGCCGAAGGGTTGGTGAGAAGAGATTACGCGATGGGTGCTCGCCAAAGAGAAGGTACGCCCCGGGTGCTCCATGGTGCTCATTTACATACATGAAGAAATGAATTATCTTGGAATCGGCTGGGAGAAGAAAACAAGGAAAGGTAGCAAAAGAATGGCCTTTTTAAAGGCCATTCCAACGTGCCATTAGCTTAAAACAGTTTTTGCGAATTATATACTCCCCTTAAATTATGGAAAATATAAATGTTTCCTAAAACAGGCTTTCAGGAGAGCTCTAGATCAGATGCATAGGTTGTACACACTAGAAAGTCTATACATGGGTTATATAAAAGGGGAGGAGAGTAATTCTTAAAATCCAAGTGGCAAATATCACCAGGAAATGGGCAACTAAATTAAGATATGTAAGAGTATTTCCCAACCTTTCTAAGTGAAGTGTAACATTTGATATTGTAGAGCTTTATTTTAATGTTGTTTAAGAAGTCCCTATGAATAATTAGTTCATGAGGAAAGAACACACAGTAAGATACTGTATATATATATATATATATATATATATTTCTCTTTACTTTATTGTTTGTATGACAGGACTTTCAGGGTGAAGCTCCTTACCACTTACTGAGATTAAAAATTCAGCTGGAGAAGAATCGGATTCTCAGTGCAGTTGAAGAATGTCGTGCGGAGATGGCCAGAGAGAACAAAGCGCTACCAGTAGATGGAAGCGAAAAAATTATTAAGGAACATCGGGTATGTGTGAATAGTACATATCTATTATTCTTACAGAAATTGCTGATGAAGATAACAGTACAAGTTCTGTTATCTTCTAACAATGGATTTAGAAGCAAATTTTCTACAAGAAACAGCAAACTAGCACGCACTGTATGTGGTATTTCTAAATAGCCCAGTGTAGACAGTGAAAGCAGATATCTGAGCTCTTGGTATATATTTATATTTCTGTTAAATGCTGCTATTGAAGTGATATCAGGTAACAACCGTGAAAAATTCTTTAGGAGCTTATATAGATTCTCTGTTGAACGTTGATGTTTATTCAACCACTATTGTCCCAACTACACACGTGGACAAAATTGTTGGTACCCCTCGTTTAATGAAAGAAAAACCCACAGTGGTCATAGAAATAACTTGAATCTGACAGAAGTAATAATATATAAAAATTCTATGAAAATGAACAAATGAAAGTCAGACATTGCTTTTCAACCATGCTTCAACAGAATTTTTTAAAAAAGAAAACTCATGAAACAGGCCTGGACAGAAATGATGGTTCCCTTAACTTAATATTTTGTTGCACAACCTTTTGAGGCAATCACTGCAATCAAACGATTCCTGTAACTGTCAATGAGACTTCTGCACCTCTCAACAAGTATTTTGGCCACTCCTCATGAGCAAACTGCTCCAGTTGTCTCGGGTTTGAAGGGTGCCTTTTCCAGACGCCATGTTTCAGCTCCTTCCAAAGATGCTCAATAGGATTTAGGTCTGGGCTCATAGATGGCCACTTCAGAATAGTCCAATGTTTTCCTCTTAGCCATTCTTGGGTGTTTTTAAGCTGTGTGTTTTGGGTCATTATCCTGTTGTAAGACCCATGACCTGCGACTGAGACCAAGCTTTCTGACAATGGGCAGCACATTTCTCTCTAGAATCTCTTGATAGTCTTCATATTTCATTGTACCCTGCACAGATTCAAGACACCCTATACCAGATGCAGCAAAGTAGCCCCAGAACATAACAGAACCTCCTCCATGTTTCACAGTAGGGACAGTGTTCTTTTCTCTTCTGTCCATAGGACATTCTCCCAAAAGCTTTGTGGCTTGTCAACATGTAGTTGTCAACAAGTCATGAAAAAACCAGACTGGAATTTGCCAAACTACATTGTGGGTTTATCTTTCATTAAACGAGGGGTACCAACAATTTTGTCCACGTGTGTACTTGTTAGCCATAGCCCATGAACCTCTTGGACGCATTAACAATCTACTGTAAAATTACTGCAGTATATAGTGATTCTCACTTTACAGTATGAAACCTTAATCACTTTTCCATGAATCATAGTCTGTGAACTCTATGCAAAAATAATGCTTTCATTGATTGTTATGGGTGTTTCCCATTTTTTTTTACCAGATTCTGTTGGTCTCTGAGAATAAAATAAAAGCATAAACTATTTTATTTTTTTGTAGACCAAGAACGCTCATCTGGAGATCTGTGAAACTAACAGACAGCACACAGATGCCACCCATGTGTGGTCTGTTTTTCCTAAATCCATTGCACTGAAAATTGTTTGAAAAAAGTGATTGACCAACCAGGAACACAAAACATTTGTGTCCTATAGTCAGACCTTTTCAAGTGCTGAACTTGGCCAATGTTTCTGTGTGACACTTGTCGTGTCACTTTCTACTCTGACATTTTGTGCTATGTAAAAAAAAAAATGCACCAGTTTTTGTAACTCCCATAGCATATTATGCTGACAACAAGATCATCTAGGAAAAGTTATATTTTTTGTAAAATTGTATTGAGTTTTTGCACGTTTGTATTCTAGGCTTTCTTTGGTGAAAAAGGCTGCTACCAACTGTGTGAGAAGAGGTTACGCCTTATTGAGGAGCTATGTTCAAAACTACAAGAAAGGGACCCTGTGAAAGGAGTGCATGAAAGCACAAGAGAGCTGCTGAAAGATGTGAAAACTCAGATTGATTGTACACATCTAAAACTGATGGAACATCCTGACAAGTGGAAAGCTTTCAAAATCAGGTATTTTTCTTTGTTGAAATGTTTTCACTTCTACAAAAGAAAGTGGAATAATGTGCTGAGGAAATTATACATTTAGGTGAAATTCATTAGGTGGTATTATACTTATTCAAACTAATTCTGTCAGTACTGTGAAGTATATAGTAATGCAAATTTCTCCTTGTGTATTTTTCCTCATGAAGGCTAAGGCCCCACATAGCAAGCCACAGCCGAAAAGTGCTGCGGGAAAAAAACACGGCATAAACACATTGTGTTTTTACCAAAGCGCTTTTCACATAAAGTTTGCAGTTTTCCTCTGTGGACATTCTGCTTCCATTATACTTATATGGAAACCACCAGCGTTTCTGTAGGTATAATTGACATTTCCAAAAATGAGAAAGTTTTAGAAATCGCAGCACTTCCACTGAGGGTATTTTTCCGCAATGTGTCCCATCCACTTTGCAGGGACCCGGCCTAAAGGTATGTTCACATATCAGAGTGTCGCACTGATTCTACCTTAAAAATCTGTGTTGATGGCACTGGACACTTCGCTAATTAGTCCCATTCAATAAACTGTAGGGGCAACCTGGAAAAGGGATATTATACTGTGGTGGCAAAGTGAAAAAGGGACATTATGCTGTGGGGGCAAAGTGGAGGGGGACATCATAATATAATGTCTGATAGGCCACCGGGGTGGGATAGGTTAATGTATAATGTCTGAGGGGCCACTGTTATTTCTCATTCTTGCCCTCATCTCCATCCCAATGAAGTTTCTTAGGATCTGAAAGGTCTCAATCGTTGTATCAGTATATTATTCATGGGCTACTTGAATTGTATTCTATTTTTAGTTTATGTATACATCATCTGAAGTAAGAGTGCAGTGATAAAAAGTATTTCTGAAGTCTGTAACATGTGCAACATAGGCAGAATACAGACAGTATTTTATGCAGAGGCATTCTCTGTAGCCTGCCTCGGCTCTCCCTGCTATAGATACAATCTGATTGGATGTTTTTTGCATCTAATCTATCATTTATTTAGCTGTCCCCGGCTATCACATGCGGTTAGCACTGATCGATAAACAGCACTGCTTCTCTCTCTCTCTCTGCCTGACGCGACCTTATCAGCTACATAGTGGACATGGCTGTGCTCCTGAGGAACAAAAAGATTTGTGTATGCACATTTCTCAGTTTATTAATGTGTGAAACAAAATAGAAACGGGGGAAATAAGATGAATGGAATCCCTGCTGGGATATTTTTGTGCATTGTTTTAGTGTTTAATTGAGCTTTGATTGTATATTTATTGAATAGTTTCAAGTTGTTTTTCTGGTAATTAAAAAAATATATATATTTAAATGTAAATAAATATGGGATTAAAGTGGTTGTGCCATTAGCGACTTATCCTTTGTTCACAGGATAGGGAATAATTGGCATATTACTGGGGGTCCAACCTCCGGGTCCCCCATCTGGTCATGCAATCGCACTGGCGCTCCATTTACCGGAATGGAGGACTTTGGGTCCCATGTTCTCCTGATTGCTGGGGGATCCATCAGTCGGACCCCTAGCAATCTAAAACTTATCCCCTGTGGATAGGGAATAAGTGTCCATAATGGAACAACTTCTATAACAGTATGTTCTTTTCTACACTGATATTCTAGGTTAACAGAATTATCAGATTGGCTTGCGGAAAAGGGTCCTCAACTGACATTAATTAAAAGTGAAGTAGCCAAAGTTTCTAAATATGAACAAATGAAAACTTCAGTACAGGTGATACATTTTATCTTTGAATTTTTCTTATTCTTCTAATTTTATTGGATCTTTGCTCTGTATTACAGAAAAAACACTGTAAACATGTACGTCGAACATAAGATATATACATCCTGTATGTGGGTAAAAATTGAACTGGGCCCCAGTTCTCTCCTCACAAGGCAGTATGGAGCAATAACTATTGGCCAAGAGTACAATAATTCCCTATCCATTTTAATAAATTAAAATGAATAAATGACATAGCTCTTATCCTAGCCGACTTACACTAAATAGGACAAGTTCTGTTTCACAGTAAATGGTGAAGAATACTAAATGTCCATATAAACAATTTTTATTATTTTCAAACCCAAAGTATCATATTACAAATGGAAACAAAAAAAAAATGCATTGGAAGGCTATCATATTGTCTTGTACTGTGATCTTCATTGAGTTGTGGGAGGCCTATTATATAATACAGTTCACGTTCATCTGTGCAATGACATGTTTTAGGATATCAGACGTGAAGCAGTGAAAAAAGAAGATGCACTTGGATATCTTAAAGACAGGCTGAGTGCACTTATGGTGGTTTCAGTTGAGACTGAAGTGAAAAAACAAGGCAGTAATCTACATAGAGTGTCTACTGATCTGAAAGAACTGCTGGACTGTCTCAATGAGGTAAGTGGACATTCTCACTTAGAAGACTAACTAGTGCAACAGCATTTATCTTAAAGGGAGTCGGTCAGCAGTAAATTGACTGTAAACCTAATCCCAGTGTCTTGTAGAGGTTGTTCTACAGTTTCCAAATATGCACCTGTTATTGAGCTTTGTATCCCCATTTTCATGAAAATCACTATTTGTCTTGTATGTAGATGACGGAAAAGGGCTTTAGGGGAGTAACTTACAGTGCTGGCCAAAAGTATTGGCACCCCTGCAATTCTGTCAGATAATACTCAATTTCTTCCAGAAAATGATTGCAATCCCAAATGCTTTGGTAATAATATCTTCATTTAATTTGTTGTCAATGGAAAACCACAAAAAGAATTGTCAAAAAGCCAAATTGGATATAATTCCACACCAAACATAAAAAAGGGGGTGGACAAAAGTATTGGCACCCTTTGAAAAATCAGGTGATGCTTCTCTAATTTGTGTAATTAACAGCACCTGTTACTTACCTGTGGCACATAACAGATGGTGGCAATAACTAAATCACACTTGCAGCCAGTTGAAATGGATTAAAGTTGACTCAACCTCTGTCCTGTGTCCTTGTGTGTACCACATTGAGCATGGAGAAAAGAAAGAAGACCAAAGAACTGTCTGAGGACTTGAGAAGCAAAATTGTGAGGAAGCATGAGCAATCTCAAGGCTACAAGTCCATCTCCAAAGACCTGAATGTTCCTGTGTCTACCGTGCGCAGTGTCATCAAGAAGTTTAAAGCTCATGGCACTGTGGCTAACCTCCCTAGATGTGGATGGAAAAGAAAAATTGACGAGAGATTTCAACGAAAGATTGTGCGGATGGTGGCTAAAGAACCTCGACTAACATCCAAACAAGTTCTAGCTGCCCTGCAGTCCGAGGGTACAACAGTGTCAACCCGTACTATCCATCGGCGTCTGAATGAAAAGGGACTCTATGGTAGGATACCCAGGAAGACCCCACTTCTGACCCAGAGACATAAAAAAGCCAGGCTGGAGTTTGCCAAAACTTACTTGAGAAAGCCAAAAACTTTTTGGAAGAATGTTCTCTGGTCAGATGAGACAAAAGTAGAGCTTTTTGGGAAAAGGCATCAACATAGAGTTTACAGGGAAAAAAAAGAGGCCTTCAAAGAAAAGAACACGGTCCCTACAGTCAAACATGGCGGAGGTTCCCTGATGTTTTGGGGTTGCTTTGCTGCCTCTGGTACTGGATTGCTTGACCGTGTGCATGGCATTATGAAGTCTGAAGACTACCAACAAATTTTGCAGCATAATGTAGGGCCCAGTGTGAGAAAGCTGGGTGTCCCTCAGAGGTCATGGGTCTTCCAGCAGGACAATGACCCAAAACACACTTCAAAAAGCACTAGAAAATGGTTTGAGAGAAAGCACTGGAGACTTCTAAAGTGGCCAGCAATGAGTCCAGAGCTGAATCCCATAGAACACCTGTGGAGAGATCTCAAAATGGCAGTTTGGAGAAGGCACCCTTCAAATCTCAGGGACCTGGAGAAATTTGCCAAAGAAGAATGGTCTAAAATTCCGGCAGAGCATTGTAAGAAACTCATTGATGGTTACCGGAAGCGGTTGTTCGCAGTTATTTTGTCTAAAGGTTGTGCTACCAAGTATTAGGCTGAGGGTGCCAATACTTTTGTCCGGTCCATTTTTGGAGTTTTGTGTAAAATGATCAATGATTTGACTTTTTTTTTCATTCTCTTTTGTGTTTTTTCATTGCGAGCAAAATAAATGAAGATATTATTACCAAAGCATTTGTGATTGCAATCATTTTCTGGAAGAAATTGAGTATTATCTGACAGAATTGCAGGGGTGCCAATACTTTTGGCCAGCACTGTAGCTTGTCTGCTCTGTGGTCTCAGCTCTAGATTCTCAGGCAAAGCACTTTTCCACTCAAAATATTTCTGGACTGCCTTGCATGCACAGGTCATGCCACAGAATATCACAGAATATCAATAAGGGTAAGGTCAGGATTTTGTGTTATTAGCTTAGTTCATTGTGTTTGCCTATACAGTAGTTATGACAGGTAAAGATCATACCACATGTTATTAGTAATTCATGCAGAAATCCAGATCATTCCAAAAGATTCCCTTGCTTTTTATAGCAGAAGGTTTTATAAGCAGTTTGGATCTAAACACACCATAATATTAAAGGTGAACATTAACTTTAAGCCCTACACTAGTAATACTATATCAGTTTTACACAGACTGCTCCTTTAATTTCTTTCATATTTATATGCTTATAGCTATTTTTGAATGGAAGATCCTCCATGTGAACAGACTCAGATACACTGGTTGCATTGAATTTCTATATCTAGGTTTAATGAAAAGAGTATATAGTTTTTATAGCAAAGAATATCCACTACTACAGATCTGATCTTGCCTGTGAATATTCAGAAAACTCTGAAAATTGAGATGCTTCTTTTCTTATACTACAGGCTGACAAGCTCTTGAATACTGTTGGAGATTGTGTACAGTACAAGGCAGAAGTGAAAAATGTGCTTAGTGAGATACTGACTAGTTCTCAAGATGTGCAGGCAGAAGCTGAGAAGATACTAAACACAGAAAGCTTCGAGGAGGCGCAAGAACTGCTTTTTCATTATGAGGTATAGATGATACATGAAGCACAATCAAAATCTTCACATTAACAAGATGTGTATTTCAGTTCCTGTTCCACAGAAATGCCAGTAGTAAGTCTTCTGCACATATAAAACTATATAAAAAGGAAAGAATGCATTATTTATAAAAGGGGTTGTCTGGACCCCCAACCAATTTTCATACTGATAACCCATGCTCAGACTCTGGTTGCTTCTAGGCGGCAGAAGCTATACTGACGAATGCAGAAGGCACTGTCCTATGTAAAGCTGGTGGGTCTCAGTACTGCAGCTCTGGAGCAGAACTGCTATTCAAATCAAGAATGTAGTAGCACAGCCAAAGCATCACATTCAGATGGGTGCATGCTTTCTTGTGTTATACCAGTTCTCTATACAATACCAGGCACACGCAGGAGGAAACGTATAAAACGTATCCAAGGAAAAATTTTATTCACCCAGTGTATAGGGGGCCCAGAAATTTTGCCCATAAAATTTCTGATGGCAGAATAGAATAAAATGCAGTGTATAGTGCTAAAAGGCACAATAAGGGGAAGAATACTGCAGAATTAGAGAATACAGGTAGGACATTTAATTTTCAAATGCGACAGTGTACGGTAGAAGGTTCCCATCAAAATTCTTATCCAAAAGTGGGTCCTGCTTTCAATAAGTTGGGGAACCATTGGTTTATGATATCAGTGTAGCTGTAATTCTTTTCAAAATCTTTGTGTGGATGTGCTGACTAACTCTTAGTTCACATCTGCGCCATTTTACTCGTCCACCAATGGACAAACGGACTGCAATAATTCCGGACATTAAAGGAGTCCGAGGGAACCTATTGTCTATTATGTGGTTTGTCAGGAGTTCTTTTTAACTGAAATCGCCGGACAAAAAGGTGGGGCTTGCAGGACTTTTTGGTCCAGCAATTTATGATGGATCTACACCAGACAGACACCCAGCGCAAATGTGAACCCAGCCTAACTTTGTATTTTACAACTCCCAACATGTTCATATTTTGTCAGGAAAAGATAAAGAAAATACAATCCAAGAAACAGGATGTACAGGTCCAGATTGTTCAGGCAAAACAGTTACAGAAAGGATTGGCCAAGGACATTCAAGAGGACTTCACAAAGATGGAAAAGGAATTGGATAAAGTGGCAACTGCAATGATTGAGCAGAAAGAAAGCTTAAAGGTAAGTGACAATATAAGCCAGAGCATGGAGATAATGCAGTAATATTCTTAAAAAGAATTCTAGCATCTCCATCCCTATGAGATTTGCGTTCTCTGCAGGACTCTATCTTGTGATTTATTTGGGTTTACAAATTACTTAGAATCTCTAAAGCAGGCCTGATGACCCCCAAAAGGAGACCTTTCAGTACTGAATTTGAGAATGTATCCAATCCTCAATGACCTCCTTCCTATTTTATTTGCCCTTTGAAGCAGGTCTAACAGCTAGCTTGTTTAACATGGTTTCAAGTGGGCCTTTTCCACTTCGCAGATACAGCAGACCACCAGACAGGGTTGCGTCTATCATTTGGAGACCTCCAGTTGAAATATCACCGACTCCCTCTGAGCAAGTTCCGCTACTTCTAGATCAAGCAGTTTACCACCACTGTCATTCATGGCTCTCTGGTCTCTTCCTCCCTAAACTTTGAATACCTTTGTAAGAAGTTCTGTACAAGTGATCTTATTTTGGCAGTATATTGCATACTGACAAACCATCACCTGGATAGGAGTGATTAAATGGCAGGAGTAGTTGGGGAAGACCCTGCTGGATGTGTCATAGATGCTGATTCGGGGGAGAGCTCACAATGTATTACCTACATAGAAAACCAGTACAAGATTTTGATGCAATGGTATCATACCCTTACTTTTTTGCATACTTTTAACCATTATGTGGTGTGTGGGGCTCATCTGGCCACTTTGTCTCATCCTGCCTACTTTGTTTCAAATTTTTGAGAGTGCCCTCTAATTCAGCCATTTTAGAAGGTTAAGCTTCTTTTGTATCGCAGAATAGCTCTGTCTCCAACTGTCATAGTTGGGGACAAAGCCCCTTCAGTTTTTTCTCCACATTGTGACAGCGGCTAAATGTCTCATTATTAAACATCGGAAACAGGTCTCCCCTCCATTCCCGTTAGAACTGTACAATAGAATTAAGGAATTCAGAACTCTAGAAGATATAACTAAACTGTCCTCCTGAATAATGAGGAGGAAAAGTTTTGTGCATTATCAGACCCCTTGAGTACTTTCTGGGTACCACACCATCTAAGTTCTTGACTGATCCGTGAAGCATGATTTAAGACTTAGGACCGGTCTTTTTTACCTCTTACCCACTCCCAATCCTCATTGAGTCTTGTCTTTTTATGAGCAATGTATCACTATCTGTTTGCTTTTTCTTATTTTTGTCTATTACAGTGACTGTTTTTTCATTGCTGTTTATTTTTCTGTTTTAAAATATATTTTTCTGCTTTGGATATATTGTTCTCATTTATTGTGCCTTCTGTTTCTTTTTGTGCAAATATACTCTCAATATAAATTACAATTAAAGAAAAAACATTGTAGCCTAGTGATAGTACAGTGTATTGCTAGGATCATCACTTACTAATAAGTTGGAAACCCTTACCTGTCATATGAATGACTGGCCAAGGTACAACTTGGATGAGTTGTGCCATGCATAGCATATATCACTGATCCACAATATAGGTACTAAATGTGTGCTGTGAGTACGATTATTTACACTGGGGATTTAGGAACCTCTCTTTTCATGATCATGCGGTGGAAAGGGACCAGCAGTGGGACCCCACCGATCATACATTCAGCACTGTGCTGTAGATCACTGATAAATGCTTTTTATACAGGGTTTGACCCTTCAATATTAGATCTGTGAGGGTTTGGCAGCTTCCCCAGGACAGTGCAGCTCCCTGTAATGTTTACATGTTGGAAGCTGCACTGCTTATTTGCCATACAATTTGTAGCAATGGGTTTTGGTAACGTAGGTCTGCTCCATTGAAGTCTATGGGGCAGTGCTACAATACCAAAACCCGCCGCTACAATTTGTATGGCAAGTGAGCAGTGTGGCTCCATACCGGGAGCCACACTGTCCCGGGCTGGCAGATCTGTGGGGTCTTGGCAGTTGGACCCTTGCACATTTAATCTACAGTGGATGAACTGTCCCACAGAAAGACACAGCCCATTCATTCTAGGTATTTGATCGAAATGCCCTTTAATTTAGTCAGTGACAACATATCCTAACTATATGCACTTAAATACTGTACCAAAACAACCCTGGGGTGAAAAGAATACTTCTGAACCTTTTGTATATGTGCATCATTGTTGTATCTATGTCAACTAACTCTAGGTGTATAATTTTAAAGGATACAATGCATGACTGGGAACAAATAGAAACTGGCAAAAAATCAATTGCCCAGAACTTGAAGCATATGGGACCTACATTTGAACGACCTCTGAACTTTGGGACATTGGAAACTTTGTCATCTGAACTTGAGCAGGCGAAGGTAATAGACCAATCACTACCGTCATTTGTATATAGATTAATTTCTAATTGTTCTAAAGATACATAGCATTTGACTGTATGTTATTTTTACAGGAGGTGCGTAAGCAATGTGAAGATCTCTCTGTCCAAGCAGAAAAGCTTGTCGAGAAATCATCTAATATTAAACTAGGAGATAAGGGCAAGCGCCACCTACAGGAGAAGACAAGATCAATTCAAGAAAATGTCAAGCTTGTTAAAGAGACCCTGGCTGAAAAGTATGTCTGTTTTACTGCAAATGTTTTATGTTCCTTTAACTTATAACAAGAGAATTCTTCTATCTTTACAGGGGTTTTCCCAACTTACAACAGTGGTAGGGATAGGGGGATTTCATTGGGCCTTTTCTGGTGACATATACAATTTTGCTAATTGCTTTCAATTGGTGACAGTAATATTTTGTAACTTACTTTCAATATGATTGTTATTGTGGGAATACCCCTTTAAATTGTTGTGCCAACAGTACTGCCCAATCTGTCAGTGGTGTCTCCCATATTCACTTTTACTGTAGTAACGTAATATCTGAAGATACAGTTATTGCAAAGTCAGGCAATTGCTTTTGTCCTTTATATCCAACCAGAAATGGATCCTAAACAGAAAGAAACGTCTCTTTTTTAGATCCATGGTATCCAACTAATCAGATACTACATAAAAACAACACTTTATGAACAAGTCTAGGAATCCAGGAATTTGAGAAACTACGAAAGGACCTGGGTAGGGATAAAATAAAAAAACAAAAAAAAAAAAAACATGTCCGTCGCCGCAGTCCATTTTTTTTTCTTTTTTCACGCTTTGCTTCGGTGTAATAACTGAGTGATGTGCTTGACTTTACTGGTTCCTCTCCAGTGACTTCCAGGAATTGAAGCACGGCACATGACCGAACAGAGTGGTGGCGGACACTGTCACACCAGGGACAGTTGAGTATGTTACAACTGCCCCGGGCTCTTCTGTAGTTTCTCCAAATCCTGGAAAATTCTTTTAAAGAAGACCACTTATGCACTTATGTCATGTCTATTTTAGTAAAACAAAAAATTTCCCCAAAAATAAGATTTCTGGAGCATCTCTTCTTATAACCCTTTGCATTGTGCATTGTGAATAAACTGGGTGTTGCCATTTTGCTTATGAAATAGTTGTGTTCCTCTTTGACAAGGGGGACAGGTTCTCAGCACTGTTTTTTTATTTTGTTTTGGTTCTTTTTTTTTCACCTATTTTCAACATTTCAACTTTTTTTTTTAAGTATCACGAAAATGAAGATGGCTAAAGATACTTGGGAGAAATTTGACAATGATTTCGAAGCATATTCCACATGGATTTCAGAAAGAGAAAAGGAACTAAGTGATCTAGAACTGTCTGATAGTTCAGCTGAACTTCAGGTCACACGCGTACAGGTGAATGTTTATAGCAATATATACTAAAGGACATGTACTTGTACTGTAAATAGTGATTTGGCTTTTTATTATAAAAGCTGATTCATTTACAGTGGGGAAACTGGAAATTTTTAAATACCCCATTGTTGCACTATTGGTCCTAGTTTACACTTTTTAAGTTTGTATTTTCTGAACTGTTTTTTTTTTTCTGGGGTTTTAAAGTTTTCAAAGTCAGTGGCTGCAAATGAAACATTAGATACGAATTAGATACAGAAAACATTGCCATTTCTTACATAACATTGTTTTCAGCCTACACCATGTTTATTAACAGGGCATGCCCCCTGTTGATTATTGTAACGTACGCTGCACTGGGGGAGAGACTGGGTCGCTTTACATACTGTATGCTATATTGAAGGGGTTATACTTTGGGTCATTTTTTTTATAATAGGCCCAGAATGGGATATACAATAAAAGAATCAATACTTATCTCACGGGTATCCCCCACCATTCTCGTTTCACTGATTTCCAGGTCCCTGGTCCCTACTTCCTTGTTTCTCTTAACTATCAGGAAATGCTGCCAGTCAGTGGCTGAGGTTCATAGCTGCAATTGGTGAATAGCTATTTGGCATTTGCTGTGGGTCAAGAGGGACCAGTAACTGGAGAACAATAGATATTGGAAAGCATCAGTTTTTTGTTTTTTTTTAACCCATTTGGAGTCAAACCTTCGAAGAAATCATATCCCCAACACCACCACCACGCACACACAATGTTCAATTTTACATGTGGGACTAAGTGTAGATCCACATAGGTTTAAGTCTGCTTTGAAAAAAAGAAAACTATGGTACAGTCTGAGGTGAAGCTGCTAATCAAGATGCTTCACAAGCAGTATGATGCTAAATTTCAGACCACCCTAATGGTACAAACAACCTAGGCAGAAAAAATCCATTGAAAGTTTCTCATTCTCATAATACATGATGTAAAGCTTATCCATAACATATTTTTTGTGATATTATTTTATGTAGGAAATATTGAAGGATCTGAAAAATAAATCCAATGCAGTAAAAGAGCTTGAGGCACAGAGCCAGACATTTGCTGAATTGATAAGCTCTGCAGAGATGGCTCGGATAAAAGCCAAGCTATCACAGATGGTCAAGTATTGGGATGGGCTCAAAGAACACGCACATCGACTAGAAGAAAGTATTCTGGGCATTGCAGAACAGCAACAGAAGTTTGATGACACAACTAGACAGGTAAACACAAGTGAAGAATTGATGTCACTCGGTACAGAAGTCAGTCTTTCTTCATTTACGTTAAATATATGGATATTTTATAGTGCTGTTGTAAAAGGACTTTGTGCTGTCACCACCCATCTCTAGCTTTATAGATCAGGATCACTTTTTCATTCCGTTTTTTTGTAGTAGGAAGTTGTTAGGAATGATGAATTCATGAGCTTGTCCTTCATTTTAAGACTAGAAACATTGGAGTTATTTCTTTACTTTGATAATTTCAGGTGTTTAGTGTAGATGAGAAGAAGTGTAAAGATGGTTGCACACTTTAGATAGAAGTTGGATGATAACTGGATGATTGGTGAAGGATCATTCTGCAGCCATACACAATGAGAATGGATGATTGTTCATAAAGAAAAGATCTTTTATCTATCGACTGAATATTTCAAATGGCCAACCTTTTTTTTTTTACAGGTGATAATGCCTTGTGATGGGTTGTTTGTTGTTAAGTTTCATGTTAGTTATGGTTGAAATTGTCCATTTTCATCAACATTTGTTTAATGTGCATAGGCCCCTTCTGGCAATAACACATTTGCTTCTTTACAGATTCAGACTTCTTTAGAAACTATCGAGGCTTCTTTAGCTCTTCTGGTTAACAACTGTTCGTCTGGAGCAGAAACGTACAAAGCCCTACACTGCCATCAGGTAATGGAACTGAACAAACTGTATTTAATTTTATTACAATTTTGGGGTCATGGATTTTTTTTGGGATTACATTACAATTTATAGGAGTAGGTCCTCCACCAAAAATAAGAACGTAGACCTTGTACCCAAGTCTGAACAAGAAGCAATTACATATTTGCATTGCCATTCATCTCTCATCTATGGAACTGCTTTGGATAGTTATCTTTGTGGCAGGGGCGTAACAAGTAACCATGGGGCCACGTAGCAAAACTTATAGTGGAGCAGCACTCTACCATGATTACTCTACCTAAAACAGCAAGTTCAGAACTTGAAAAGTGTATCACCGTTATTTACATAGTGATTTTACAGTGCAGATAATGCACAGTGATATCACAGTACTAGGTTAATTTACAGTTATGTCACAGTACACTTTCCATATCCCCTTCTATCATTCATAGTTATCACTAATCGTTCATCCCCATAGCAGCTCCTGTTTCTGCTACTCTAGTAGTTACCACCATGCTTCATGGGCAAAACCATTTTTGGTCATGGTTGGATTCAAAATAATTGGGTGGTTGTAGAAGGGGACACATGAGTGTAACTAATATATAACAAGTGTATAGTATCACAGTAGAAGGTGTGTCACATTATCCACCTTATAGTCGCTGTTGGAGATATATCTAAAAAGGGTGTCTGGTGATACATTTTACAAATTGCCTTGTAATATGTAATTTTCATCTATAGGATCTCTGTCATGATGTTGAAATGTTGAAGAACAGTATCCATTCTCTGAGTGCTGGCACTCGCAAACTCCCAAACAAGAGTAAATCCATGCAGGTCATTGCCAACCTTCAAACCCGATGTGAAGTTGTGACTACACAGGTTAAAGAAAGGCTCTCCTTGTTGGAGCAATTGTTAGTTCATTGGCAGAGGTAAGATACTGAAAAGCTATGAAATATAAGATAGTAGAATGACAGCTGAAGGTAAAATAAAATACATGTGCTTTACCAGTTCAGGCATATACAGTGTTTCTTTTGTAAATGCTTTTATATACTAGATATACATATTAAACCATTATGTTAAAAGGGGTTTTCCAAGATACCTGGAAAACACAGTGGGTGGAGGTGGGTAAAAAAAAAAAAGCGATATTCACCTTGTTCCTCCTTCTAGGTGGTACATCCCTGTTCTTTCCAGTTCAGACTCTGGTCAGATAGAAGTGCAGAGGTTTAAGTGACTGCTATGGCCAATCACTGCCAATCACTGGCCTTCGATTTCCCAACATGTGGACGGCGAGGTCACCTGAGCCTCTGCACATCCAGCCTAGCCAGTGCCTTTACTGGAGAGAACAGAGGATGCACCACCCAAATAGAGGACTGGGTAGGTGAGTATTGCTATTTTTTTTTTTATTTTACGCCAAAAAAAACAATTTAAGACCTCAGGCACATGGCAAGAAGCATACAAGAAACCATTGGGGTATCCTACCACATATCTTTGTATGCGTCTGTATGAAATGAATGGCACAGATTAATACAGTAAAGCCCCAAAGAAGTCTATGGAGGCTTTATTAGAACTCCTTACAAAGATGGCCGTGTGTTTGAGGCTCAGTAAAAGTGTACATAAACCAATCTGATATTGTGCACTTGGCCCTAAAACCTTATTTTCAGCTTTAAAGAGAAAAAATGATGGTCATACTTAAAGGGGTTAATCATACTCACTTGTTCTGGTATTCGCCGTCGCTGTCCAATCCAATGTGGGCCGTGCCTATGTGGTGGAGGCCACAGGAAAGGAACCGGTGACGTTTGTGAGTGATGTCGCCAGATCCTTTCCTGTGGTCACAGAGACCGGTGAAGGGGCTTAGCAGTCATGTGCAGCAAAGACACATCGCCCACTGGACTGGACAGCGGCGGCGAACACCGGAGTGCTGGGGACAGGGTTTTTTTTTTTTAATGTTTCAATCTTCCTCTGTGAGTTCTGAAATTTCTGGACAACCCATTTAACATTTTCCTCAATATATAAATACTTTACATTTCACTTCTAGACAAGAAAAGGAATTTTCTTCTTTTGTGACATGGCTTGAAACAAGTGAAGCTTTGGCCAGTCCACAGCAAGGACAGCTCTCTGCTGACAAGACAAAACTGGAAGCTGTAATGAAGTCACTTCAGGTTTGACAATAACATGTAATAAATATTTGTGTCAGTGACTGCAACAAGTAAATTGAATCCTAGATCTATCATAATCTCTAAAGATCCCATCATAGTCAATGGAGTCCATTGGCATCTGTTTGTTTCTGTCATGTGACGCATCAAAATCAGTTGGGATTTCCGGATTTCCATTTTTCTGTTTCTGTAATACAGCAGAAAAAGTGGGATTTTTGTGTACTCACCGTAAAATCCTTTTCTCGTTGTATTCACTGGGGGACACAGCACCATGGGTATAGACCTGGTCACTAGGAGACAAGACACTAGGAAAAAGCAAAAGCTGTTGGCTCCGCCTCCAGGCTATACCCTGCCACAGCCACTGTGCATGAATCAGTTTGTACCGTAGCAGTAGTAGAGAGAGACACAAAGGAACATGGAACCAACAACCACCAACTATGCCTGAACCCAAAAAGGAACCAACGCAGTTCGGGCAGGAACACTGAAAAAAACAAGGGAGGGATCTGTGTCCCCCAGTGAATACAACGAGAAAAGGATTTTACGGTGAGTACACAAAAATCCCACTTTCTCGTCTACTTCACTGGGGGACACAGCACCATGGGATGTCCTAAAGCAGTCCCAGAGGGTGGGAATAACACGGCCATGCAAACCTGTAATACTCAACCGCTTCCAGAAACTTACAACCCAAATTGGCATCAGCAGAGGCCACAGAATGAATCTGGAGAAACTTAGAGAAAAAGGATGGAGGCCCAGTGGGATACTTACAGACCTGGGAAGCATAAGCCTGATGCCGGAGGCCCCGGGAACTCCAACAGCTCTAGAGGAGAGAGCCGTCACATGGGAGGCAGAGCCGTACTCTTAAATCGATAGGTCTCCCTAATCTCAGACCAAAGCCATCGGAAGATAGGAGCTCTGGAAGTAGGAAGGCCCTGGCAAGGGCACTCAGGGAGAATGAGCAAAGCGTCCGAACAAGAGAAAGGATCCGTGAGGAACAGTATACACGCAAATTGCCCGGGCAACAACCGGGCAGGGAAGAGCAAGCACTCACGTGGACGCCTGGGGACCGAGCAGAAGGAGGGCAAGACCAAGTCCTCGAAGTGGAAGCAGGAGAAACACCCTAAGAAAAAAAGACTGTGGCAGACAGAGGAAAACCTTATCCTTGTGGAGGACCAGAAAGGGAGGCTGCCGAAAAAAAGGGGCAGCCAATTAGGGACCCCTGCGGATGGAGGTAATGGCCACCAGAAACTCATTCTACCAGGACAGAAGGCAAAAAAAAAAAAAAAAGGATATCATAGGCTCGAAGGGGAGAACCTGAAGCACCTTAAAGATGAGGTTAAGATCCCACGGATCCAAGGGTTCCAAAGGAGCACAGAGTGGCACTCCTGTAGGAAAGTCTTTTAAAAAGAAAGAAGACTAAGACCTTGATCCAGACCAGACTGGAGAAGATCCGATGAGAATCGTTACTCTTCCAACGGTGGACGTAAGCCTTCCACGTTTGATGGCAGATCTAAGCTATCTGGAATTTCCGGGCCTTGAGTATGTTAGAATAACAAACTCCGAAAAAACCACGATGCCTCAAACCTCGGATTGAACAGCCAAGCCGTGAACGCAGCTGAGTCAAGGTGGGGAGGAACAGCAGTCCTTGAGACAGCAGGTCGACCAGCAGAGGAAGAGGCCAGGAGCATCCGCCAACAGGAAAATGAGATCCACATACCAGACCCGGCAGGGCCAATCTGGTGCCACCAGGATAGCTTAAACCCCCTTGGTCTTGAGATTCTGGAGGACCCAAGGGAGAAGAGGAAGTGAAAAACCGAACTTACAAGAGCGCCAGCGGTGATGGCTCAAGGATCCAGAGACCTGGCAATTTAGCCGGGGACCTTGTGGTTCCGGCGGAGGCTAAAAATGTCGACGTTTGTCACACCACAGCGGGAGCACAGTGGATGGAAGATCTGCAGATAAAGCGACCCTCGCCCGGAGCAATATTTTCTCGACTCAAGTAGTCTGCCACCCAGAAAAAGGTTGACCACCAAAAGAGCTGGAACAAGGCGCTCCACCCAAGGAAGAAATTGTGAGGCTTCTAGTAAGGCCGAACGGCTCCTGGTGCCACGCTGAGGGTTCAAGTAGGCGACCATGGAGGAGAGGTCAGTCTGGACTGTGACAGATGTCCTTGGAGAAGAGAGGTCCAAGGAGTAAGGGCAAATAAGACAGCCCTGGGATCCAGCAGGTTGAACCAGAGGGAGGAATCGGCCCTGGACCACAGGCCCTGAACAATCAAAGCATCGAGGACCACTCCCCAGCCGGGGAAATTGGCGGCAGTGGGAATCACTTACCAACAGAGGGGAAGAAGGACTTCCCTTGAGAAATTCCTGGGGAGGAATATACACTAAAGAATCTCTCAGTGAACCAAGGTGGAAAGAGAACCAAGCAGATGAGGCTGTCCGGAGATTTGTCCCAGCAGGCCGTAATCTTCAAGAGGAGAGAACGACAGAGTGAATGAAAGGTACAGCCTAGATGGTTGAGGCGATCGTGCGCAGGACCCACATGCCGATTCAAAGACAGCAAGGAGAGTACCTCCAAAGGTGGGACACTCAGGATCTTGGCCTCCGGAGGGAGAATCACACCCTGGAGCGAGCAGAGGATCATGTCCCGGATTCCATGTGCTTAGAGGACACAAGACATCCTCATAGATGAGCCAGCAGAACTGGCGAAGAACATCCAAGGTGAACCACAAGCTGGTCAGATTGTCTGACCTGGAGGGGCTTCACCAGGAGGTCGTCAAAGTCTGAAAACACGGCAGCACCTCTGGCGCAGAGGATGGCCATGAGAGACGCCATCACTGAGGGAAAAAACCCCCGGTGGCAGAGGCCAGCCTGAAGGGGAGAGAGACAACTGGAAAGGTCAAGGATCCACAGCAAAAACGAAGAAACCGCTGACGGCACAGCGAGATGATGTAGATGGACGAAGAATTCGCCCATCTCCAGGGATGCCACCACAGACTGCATAGACTATAACGGAGCCTGCAGGCATGGAAGAACCTGTGGAGCCCTTTCAGGTCCATGATGGGACAGAGGAAGCCGTCCTTCTAGGCGAATGGAGAACAGGTAAGAATAGTAACCCCAGATACACTCTGCAACGGGAACAGGGACGCTGACTCCCTGCCGCTGGAGATTGGAGACAGCCTGGATTGTCCGACATAGCAAAGGCAAAGAGACTCCAGCGAAAACTGGAGTAGCCGGACGACACCGCCTCTCAGGCCCAGGCTCAAGACGTCCCGCCATTTGAGATGCCCAGAGAGGGGAAAAAACTTCATGCCGAGGAGGCTAGGAAGAGGAAGACCTGGACGACCTAGTGCAGAACCGCCAGGGAGGCCTGGACTTGAAAGAAGCTTTCTGGAGCAGGAGAACGGCTGACACATAGGACGCCTCTGAGGGAGGAAGAATCTATTCCCCCGTGGCCTCAGGGATAAGCTTCTCGACGCCCTTAACAAAAAATTTGGCCCAGGACGACCTGGAAAGGGAGAAGTGCTGCGTTCGCCTTCTTGGAGGCGGACCCAGTATTCCACAACGGATCCCAACGGTATGGCAGATAATCACTGCATTGGCTGCCGCCTTAGCAGATTTGGGAGGCATCTCCAGTTATTGGGAAGCGTTCAGGATCTCAGAGACGAGCGGCTGGAGGGAAACTGCATCAGGGAGGTTTGACTGAAGCTGTTTGGCCCAGGAAAAGAAGGCCTTGATGACCCAAGAGGCAGCGAAGGAGAGCCACAGGGAGAAACCAGCCACTACGAAGGCCACCCTGGTGAGGGAAGCCACCTTCTTGCAGCAATGCAATAGCCAGCATTTAGGGCAATGCAATGTATCAGTTCTGCATTGCAAACAATACAACAGATGCGATCCGATCTCACTCCGAGGGATCACTGAGGTAGGCAAAATCTGCTGAAGGCAGACTAGAAGCCTTGGAGAGCCTAGCTATCATGGGATCCACCGTGGGAGGCTCTTAGTGATAGGAAGCGACACATGGGGCGGCTCGCTGACAAAATGTCAAGACAGGCCAGCTTGCGCTCACTAATTACTGATATCTAAGTACCGTGCGCTAAGCGATTGCACCACTGGAGCAACCTGCTTCCCTTGCCTCGGATGTTCATCATTGCCAGCCAGGGAGAGCTAGAGACGTGTGTCACAGCATAGCCTGGCAGAACTGCCCGAGCTCACCTTCCACTTGGAGACACACAGGTCAAGGGAAGGGATGTCCAATTTCCTAGTCGAAGACAGAGGATGGTCCAGGGAGAAGTCACGGTGCCCTCAAGATGATATCAAACATCCAGTGGCAGAAAGAGATGTCCACTTGAGGGGATGAGTCCGGGTCCTCAGAGATCTGTAGGGTCTCTATCGCATAGATGACTCCCGCGTAGCAGCAGATATAGATGAGCCTAGCTGAAGCTCCGAGTCGGAGTCAGAGGCGTCCCCAGTTAAATAGACCGAGCAGAGGGAGGGAGATATCCGCCTGTCGGAGTGGAGCCGTGAGCTGAGTTCCTATCTGGGGAGTACCCAGAGGAAGGGGTGGCGGACCGTGAACCGTAGGAAGACTTCCTGGTCCTTTTGAGGCTCCTGGAGATGCGACGGGAACTATGAGGGTGTCCAGGGAGATCCCTAGAAGCAGCCGACTGAGCGGCGATCTGGGAAAGCAGCCATTCCAAGTTTCCAGCACTGACTAGTTAAGTCTGGTAAGGACACCATGGCCAAGGTTAGGGAGGCCGCCCAATCCGGGGGATGGAAAAACCGGAGAGGGGCCAGGAGGTTACTGACTGGCTGAGGCGGAAGGCAGAGAGAGCACATGGGCTCGGGCTGTCCGCATGGCAACTGTTTTTGATACAGCGGGTGCACGTATAAAAACGTGACGCAAACAGAGGGGCCGGAGGGGGAGCCCAAGAAAATTAGGGTAACCCAGGGAGTTAGCCTACCAGACTGCAAAAGATGGCCGCTCACAAACTGCTGCAGCAAGGGTTCCGCAGGTGCAATGTCTCCCAGGGAACTGGGAAGAATCCCTGCTGTCCCAGCAAGCCAAAAAATAAATAAATAAGCCAATAAATAAATAAATTGAGAATATGAGGAGAGCAAAGCTCTTCCCCTGGTAAAAACAGGCTCAGTAGCTACTGGGCAGGCTGGATGGCTTGCCAGGACAGCCCCCTGGCCAATGGAAGGCCCTAGGCGGAGTCTGGGTACCAGAAAAGCCCGGGAAAGGGACGGGCCCGTTGCAGCCTAGTTCCCGGCCAGGCCTCGGACTTGCGTACAACGCGGCCGACCGCGAGGCACCGTCGGTGGCGCGGCGCGACCGAAAACTCCGGAGGTTCCGCGGAGGCCTGGGAAAAGGTACCGGGGGGCCAGGAAAGGGGGTCCCCACACGAGCGGGGTGGGAACCGGGTGCCCCCCCCGACGGGGGCCGCTCGGTAGGAGCGACCAGAAAGCCCAAAAACGCCCCAGAAAAAAGGGGCTTATTTACTAAGATTTAAGGCCCAGTTCAGGGGAACCCTGTGATGCCCCCCCTAAACAGGACCCATACTATTGTCCCCCTGGGAAATGGCACTAAGGGGCTGAGAGGGCCTGAAGGGGAGGTGGAGAGGGCCTGAAGGGGAGATGGAGAGGGGCTGAGGTAACTTACTCACCAGCCTTCTATTCTTCTCATACTCACCAGTCTGGTGACTTCAGGCGCCGCAGGGTCACCCCCTCGGTAGGACCTCGCACGTGGGAGTGGGGTCACCGGTACTCCGGCCGCTTTCGGGGTGCGGCGAATGGTGAGTGGGGACTGGGTGACCGGCGAGGCAGCTCTTTTGCAGAGCGCTGCGCCCGCAGGAGGGTATGACTAGTGTGGCGTACACGCTGACTACCCCCTGCACCTGAAAGAAAGGTAAAAATAAAAACGATGCAAGACAGAAGACCTGAGTCAGGTCGTGTCTGCCTCCTATGACACTAGGTTTCAAACTGATTCATGCACAGTGGCTGTGGCAGGGTATAGCCTGGAGGCGGAGCCAACAGCTTTTGCTTTTTCCTAGTGTCTTGTCTCCTAGTGACCAGGTCTATACCCATGGTGCTGTGTCCCCCAGTGAAGTAGACGAGAAACTGAAATCCCAATGGAGATGTGAACATAGCCTTAAGTCAGGAATTATATGGGTGTGTTCACACAGATTTTTTTCAAGGTTTTTGGTGTGTTTTCTGCAAGGAAAATTGCATCCAAAAATACCCCACTAAAGTCACGTTGTTTTCAATAGAAGTCAGCAACAGGCACTTCTGTTTCATTTCGCTGAAAAAAGATGCATCCTTCTCTATCATGACAAAAACTGTGCTAAACCCGTGATATTTGGCAACATGCACACAATCGTAGTTTTTGTCAGTGTGCTGTCTTTCATGTCCTCTTACGTTGGAGGTATGATATACCACTAGAAAGTAGAATTCGCTAGAATTCAGCGCACTTTCAACTTTGCCGTTACGCACCCTAGTGCCAGAGATATTGGTGCCATAAGTTTCAGCACCGATATCCTTCCACTGTCAGAAGGTTGAGCCTTACATCTCAGTGTCATCGCTGGGCTGTGAGGAACGCCCCCTGACAGTACAAGGCTATGGTAAGAATACTGTCGGGCGGAGTTCTTGACAGTCCAACGATGATGCTGAGATGTAAGGCCTGCCCTTCTGACAATGGAGGGATATCGGTGCTGAAACTAACTGTAATGAACTGTTTGTTCTTGTGTCTGTAGCCTAAGCCTCACAGAACTAAAGTTCAGGTGTTTTTAAAGTGGATTTCTGGGCAGAAAAACGCGCAAAATCCACATAATAAAACTCGAACATACCCAAAAATAATGGAAACTGATCCACGGAAAAGGTTAACAGCTTAAAGGGGTTGTCCGGGATAAAAATCTAATTTAATACTAAACTAAACACCCTTCCCCCGCCTAACTTCCAACTAACTTACTTTATCAAAAATGTACTGTATATTTACTCATATCGCTGGGGCTGTCATGACCTGATCTTCTTGGCACGAATCGTCACGTCCTACTCCTCAGACGTGTAGACGTGAAGAGGAGAAGGAGCCAGCCTCCCACACCTGTGCAATAGAGCCGGAACACTCCGGCTCTATTGCGCAGGTGTCGGCAGACGAGAAGAGGAGAAAAACAGAAGGATCTCCTGTGCCTAGAAGATCTGGACAGGAAGACAGGCAAGTATGATGGGGTGGGCTGAGTTAGTTAGGTAGGCCTAGTAGTCCATGGGCTAGCTAGGGAAACAGGGAGGGGGTGTAAGAGAGGGAGGGATAGGGATCTGAGAGAAGAGCAATACATCATGGTAGTTGTAGGATAAGAGAGCAGGAAGCTACCCGTGTAAACAAATGCAGAGGATAACAGGAGCTTCCAGAGAAACCCAGAAATCACTCAAAACACTATTATTTGGGTGCAGTTATTAACCCATTAATAGCAATAACAGATCTTTTATAAAAAAAAAAAAAAAGTGCTTTTGCCTGGAAAAACCCTTTAATATATTTATTTTTTTTTTGCCAGGATCTGAAAGCAGAATTAACAACACAGTCTCAGCGATATACAGTTCTGGTCCAGTTGTGTGCATCTTTGTATCCAACATCCTCTGAAAACAGTGTACAGCAACTGAGGGATCAACTTGAGAAGCTGTCCCTGAGATGGAATATACTACCAGAAGCTGTTTCAAAAAGGTAAAATGTTTATTATTGCCAGTTTGATTATTCCACCGGTTTAGGAACTATAGGAATATTAATTAACTTGAACACATGCTCTTGTGCATCCTCCTGTCAAGAATCAAGCCACACATTTATAGTCCACCGTGCTTCTCGTTTGTTGTTAAATATTATCTGACTGTCCTTTTTCTGGAATACTGGTCAGTCACACTAAGATATCTATATTCCTTGGTCAGTTCTCTCAGGATATATTCTCAAACAACGCAGCTTTATGTGAATAAGGTTCAATGGCTGTAGAAATTAAAAATTAGATTTTTTTATTATTTCAAGATTTTGGTTTGCTATCAATGAATGAGAACACTTGTGTTTCCATTCAAAGTCTACAAACTTGTACAGACCCTTCTAGGTATACCGTTGTATCCTGCATATGCAATTTCTCTAAACAGCCTGGACTGCTAAATGAGATATTGCCACAAACTAGCTGAGAAATGTATGGAGCTGCTGCTGGTGTGTTTGGCTCACATAGCATTGCCTTAACTTTAACGTTTTCGACAACTTATTTGAAATATTGATAATATAATATTCTTATTACGGCCATCTATTTATAGGATCAGTATCATGGAGTCCATTGTAGGCGAACATCAGAAATTTGATGACTTGTTACTAGAATTTTCCCTCTGGATTAAGCAATTCCTTAAAGATCTTCAGGATGCGGCTGAAATAAACACATCTGATCATGAATCTGCTGTTCTTTTAAATAAGGTAACCTTACTGTATCTGGTCCTTCAGGCATATAGTACGTATTATTTATCACACTTACACAAGTTTATCAATGTCAGATTGTCATTAAATCTCACCTTGTGGAACACTTTTAAAAAATCATCTGGACCTTTCAGTAGGAAATTTTTTTACATCCAACATTATTTTCCTTATTTCTTCCAGAACCATATAGAAAAAGTGAAAACACAACTGAAGGAAATAGATCATTTGAAAGATCAGCTCACTAAATTGTGCACTTTCACCATTCCGGATGATCATTCACTATTGGAAGGAAGGGTCACAGACTGTATACAGCTATTTGAAGAGACAGTTCAGATTACTGAGAGACGACAAGAATCCCTCGCTAGGTTAGGCTCCTTCTTACAAATGCACCAAGAATCTCTGAATGTTGTTTGTCACTTAAAAGAAACAGTAGAAGGTGCAGGCAGCTTAGATAAAAACAAGTCTGAATCTGTGGAAGAAGAGATAAACAGAGTTGCTAAGGAAATTGATGAATTAATAGCTTTGTCAGTAGGATTAGATACAGCCCTTACCAAAGCACAGTACCATCTCAAGAGTTCCACTTCTGATCAGAGGACTTCCTGCAGAGCACTGGCCGATAACCTAAGTCTGGAACTGGAGAAAGTTCAGAAGTTTCTGGGAACAAAACGTAGTGAAGCAGAAGCTCTTGGAGCACTTTGGCAATCATTTATTGATTGTAGAGAGAAACTGCTCAAGACTATTGAAGATATTGAAGAAAAGGCAGACAGTGAAGAGATGAAAGACTCAACATTACAGGCTCTTCAGCAAAGGTAAAATGAGGCATGCATTTTTATTGACTGATACATTCATTATTATACTGTAAGTAAATGGTTTTGTGTAGAGTTGGCAACTTTGCAAAAGGATTTTTTGGTAATAACTACGATAGCCATACAAGTTAGATAACCATCAGCCAAATGCTTATTTGGCCAACTCTGTTCCTTCAGATCCTCTTTATACTCATGCAAGATGATTGTGTTCTGTATGAGGAAAGGAAAATTAGCTGCTGACAGACAGCCCTGGCAGGGGCTCATCTTCCCTGAGAACAACCAATAAGGCATGCTAAAATCCATTCCTTCTTTTCCATGACTTCTGCCATCAGGGCTGTTGGGATACCCCATAAACCTTTATGATTGGCTAGTCCAAGTGAAATTGACAGGTTTGGCCAACAATAATCTAATATAGCTATCTTTACTGTTGTATCGTTTGTGAATGGACTTTAGAAATAGTTGTTGATCATTCACAATTATAAAGAATCTTAGTAGCTGGTATTGTTAATTTTTCTTATGAAATATAACATTGCTCAGTTGATGAATTAAGTAGGGATTTAGTGTTACATTTACACCAACCAGTTTAACGTTATTAGGTCTTGTTCCTGTGACAAATTTCCTGTAATGTCCTCTAAGTATGGGTATCCTGTTGAATACAGATTGAAATTTTTCAATGAACTGGAGGAAGAAATTAACTCTTACCAACATGAAAAACAATGGCTTATGGACAAAGCAAAGCAGATTGCCCAGAAGGATTTATCCCTGGCTGCAGAAGCAGATAAAGAGCTGAATGGTCTGATCATGACTTGGGAAGATACAAACAAGCTGATCAGTGACAGGTAAACATATAAGGAGCTATGGCCTTCTACAGACCATCCTCTTTTAATTACAATATGTATTTAGTTAAGTTATATAATGCACACTATTACAATCAGTTATAATCTGTCAATACCGTTTACACTGTATTTCACTTGTCATTGATATAAGAATAAATCCAATTTAATACTAACCTCTCATTATAGCCTTCAAACACATATAATGGAGGGCAAAGAGAATAGAGACACTCAATGTATGTGAAGTTGCCATCTAGGGCTCCCACTGATCACTGGAATAAAGGCACAGCATTGGGGGTAAAGTGTACCACCATGTCTTACCACATTGCTGTGCAGCACTGCTCTATTCTTAGGTTCCAGGGGTTATGAAGGTATCAGCTATTAGATTTCTACTAATGTCTTATCCCAACACCCGTTACTGTGGAGGTAAAAAACCTTTAACTGATAAAACATACTGAAGTCAATAATGGTTATCATTATGATTATCCAGCGTGAAAAAACAATTATCACCTAGCTACAGGATAAACATCTGATCGCAGGGATCTGACTGTTGGGAGAACTAGGGTCCCTGAGTCTGCTTTGTGGGCATGTGGGACCAAATGACCATAGATAGCCAAGTGCTACCTCCTTCAGTCCTAAAGAAGTAAATGAAGCAATGCCCCCGCTTGTGCACTATTCCTACATTCACAAAGTTCTCCACAACCTGGGGGTCTGACTACACACACATATCACTGAACCAGTGCATAGTGTAAGTGAGAAATGCTTTGCATAGGATAAAGCCTTTACTTGTGCTAACCTTGGATTGTAAACATTTTTTTCTTTTATTATAGTCAAGAGCAATGCTTGGTTCTTATCGACCTAACAAAAGGATATGAACATCTGAGGTCTTCTATTACTAGACTTATAGAGAATGCAGAAAACATGATAACAATTAAGTCAACTTTAAAAGACCAGGAAGACATCCGACGTACCATAGCAAAGGTTAGTATAACAAGGAAAAAGACATACATTTCATGGCAGTTTAAGATGAGAAGCCATAAGACTTAAAAGGCTATTCTGGTAATTCTAATTTATTATCTATCCTCTGGATAAATTGGTGGGAGTTAGACTGCTGGTACTCCTACCGATCGCCCAGAATGTGTCCCCTTGTTCCCTCCAACTGCAGGACTGCGCCAAGGAGGAGATGAGTGGAGTGTCGGTAGCGAATATATGCTTCCACTTCATTCAAAGGCTGTAGCACTTACAAAAATAGCTAAGTACCTTAGAGATTGCATGGATCGCGAGTTCGCATGTTCAACCACTGCTCCATTCATCTACTGGATATGGACTTGCAGCTGGGGAAATGGAAGACACAATACTTCTTTAGCAGTTATCCCCTATCTAGTGGATCAGGTTATTGGGCATTGCTTTTTCTTTAGAGACCCCTCCAGTATTAGCTGATTTTTAGAATCCATTAAATGACTATACACGTAATAGTCAGGTGGCTTGAGTCTGCCAAAGCTGCTTGGGTATATGGACGTTGACTGTCCTGATGAGACAACATTTGTATTGATCAAGGCAGAGAAGTGTTTTCGGCAAGTGTTTGCTGTGACACTGCATAGCCAGACATGTTTCTCATTCCAACCTGCTAAGGTATTAATAGTCAGCTCAAAGAGTTGAATGTGTCTCTTATGACCTGATCATTCATGCCTCTTGTGATCAACAAATACCTGCCCTGACAGCCTTTCACCCATCCACCATTTTTTGTGTCGTTCATGTTGGTTTCATCTGAATCACGGTAAATTCTGGTTATTATTATTTATCTTTACCATTCCAGGCTGCCGTGTTTGGATTATTCAATATTGTGCTATCAACAGGTCATTTATTTTGGCTTAGGGCTGAATTTTTTTCTACTTGGGTGCGGCCTATGCACTTTTTATCTGATTTATTATTAAAAGTTATGTATTAATTCTGTCAAGTCTATTGTGGCTATCATTTTGGATTTTGGATTGTATCGGATAATCTTTATTCTATCCATTACATCATATTCTTTTTGGATTTTGGATTTCTGATCATTCATGTGTATAAATAATATAAATCATATTCTTGAAATATACTTTCTTTGGAAAACTTTCATGTGCTGAGAAAGAGCTTCATGTTAATTGTAGAATAAACCAGAGAGAGGAGATAAGCTGAAAATCACTAATGTAACTTTCATGGTTTTTCAAGCATGAATCAGCCAAAAATGAACTGAATGAAAATCAGAAAGAGCTGGATGAATTCACCAACAAAGGAAAACACTTGCTAGTGGAGCTAAAACGAATCCACGGCTGTGATTCAAGGCCAGTGAAAAAAGATATGGACTACTACATGGACCAGTGGCTGGATGTAAGATGCATTTATGATATGTGTAATGATTTATAGTGTAGTCACTTTTCAGTGACTTGCCCTGGTAAAGTACTGCTGGTGTTCTCTATCTGTCTTGTATTTTCTTTTATGTGTTCTCTGTATATATTAATGTTGTTTCATTACTTGCCAGTCAGTCTAATAAGGCAGATAGCATCTGGTTTTGCTTTGCTTGGTGTTTTAGTATCAGCAAGTGTTAAATGCTTGACTGTATAAATATTAGTATGTTCACATAACTGGAGAATCTGTGGTTGTTAGTCCATATAAACCAGGACTGGATTTCCCATGCTAATGATTGCACATTCACTTTATGGCGCATTAAAGGGAGCTAAGCTTCTCTTACTAACACACCTTGAATAAAATTTTGGTCACCAAATATTAAGGGCTGTTGATAACGAAACTTGTTAGATATGCTTTTTGCTGAATTGTTGCATGTTTTGCCCTTTATGGATGGGATATGTCTAGATTATCAGATTTTGCCTCCACTCAGAGTAGAATCACTGTGAAGCTGCAATGACAAATTCTCCATATTGTACACTAACATACCACTTAGTGTTGTAATGTAGAATCAAAGTCTAACTTTCCAATTATGTTTCCAAATGATGACTTCTAAGAATCTGGGAAAGCTGGGTGACTTGAACAAAGTAAATGAAAACAATCATATAATACTCGCTGTCTCACTATAATTCATGCCCAGGAGCTGCTTTGATTCACTGAGTCACTTCCTAAACTTTGTAATAGGTTGATATTTCCCATTCCATGACACAGTAACACATCATGTGAAATGCATGGGCAGTAGCAGCACCAATCCTAACAGTGAGCATAGTATATAGGGTGCAGGGCCGGTTTTAGACAAAGTGGGGCCCTGGGCAAAAATTAAAAGCGGGGTCCCAAATGCTGATATGCAAACAACACCATTGTCTTCCAGTGACAACCCCTATAATAACGCCTCCTTTCTGCCAACAAAGAAGTAATAACAAGCCCCATTTTACCACACACAATTCAAAATGAGCACCTTTGTACCAACTAATAGATTTTTGCACCCAGTCATCAGTTATTATAGCGCCTCCTTATAAATAATAGTCCCTGCTTCTAAATAATATTACACCTTTATCAATAATAGCTCCCTTATAAATGATAAATAGTGCCCTGTATCAGTAATATTCCCCCTTATCAGTAACAGTCACCCTGTAAAAATAATACTGCTCCCTTAAAAATAATAGCCCCCTCATAAATAATAGTTAACCTTATAAATAATAGTCCCCATTATCACTAATAGCCCCCTTTATAAATAAGCTCACTTAACAATTATACCCCCCTTATAAATAGTTCCCCTCTTATAACTAATAGCTCCCCCTTATAATGGATGCCTTATATATAATAGTTCCCCCCTTATAAATAATAGCCCGTCTTATAAATAATAGCTCCCCCTTATAATAGTCCCCCTCATACTTAAGTTTCCCAATTATATATAGTAACCCACCCTTATATATAATAGTTCTCCATTATACAGTGTCGGACTGAAGGGGGCAATGACATGGCCATGGGGCACTACACGTATGTGCAAGATTATAGTGAGGGAGCTGTGATGCAGACATAGCACACAGGGCTGCCAGCAGTAATTGCGAGCACCCCCCCCCCCCACACAGTATAATGCTCCACATGGTATATAATGCTCCACGGTATAAAATGCTCTCCTGAGCCCTCCAGTTTCCCCACATGGTATATAATTCTCCACAGTGACCCCACACAGTATAAAATGCTCCCCTGAGCCCCCCATTGTGGTCCCACATGGTATGTAAGGCTCCACACAGTATAATACTCCACAGTGGCCCACACAGTATACTACCCCTTAGTGGCCCCAGACAGTACAATATGTTCCCCAGCAGCCCCACACAATATAATATGCTCCATACAGTATAATATGCACCCCACAATGCCCCCCCAGTATAATGCTTCACAGTGGCCTAACACAGTATACCATGCGCCATAATGACCTCCACACAGTATAATATACTCCCCAGAGGGGTTCCCCCAGTATAATGCTCCACAGTGGTCCCCCACAGTATAATATGTTCCCCCCAGTCCCCCCCAGTATAATGCTCTACAATGGCCCCACAGAGTATAATATGCTCCCGAAAAGCCCCACACAATATAATACACCCCACACAGTATAACAGGCTCCCCACACTGTCCATTCCCCCAGTATAAAGCTCCACAGTGGCCCATAGTATAATATGCTCCCCAGGGGGCCCCTGCTAGTATAATGCTCCACAGTGCCCCCTCCAGTATTTTGCTCCACAGTGGCCCCATGCAATATATTATGCTCCCCAGAGCGTCCCCTCAGTATAATGTTCCACAGTAGGCCCCACGCAGTATAATATGCTCCCCAGAGGGCCCCCTAGTATAATGCTCATTAGCCCCCCTGAATAATGCCCCACAGTGGCGCCATGCAATATAATATGCTCTGCTGATGGCCCCCCCAGAATAATGCTCCACAGTGACCCCACTCAGTATAACATGCTCCAGAATGGCCTCCACACAGTATAATATACTGCCCAGAGAGGTTTCCCCAGTATAATACTCCACAGTGGCCCAAAACAGTATAATATGCTCTCCAGAGCCCCCCCCCCAGTATAATGCTCCACAGTGGCCCAAAACAGTATAACATGCTCTCCAGCCCCCCCCCCAGTATAATGCTCCACAGTGGCCCCGCACAGTATAATATACTGGAGGGCCCCCTCTGGAGAGCATATTATACTGTGTGGGGCCACCGTGGAGCATTATACTGGGGGGGCTCTGGAGAGCATATTATACTGTGTGGGGCCAATGTGGAGCATTATACTGGGGAGGGGGCCCTCTGGAGAACATGTTATATTCTGCGGGGCCTCCATGGAGTATTATAAAGTGGGGGGCTCTGGAGAGCATGTTATATTCTGTGGGGCCACTTTGGAGCATTATACTGGGGGGCCCCTCTGGAGAGCATAATGCTCCAAAGTGGCTCCACAGAATATAACATTATCTCTAGAGCCCCCCCCCCACCGCACACACACACATTATAATTTTCCACAGAGGCCCCACAGAATATAACATGCTATCCAGAGGGCCTCTTCCCCAGTATAATGCTCCACAGGGCCCCTACAATGCTATTATTATATTATATTCTGGGGTCTCTTCAGACCCCAGAGTATAATAATCTAAGGCCCGGGGAAGGGAAGGTAAAATAACAAACAGTTATACTCACCTTGTTCTTACCCCTGCTGGGCCTCCTCGCGCTGCTCCGCTATTTCCGCCGGCGACCGCTTCCTCTTCTCTGCGGCTGACGTCACGCGTTGTGGACGTCACCGCTGAGGCCTGTGATTGGGCCTCAGCGATTACGTGAGGCAAGCTGTCAGCACGCCCCACGTAATCGCTACGGCCAGGCCTCAGCGGTGATGTCCGCAATGCCAGAAGATGACGTCGGACGCCAAGGACAGGTGAGTAAAAATGTTTGTTATTTTTACTCACCTCGGAAAGGGGCCCCGCGGTCCCTTTCTGTTATTGATATGGCCGGGCCTGACTCCGGGATCCGGAGTCATGAGGCTCCGGATCCCAGGGGCCCCTTTGGGGACGGGGCCCTGGGCAATTGCCCAGTTTTCCCCCCCCCCCTAGCGCCGGCCCTGATAGGGTGACATGGCTACCTGACAGCGACAGAGAACATTGCCACTAATAGTTTAACATTGAGTGCTGGGATCTAACTTGTGGCTGGTGATGGTTTTAACAGGTGCTGGAGAGAATAGACGAGAACCTGGAAAGGCTAAGCCTGAGCTTGTCCTTATGGGAAGATGTGTTGAACATAAATGATGAAATTGATGGATGGTCCAGCAGCTCCATCTCCCAGATGACTGAGAATATTACCAACCTGAACAGCAGTCAACAAATGAAGGCTTGTCTTGAAGAATTTCAGGTGTGTGGCAAATTGTTGATAACATATGGTACCATAAGTATTACCTTGAAGGAGAAACATAGAAATGAACGATAAAATGAAAGAAGAAAAATGTACCCACATGGTATGCGACAAAGAGTGGATAAAATCCTTCCGATACCCTGTGTTTTCAGATGGCTGATGTGATAAAGGGATAGTGGGGGAGAGCTCTTGCAGAAATTACTTACCATACAGAGACATAAGAAAGGAAAGGATCAAAAGATATGAGGGTGTTAAGGTTAGAATTGTTGAAGGTTTTTGTTTGCTGCTGTACTTATAGCCTTCCTTTAAAATGTGTGAAGTTACGCAATGCTGGATATATATACCCCTGCAGCTTTATATGAACTTTTTCTTACATGAAGACAGCATTACATGTAGGTCTATATAATTTGTGTAGCATTTAGTCCAAGCTTTATTTACATACATAGGTTTCTGATGGTTTATTCCACAAGTTCAATTTCGCTCCTGTATCTTCGATCCATGAGACTAGTGTTCAAGCAGTGAACATTTGCACAGAACATATTAGAAATGTTCTCATTAAATAATAATTTTCAGTACAATGGACCCCTGAGACATGCTTCCTGGAGTTAGTGCCATAATAGGAAAGTGAATTCACTTCTTGTATTTGGTTATATTTCTTAATGCAGAGTTTTCTTTAGTGTAATAGCCTCTGCTGGAAAAAATTCTTATTCATTTGCTCACTCCTCCTAGCTTGTGAGCGTGGTTTGGCTACGAATCAAGGCATTTCTGGAAAACTGTTTAACTTATTTTAATTCTTTGTTCGCCATTTTCTCTCCCGGGATAATTCAGACTGAAGTTACATATAAAGGACAGAAGCTGGACGAGTTCCACTCCAAGATTAAAGATCTGAAAGAGCTGACCAGGAGTCACGAGCCCCCAGCAGAGTTGCAGGTAGATGTTACATATCATATGCACATAATATTACATAGCAAATTTACTGTGGAAACAGTACAAAGTGTCTTACATGCTGCCTGGCACATTCAGGTCTAAGAATAGCCACATGATGTAGTAACAACAATTCTGCAGTGCAAATGACTTTCCTATGAAAAATGTTATTTAGATTAAGTTTTGTGCATTGTGTGTCTATATTTAAGATGGTGAGCATAGATGTTAAATATTTTGTAAATCGGTACACTTTTTATTTCTTCACACATTCACAAGACAGTGGCACTTCTCGTAGGTCTGTACTATGGTTTAGGGCTAAGTGGGTAACATTCTGGATTCATGTTATCTTTTCAAGAGTAACACAGGATACTATGTCTCAACTTGAATGCCAGATGGGGATTTCATTCATCCAACCGTCGTGTGTGACATTCTCTGTGATATTCAGCCATTGTTTAGAAACCCAGCATGCAGGAAATTTACAGCTGCTGAAGAAATATGTGCTGTGTACTTCTAGCCCTCTCTTTACTCAAGAGCATTCAATTTCATTAGTACAATTACTGGAGTTTGCAGTTTAATTAGAAGTTGAATTCACACATGAACCAATAGTCATCATCATCATCAGTGATGATGTCATACTGTCATCATCATTAATTGGAATTATTAGCATTTCATGTGATATACTTTATCACATATATCTTTACTTAAAGGGGTTGTCCAGTTTCAGACCAATACTTAGAGACAAATGTTATTGTTTGTATAAGAAAAAGATATACAGTTTTCCAATAGATACAGTATATCTATACTATAGATATCTGTATCTATTCCTCACAGATTTCTAGATTCTAGAGATCTGCCTGCTTTCATTCATTTTGCTTACCTCCAGTGGATAAAAATCAGACCATGGTCATGTGATATACAGTCCATGGTCATGTGATATACAGTCCATGGTCATGTGATATACAGTCCATGGTCATGTGATATACAGTCCATGGTCATGTGATATACAGTCCATGGTCATGTGATATACAGTCCATGGTCATGTGATATACAGTCCATGGTCATGTGATGCACACACAGGTGCACAGCTCTTTACCAGGCAGATGTCTGATTACTGTGCTGTGACTGTAACAAGCTGTGCACCTGTGTGTTCATCACATGACCATGGACTGTATATCACATGACCATGGACTGATTTTTATCCAGTGTAAGTAAGCAGAATGAATGACAGCAAGCAGAGATCTAGAAAGCTGTGAGGAATTGGTACAGAAAGTACATTGGAAGAATGTATAGCTTTATATCATCCAAACAATAACATATTGGTCTGAAAATGGACAACCCCTTAGTTAGTAAAGCAGATCACTGGGGTCCTTCTCATTGAAGCTTATTTGATATATTAGGTAGTTAAAAGATAATCTTTCTGCCTAGTGGCCTAGTTACTTGGTGTTGATAGTGCCGCAGCTGCACTGTAAAGCATGGGGAATAACAGAACAGCAGCCTGAGATTCTGATGAGACAGAAGATAGACCACTTCAAAACACTTCTGGCGTGCTGTAGGCTCCTCTCAAACTGTAGGCGCAGATTATAGCTAGACCTAAGGTGCAGGCACAGATTATAACTTTGCCCTAATAGAGCTGAGCTAAAAAGCAACCAGAAAGTAAGCACTAAAAAATAAATTAATAATAATATACTAATAGTCCTTTAATAGTCCCACAATGGGGAAATTCAGTAATTAGGAGATGAGCATTACCTGAAGGTAACAACTTACATGTTATAGCTACAAACTTGACAGAACAAGTGGTGAACAAAAGTTTGTGTCCTAAAATAATAATGTAAGGTTTGCCTGAAAGAACACTTTTAAAAAAAATGTTTTCACCATCTGTGAGGAGAGCTCCAGGAGATAGGAGCACCTCGCTACACTGAATGGTTAAAGCTTTTTATTACCTCTGATGAACCTCTCTGTGAACAGTGAGGGGAGAAACGTGCGTCAGGTTGATGAATTATATATACAAACAAGGTTTCAATTATTGAACCTTAGTCTCATGCTATACCTCTGTCTCCTACTAATAAAGGAGACAGGAAGAATAGTCAATCTATTATAAACATCAAACAACTATGTTCATATAGTATAGTGCCGTGATGGCGAACCTATGGCACGCGTGCCAGAGAGGGCACTTAGAGCCCTCTCAGTTGGCACGCGCGCCGTCACCATGATCGCTCACTAACGGGGAATCCGGTCCAGGATTCCCCATTAGTGAGCGAGCGCTTCTTTCAGCTGTATGTGCAAATGTGCATACAGCTGAAAACTGTCAGTGTAGGCCGCGGTCCACAGGATCGCTGCTTACAAAGTACATGCTAAATTGGTAAAGGCTAAATACTGTACTCTGGAAGGACCTCCTGACGTTGTAAGGTCACATGACAGGGTAGGTGTGTCTTTGCTTGTAAGAAGGTCCTTCCACATGCAGAAAAGTTGTATCCCGAGCAGTGGAGGAACATGGAGAGATGTGGGACACAGGGTGTAGTGTGGGGGGAGAGATGTGGGGCACGGTGTAGTGTGAGGGGAGAGATGTGGAGAGGAGAGATGTAGGGTGCAGGGTGTAGTGTGGGGGTTAGAGATGTGGGATGCAGGGTGTAGTGTGGGGGGAGAGATGTAGGGTGCAGGGTGTAGTGTGTGGGGAGAGATGTAAGGTGCAGGGTGTAGTGTGGGGGGAGATGCAGAGTGTAGTCTGGGGGATAGAGATGTGGGGTGCAGTGTGTAGTGTGGGGGGGTAGAGATGTGTGGGGGTGCAGGGTGTAGTGTGGGGGAGAGATACAGAGTGTAGTGTGGGGGGAGAGATGCAGAGTGTAGTGTGGGGGGTAGAGATGTGGGGGAGGAGAGATGTGGGGTGCAGGGTGTAGGGTGTAGTGTGGGGGAGAGATGCAGGGTGTAGTGTGGGGGTTAGAGATGTGTGGGTTAGAGATGTGGGGTGCAGGGTGTAGTGTGGGGGCGATGCAGAGTGTAGTGTGGGGTGCAGTGTGTAGTGTGGGGGGTGCAGTGTGTAGTGTGGGGGGAGAGATGCAGGGTGTAGTGTGGGGGGTAGAGATTTGGGATGTAGGCTGCTTGCAAGAGGGGGGAATGGGGGTACAGGCTGCTTGCGAGGGGGGATGCTGGGGAGGCAGGTTAATTTAAGGTGAAATTGCCGTGTTGGCACTTTGCGATAATTTAGTGGGCTTTGGGTTGCAGTTTGGGCACTTGGTCTCTAAAAGGTTCGCCATCACTGGTATAGTGTGACCAGTTTTTGATCCCTATGTTTAAAGAGGACCTTTCACATCCCAGTACAAGTCTATGGGCGAGTACTGTCAGGGAGGGCGTTCCTCACAGCCCAGCTAGACTGTCAGGAACGCCCTTCTGACAGTAAACCGTGAAACTAAGACCGCCGATATCTCCAGCCCCGGGGCACATACTGGGAAAGCCGGCAGTGCGCTGAATTCAGCGCGCTGTCAGCTTTCTAGCGGTATATAAAACAGCATATACATGAGGACATGAAAGATCCTCTTTAAAGGGATTAAAATTTTGCCTTCTTTTGCCTAGTCATCACATAAGTTTTAGTGTGGTAACTTACTGGTGCTATCAGTTGGTGATATACAATATTTATAATGTGTGGGTAGAATCAATATCACTACCTATATTTGCTATACTTTATGTATTCACCAGCATGGTATCAGGTTAGCTATATTTAACGTAGTTGGTGTAGAGGTCAATACATCTAGCACCTGTTTTTTGTGAACATATCCAACTAGCTCTATATTTTCAGTATTATATCTGAAAGGAATGCAGTCTGTGATATGTATTTACATACATTACTCGCTTGAGGTATCACTTCTCTAACAATAGAATCCACAGAGAGCTTTCTTTAGCTAGCCTGAGTAACTACCAGCATAGTCCTACTGGGTTGGTTAGGATCATACATTTTTATATTTGTTTGAATAAAAATTTTTAAAAGTGTTCTTTCAGGCAAACCTTACATAACAACTTACATGTGATTTATATTTAAGGTTGCTACCAGGTACAGATGTAGAAAGCGACAACTAAACAAATGTAATGCTACTCTGTTTGTATTACACTATGGGGCTCAGTGCTATTTGCATAACATGCTGTTCTTATAGTAAGTGTATTATTATGGTGTACTACACAAACAGCATGACATGGCGCTTTAGGGTGGGTTCACACTTGCGCTGGCACTCCGTCCGCCGTGAATTAGACTTAAATGTCGGAAAAAAGGATTGGGACAGCATAGGGAAAGGTTTAAGACGGTTTGCTTAAAAACCCATTCACTTCAATGGGTTTTTAAAGCAATGCGCAGGTGTGCGCATACACCCTCTGCGCCGCAAACGGAAACAAAGTCGGACATGCAGGACTTTGTTTCCGAAGAAAAAAATACTGGCTTCGAGGCGCAGAGGGTGTAAGCGCACACCCGTGCATTGCTTTAAAAACCCATAGAAGTGAATGGGTTTTAAGCAAACAGTCTTAAACCTTTCCCTATGCTGTCCCAATCCTTTTTTCCGATATTTAGGTCAAATTCATGGCGGATGGAGTGCCAGCGCAAGTGTGAACCCACCCTTACTCAAATAGAGAAGCATGCAGTTTGTTAAGTTGCCGTTTGTTACGTCTGTACCTCAGGGATACAGTGTCCTCACATTTACAGATATTGCTACTTCTGTGGCCAGAGTAAGATTTGAGCAGGAAAACATTGGGGCAGATTTAATAATTCTGTCTTAGCTTAAGGCCCCACGTAGAGAAGTGCAGCTAAAAAATACAGTAAAAACAGCGGTTTTTTTCGCAGTGTTTTTTTATTGCATTTTTCTCAGTGTTTTTTTCCCCCTATTAAATATATAGGGAAAACATGTGTGATTTCTCAACCAAAATTAACATTCTGCGTTTTTCAAAAACGCATTTTTGTGAACGCTTCTTTTCTGCAGCTCTGTTCTTTCTGCAATGTGTGGATGAGATTAACCAGAATCTCATTACTTAGCTGGTATTGTAAAACACAGTTTTTTTCCGCTGTGTTTCTGCAACAGCTAAAGCACTTTGTAGTATAGTAGTATTTACTATAGATTTACTTGTCATGTAAAGTGCTGATTTTACTTCCATTTATGTATAAATCTATCCCGCTGATTCACCAGCTAAAAGTTAGGGAGAATTTTGCAGTCCTAACATGCTAGTTCTTACCCCATCAGTGATCCCTTCAAGATGCCACTTAAAGAACTGTTGTCATTATTTTTTTTTATAGTTCATGGCAGCAGATTTAAAGCAAAAATTGGAACATGCTAAAGAAGTCTCTCAAGTAGCCAAAGGAACATTAGATGACTTTAATACTCAAAAAATGCAATTGGAAACCTTCATTGACCAGATGACTGACTGGTTGAGTAAAATGGAAGAATCAGTTTTGAAATATGAAAATAGTCGGGAACCCAAAGACATGAAAAAACTAAAGGTATTATATTTTAAAACATAACAATGCTTGAGATATTGAGTAACAATGATGAGACAAGAAAAACATTGTTGAATGGTATTAGAAGGGTTGTCTGCTTTTTGCCATACACTACGGTTTAACAGCATAAGAAGCTAGTTATTCACTTCTGGGATTACTTTTGCCTTGCAGAGAGGCCCCTGCCGGTTTCCATAGGTACCATGTTAACAAGCTGCACATCCATAGATGCTCCAAGATGACAGCTATTTCCTCTATTGTGCTTGTGTTGAACATTTCCAGCTCAGGTACAGCAGAGGACTTTGAGCATCTCTGAGATTTTATGTTGAGAATGTTTTGATAATTTCAAGAATATGTAAACTCCAATTATCAGACAGACATGGAAATCACAGAGAAGTCTGAATTACTCAAGCTGTTTTACTGTTTTTGGGGATACACCAGCAAACAAAGACATTCTGATAACATATTATTAACCTCTTCCCGCATTTTCACGTACATGTACGTCAGGGAATTCGGGTAGTTAATGCATCCCCACATACATGTGATGGTGATCGAGCAGGCTCAGAAGTAGAGCCCATGCGATCACCGCGGCAGCCCAGCTGTATCTGACAGCCAGGCTCCCGCTGCAACAGCCGGGACAGTGATAACATCGATTCCCGCTGTTTAATCCTTAAGATGCTGCAGTCAGTAGTGACCACAGCATCTTAGGTGTTTGTCAGTGAAACTGACACTCCCATCAGCTCTCCGCAGTGCAATCGTGGGATGCCGGTGGATTGCTATGGCAACCGGGGGCCTAACAAATGCCCCATGACTGCCTTCATAGACTTTCTATTAGGACCTGCTAGAGGCATGTCCTAATAGAATGCCTGTTACAATTAAGTAACAGGTACAATACAAATGTATTGTAGTGTATTGGACAGGTGATCAAGCCCCCTAGTGGTAAAGTACCTTAGGGGGACTTGAAAAAAAAAGTAAAAACAAAATGAATAAAATATTTTTAAAAAAGTAAAAAAAAAAAAAAAAAAAAACACAATAAAATAAACCCCATTGAAATGTTTTGCATGTTTTAAAAAATAAAATAAAGTACACATATTTGATATCACCACGTCCGTAACAACCTGAGATATAATATTATTATAATATTTCACCCACATGATGAATGGCATAAAAAATAGAAGTAAAAAATAATGACAAAATCGCCATTTTTTTTTAACCCACTATCCAAAAAACAGAATAGAAAGTGATCAAGTGCACGAATCCTAAAATAATACCAATGAAAACTTTATCCTGCAAAAAAAAAATTTAAAAAAAGCCATCGCATAGCTCGATTGATGGAACAATAAAAAAGTTTGGGTTTCAGAATATAGCTCCAAAACTAATGCTTTTCTTAAAAAAAAGAGTTTTTTAGCGGTATCGCCATAATCGTGCTGACTTGCAGAATAAATTAAGAATGTTATTTTTACCACAGAATGAACAGTGCAAAATTTATAGTGCAAAAATCAATGGCAAAATTGCTGTTTTTTTCCCCATTCTTTCCCTGAAAGAGTTAAACAAATGTTAATCATCAAGTGATTTGTGTTGTAAAAAATGATGCTGTTAAAAAAGTCACCTAATCCCACAAAACATAATGTCAACATAAAAATAAAAAAGTGAAGGCTCTTGCAATATGATGATGAAAAAATGAAAAATAATGTTGTGTCTTTAAGGCAAAAAATAGGCTGTGTCCTTAAGGGGTTAAGCATCCTTGAAATATTGCAATGATTTATTCTCATACTGTAGGGTCACTAATATTGTTGGTGCAATAATGTCTAATAATAATGTCTGCAAAAGAACAAAAATTGTACATTAAAAATTGTCAGTGAATGTATTGTAATGAAAAACGTTTTAATATATTGTAATGTAGGAAATGCAGAAAGAACTCCAGACCCAACAATCCAGTATTGATGCCACACAAGAGAACCTCAACACACTCTGCCGACAATTTAGGTCTACGGAACTTGAAGTCATTGGGGCAGCTGTGACCGCCCTAGTGAAGAAGTACGAAGCCACAAACCAACTCTGCTTTAAGACACAAGCTGCTGTTCAAGAGAAGTTGGAGAAACAATTTGCTGGTAAATAATACATATTTACTAGTAATGTCATTACTTTACTATTATTTCTACCTTGTGCTGGCAGGATCAGATTAACAGTAGAAATCATAATACACAGGTGGGATAAGCAGTATCTGTATGTATGCCCTTGCTAACAAGGACCTCTGTATTGCTGTAGAAGATTAAAGGGGTTTATATGATCTATTGAAAAAAATGATAAAAACAAGAAAATTGTGCAAAATATATAAAAACATAAGTCACCTTTTACTTGTCCTGTGGTTGCAGTGCATGCAATCAGATACTTGCCAGAATGAAAGTGATAATGTCTCTTTTATTTGTGAGTGATGTGTGCACAAATGGCACATAACTGCCCTGGGTCAAGTGTCATATATATATATATATATATATATATATATATATATATATATATATATACACACACATATATACACACACACAATCACCACTGAGGCCAATGATTGGCCACCAAAGACTTTGCAGAATCTGTATTAAACTCCTCTGGCACAGCATAATAGTACAGTGTGTACAGTAGTTCCCAAATAGTATTACTTTAACTGTAAACTCAATCTGCAACAGCTGTCAGCTATAATGGCAGGGATCGTAGAAGTCCGATCCCAGACGTCTTACCACTATTGTACTTCACCATGCTCAATAGTGAATGCAGAACTAATATGGTTTGTGAGTGGAAGGGGGCATATCACAGATTAAATATGTGCAATCTATAACAAAGACCCCCCAGTTCTACCATGTGCAACACTAATGGCATAATACATTGAAATACAGAAATATCACATGTTATCATAGAAGCAATAAAATGTGGGGGAGGTAGCTGGGTAGCAGCACAGGCATGGACCCAAACAGTCAGAGACAGGGACACAAAGAACAGGTTTATTAAAAAAAAAGTGACAAAATAAATAAACCTTCACTTCAGGTAAAACAGGCAAAGTCAATTACAGCCTTAACTTCAGGCACAAAAATAAATAAACTCCTGCTCGTCTGAGCATCTAGCTAAACAGTACTTCACCTTCACTATTCTGTGGCTTGCTCCAGCCACAGGAACCAGACAGGACAGTATAGCAACTCAGGACAGACCCAGAGCGGCTCCTCTCACTCCCCAGGATCTGCCCTGAAGTGCAGGCTCTGAGACCTTTTATGGCCCTTTAACAAGCCTTAAGATCTACACCTGAGACTGAGGTCTATGCAAGACCCGCCCTGGACCATACATAGGTCAGAAACCTGGGGCTAACATAGTGTGCTTCCAGTACATGTCCTGTCACCTTCTCACAAAAAGAATAGTACTCTGGACTGAAAAAGTAGAAAAACGTTCAATAAAGTTCACAGAGAAAAAGTTCTGTAAAAAGAAAACTGTAAAAAGTGAGTAAAGTGAGAAAAATAAAAAAAAGAAACCACACATTATTTGTATGACTGAAACAACTTGTTTTATACCTGGAAAAACTTTTTGTTCATCCTATCCAAAGAAATTACTTTTTCGGGGTTCACTGTGCTTTATACTCCTGCTCCAAATTGTATAAACCTATATGTTACAGAGGTTAGCTTCTCTTACTCTACTGTATTATGTTCTTAAATAGGGTAGTATATGTTACCTGACAAGATAGGTCCAAACTAAGAGATTAAATAATATAAGAAATTGTTTGTGGTTATGAATGAAATGTACAAGACAGTCACAACTTTTTTCCATGTCAACAATAATAAAAGTGTATATACATTTAAATGAAATAGACCTAAAAAAAACAGCTCAGCTCTCAAAAATTACAGCTACATATTGTTAAAAATAAAAGCTATGGCTGCATTTGAACTTGGTCACCAGTTCAAATGCTACATCTAAACTTCTGTAGTAGAAATTGCAGTAAAATTGTTCAAGTACACATTGCTGTCAAGCGAAGGACGCTGTAACTGGCCATATGCAGTATGTGTCCATCTTATAACAATTGTGGGGAATCAGAATTGACCAAGTAAGTCAACCTGAAGAGATCACTTTTGGCAATATGCGTAAAACAAAACAAATCTTGGTAAATATGATCTGACCATAATGGCCACCTAGGATGTGATCTCTATAAAAGTGAATACTAAATAATACAATATTCAATGTAAAACCTGTTTTTACGCATAAATTCAGTAAAAGGATATAATAAAACAATGACAAACATGACCCATACGCTTTTTGTTAAATAATTTGTACACTTTGTTACTGCAGAATCTATAGGTGAATTTGATGAGTGGTTTGGAGGAATGAAAAAAAGGAGTTAAAGGCTCTTCAGGTTGGTCGGGTGACAGCAAAACTTTGGAAACAAAAATACAACAGTTGCAGGTAAAACAAAAAAAGTAATAGATATAAAAATGCAAGACCATTACAGTTATATTACATAATTTAATAAAATCCCTTTTCATGTTCATAGGAAATACTGGACTCGATTGGTGAAGGCCAGCGCAAGTTAGATGCTGCTACGGAGGAAGGAGAGAGACTTTATTTCTGTTTGCCAAAGCAGGTTGTGCTCAGTATTCAGGAGAGGATATCAAATACAGAGAAAGAATTCCAGAGCTTTAAGAAACAATGCCTGAAAGACAAGCAGACTCTAGAAGACTGTATTGCTGAGCTGGGAAGGTAAGAGCTTACATTGAATAATGTGTTGCGGTATCTTTTTGTTCTTGTATATGCAATTTGGGAACTATTTTTGAAACTGTTGCAATTGGGAAGCAGAAGATCCAGGCTGTATTAACACCAGCGCTCCCTTTAGGTTTGGGGGATTCTGTCCCAGAATCCGCTTTAAAAATGCAAGCAGAACTTTTCCCTCTGCATTTTTCGTGTGGAAATCTGGTGGAACCCCGGGGGGACCCCATTATAGTTTATGAGGACCGTGGTAACCACTTTTTAAGTGGATTGGGTTTCCGTTTTTCGGGTCCCAAGAGGACTCGAAGAACGGAAATCCAAGCGCAGATGTGAAGCTACAGTTAAAGCAAAAGTCTACCGGCTGCAGAAATGTAGCACTATTGATAGAGGAAACATGAGATTGCAGAAAAAGTGGAGAATACACCTACAAAACGTTTTCCTGCTTGGAAATGATTTAGTTGTTGTGGTTTGTCCTGTTTTCTCCATTTGGTTAACTCTTGTGGTCAGCATATAAACAGAACTCAGTAGTCCCAGAGCCACCTTTCAATTATAACATGAGGGCAATCTAACAAATGCAATGCAACAGACATTGTTTAATAGTTTAATAATGTTCATATAATTGATCATTTCAGTTTTGAGGACCAGCACAAAAAGTTAAGTATGTGGATTCATGAGCTTGAGGAACAGATAAGGACAGAGACTCTTGGGGAGAGCAAACAACATATCCCTGAGAAGAAAAGTGAGATGCATAAAGTGGAGATGTTCCTGGAGAAGCTGCTGGCAGCGCGGTGAGTACATGTAGAATTTGGTCAGGATGGTCTTATTGGAAGGAAAGCCATTACATACATAATGTTTTGTTTGTCATTAATGATTGCAGAAATCACTTTAGAAAAAGATATAGCTGTAAATAGTATTTCAGACATTTATGGACTAGAATTACCTTAACTTACATTGGCTTTGTGTTTTAGAGATTCTTTTGAGAAACTTTGCCAGCGCGCTCAAGCATTACATGAAGATGGACGTGGAGATGGACAGGAGCTTCGCTTGTCAACTCAGCTGAATACAAATTACCAGAACCTTGTAAAAATGTTAAAGGAGAAACTTCGTATTTGCCAGGTGGCTCTCCAAGAACATCAGATTTTTGAAGAAGCTTTGAAGACTACTTGGTCATGGTTGAAAGATATGCAGGACAAATTGTCTACTGCAGAAAGTACAGTGGGAAGTAAGAGTACACTTGAAAATCGTCTACAGCAAGTTCAGGTGATGATTTATGTGAATAAAAGGTGATATAATGACAGAAATGCATCAGATCAAAACATTTCCTATGACACAATTTTTAAAATATGTTTATTTTTCTTAGGAAATGCTCTTAGTGAAAGGGGAAGGGGAGGTCAAGCTGAATTTGGCCATTGGTAAAGGTGAACAGGCTCTTAAGAGCAGCAACATGGATGGACAGATGGTAATCCAGATGCAGTTGCAGACATTGAAAGATGTCTGGGGTACTGTCAACAGTACAGCAGCAAGGTGTCTTAGGTAAGCTATATGAAAGAGTACTTTTCACCACCTCCACCAACTGCAGTTCCTTTCATTCTTTAACAAGCGCCACTCCACTGATTCCCCCCACCGTTTCCAAGCAATCAGTGCAGTTAGTTTGATAATTAGATTCTGTAGTGTCAAAGGGTTGGAGTCACGCAGAAGCAGGCAAGGGGCATGATTCACAGTTCTCTGACACTATTCAATCAGAGGCGGACAGTGTGAGAGCTCAGAATCACACCCCTTGTCTAATATTAATCTGTAATATATGTAAAATTGTTTTGAACTGTTCTGTTCTCTAGCAGTTCAGTGTTGTAAAGGGGGAAGTTATGTGGCTTCACATCACAATGTACCATAGATCAATATCCACCCATACAGATGCGTCCTTCCTTAACTGTCTCCGAAAATGTCTCGATAGGGATATCACAAATTAAACAGCTTTTTAAAAATCAACATGATCTCCTGATACATTAACACAAGGGGATATAATATCTTTCCTATTTGTGTCTATGTGTTGCTACTCTGTAAGGGGTGGGGTTTTTGTTAGCATGTCATGATTTAGTGTTGAATTGGTTTCAGGCAAAATTGAAGTCTTTAGCCAAACTGCAGATCAGTTATGTATAGACACATCTGTACACTCAATCTCAAACCACTGTTATGTTGCGGGGACTCTTGGGATATCAGATTAGGCAGAAAGTTCTATTACATTTGAGCTAAAACCAGTGTGATCAAGCCCTCGCCTTTTTTGCTGCAATTTTTGCTATAGTGGGACAAAACTATGAGGTTTTTTTGTAATTTTGTGAGAACAATTTCAAAATAAACTGAGTTTTGATTGCACCAAGTGCACCCGATAAGGTGGAGGCTAATGACAGTATGAACAGAGCCTGAAGTTGTTATAATTGTTCTTATTGATGTGCTTTATTTCCATTTTTTCTGTAATCTTCAGATTTGTATATTTGTTCATAATTGTGAAATTTAGAGATGAAATTTTATGCACAGAATGGAACTCATTTTTTTGTAATATTATTACAGTGGTTTAGAGTCTGTGATCAGTCAATGGAATGAATATGCAGAGAGGAAAAACCAAATGGAACAGTGGCTGGAGTCTGTTGATCACAAGCTAGAGCAACCCATCCAGGAGCAGAATGGTCTGAAAGAAAAATTTGCACTGCTAGATGACATTCAGGCAATCGTGTCAGACATAGAAGATCATGCCACAACTCTTCACCATCTTATTGAAAAGGCAAAGGAATTACACCAGAAGACTGAAGACACAACCTTCTCAGACATTGTTCAGAATGAGCTCAAAACCCACTTCAATGACATCATGACTGTTGCCAAAGTAAGGTTCTTATTTTTACCTAATCACAGCTGTCCTTGGAATTGCCGCAGCTTGGCTTCATTCACTATAATAGGACTGAATTACAAATAGGCCTAGTGACCCATGAATGTGATGGCAATGGCCTGTGAAGCTGAAGCAGTGCTCACCTGTGTGTGCTGCCACTTTGAACAGCTGATTGGTTGGGGTATCAGGCCCCACTGATCTGATAATGACCTAACCCAAAGATTCCCAGCAGGGGTGCCACAGCACTATGGTGGGAAAATGGCTCCATGTTTGATCCAACCTTAGCTGCGTTTTTTTTTTTTTTTTTTTTTTAATGGCAAAACTACTGTGTGAAGTCACTGGAGAGCATCATTTATACTGTGTAGGGCCAGTGGGAAGCATTATAAAATGTGGGACTCCTGGGAAGCATTATATACTGTATACAGTCTGGGACCATTGGGGAGAATTATATATTCTGTGTCGGGCCTCTGGGGGAGCATTATAAGGCTTCATTCACATGGTGGAAAATGAAGCTGAATTTGAGGCAGATTCCACCGTGTAAATGTAGCCAAAGTGTTGGGCTATTGAAGAGCAGTTGTGGTGCAGTTGAAACTGCAGTGGAAAAATGCATGCAATTTTCTTATGGTTTTTTATGAGGTTTTCTAATTTTACAAGTAAATCTAATTTATTTAACATGTTTCGGCTCTAAATTTAGAAACTACGCTAAAAGCCACATCAAAACTTTAGTTCAATGTCTTTTTGTTTAAAATTATTTTGTATTGGTGTCCAGAGAAAATTTTTTTCCTGGGGTGCCCTGAGTGTGAATGTTGGGAAACACTGACCTTGAATTTAGGTTAACTGTATGTTTAAAATATTATTTCATTACTATACTTGCTATGTTATTATGATAATGTGCCATGTTGAGATACAGTGTGCTCTATTGGGAAGATATTTCAAGGATTGTAACCTGATATTTATGCCCAGGAGAAAATGAGGAATGTGGAAGACATTGTGAAGGATCACTTGCTGTACCTGGATGCTGTTCATGAGTTCTCAGATTGGCTCCATTCAGCCAAAGAGGAGCTTCACCGGTGGTCTGATGCCTCAGGAGATGTCACAGCCATCCAAAAGAAAATTGCAAAGATTAAGGTTAGTTATTGAAGGTATACTTTATTAGTATTGACTACATTAGAGCGTACATTGAGCCTGAAAATAGATGTTGTAGGGACCAAACTATTAGTATATTAGTACCAGGTTAGCGATAATTTCCTATTCTTATTGAATATTACTGGGGTAATTTTTATAACTTCCATTTCTCCCTAAGATAAGCAGTGCCAGATGTGCTTGGACAACGCTTATCCTGCTTGCTGAGTTTAAATAACATGCAGATTAGCTGAGCCAAATGGGCATGTCCATAGTGCGATCAATCACTGAATGTCAGGACTGACAGCTACTAAATCTCTGGCCAATTGAGGTCATATCATTGTTTCTCTTTGTTTTGTAATGGGACCCTAATCCATAGGCAGCTAGAATGCCCCACAACCTACAGCTAAACTGCATGAAAGTGTTACAAGGATATAGCACTCTGATACAACTGTTTTGTGGAGTGCACTTTACTTTTCACTGGTTTGACTGAGAAAAACATGGTTAGGTTTTGTTTGAAGACTTCAGCCTAAAGTTGTACACTTTGTCAGCGTTCCCTCCAGTTTATAGACTGAAAACAACTTTGGTCGCTATAGTGATGATTTTTTTTTCCATTACAGGAGTTGATGGATTCCAGACAGACTGGAGCTGAACGCCTGAGCAGGGTTGAAACTCTGGCCCCTACAGTGAAGAAGAACACCACAGCTAGCGGATGTGAGCAGATGGAGGCAGAGATTCAAGGCCTGCAAGCAGACTGGAAGCAGTGGGAGGAGAGTGTCTGTCATAGTCAGAACACTTTAGAAGCACTTTTAAGTCAAATGGCAATCTCTGAACAAGAATTCACATCTGGGGTCTCCAAGCTGGAAGATGCAGTGCAGGACTTCAGTATATTTCTGGGAAAGTGGACTCAGAAGCTGATGCAAGGGGAAGGCAAGAATACAGACAAAGAAATAGTGGAAGCTTGGCACAGGCAGAAGGTGACTCGATACTCTTATTTCTTAAAGTACTTCATACTCATCTGTGTAGAAAATATCTACACAACACACACAGCTATTTCAGCAGTCATTTATAATCCAGGATAAAATATATATAGAAATTTTAAGCAACAACATTTGAGTTATTTTTATACGTTTTATAGCACGTCTGCGTAACTTAATGATGCAAGTGTTTTGTCGTGAGCTATTCTGTAGATTTAGCATTTGTCACACACTCCAAAATCTTAGTTACTCGCAGTCCATAATGTGAAGCATGGTAAACAATCTGTCTGCATGGAATAGTGAGTTGGTCACCCTGTGTATAGTGAAGTACTTTCTCCGGTACATATCAGAGTATATAACATCACTTATGTGGTGCTGATGGTTGTCATTCTCCAGATTTCTGGACCCCAGGTATTCCTGGTTGTATTGTAAAGAGTGGGAGAACATGCTGTACTTACAGTGGTTCATAACAAAATGTTCTCACTTTTGTATGGTAAAAGGCAAAACATTGCATTTTGTTTGCTCTTTATGATAATTTTCAGCAGACACATATTTAAATGGTATGTTGCAGTTTATATAGAGAATTTACATACAAAGTAGTCACTCAACCATATTTACATATCTAAACCTATCCTTCGGGCCCATTCACGTGGAAGAGGTTGGCTCTGATATTAAGGCCAGGGGCCCCACGTGGCGTTTTACAGTCACAGAAAAGTGGATGGGTTTCTAGCGAATCCCATCCCCACTTTGCGTTAGAAACCGTGCTGCAGACACGCGGCAATTTCCAAAACGGTCGCGGTTCTGGAAATCGCAGCATGTCAGTTATACCTACAGAAACGCCGGCGGTTTCCCTATAGGTATAATTAAAGCAGAAAGTCCACAGAGGAAACCTCTGCGAACTTTTTGTCCAAATCGCTGCAGGAAGAACCGCGATGCGTTACCGCCACGGTTTTTCCTGCAGAACTTTTTTGCTGCAGGATGCCACTAGGGGCCTTAGCTTAAGGCAGATTCTGTCTCAAAATCAGCGCTGAATTCTGTTCTGATTCTTCCTTTCATAGTATTCAATGGGAGGCAGAGATCGAAGCAAGGCACTGAAAAAATAAGCGTCCTGCTCGATGTCACAGACTCCACTGATTAGTCTCAAGTTCTTCTTTAATTTCCACAATGTGAACATAACCTTAGAAAGTCCTCCTCACTACAGGGTTACTGGAGACACCATATGGTGGTACACTGGATCCCAGTGACTGAGTGTAGTAGTGGTAGACACTGACAGCTTAGTGTCTGCCCCTAGTTTGTCTGGGCCCTTGTGCCTTCAATGGCAACAAATCTAGACAAAGATACTTCTAAATATGCAGGGTTTAGCTATAGGGGGTGCACCGTTAGCAGTAGCTACCGGGCCTTGGACGTTGATGGGGCCTAAAAGGTCCCTCTACCCCTTAAAATATACTACTATTGTAAATGGCATAAAGTAGGTAGGGGCCCCATTACAGATTTTGCATTGAGGCCCAGGAGCTTCAAGTAACGACTCTGTAAACATTATGCTTCACCTGAGCCACACACAATGGAACACATTATGTAGAAGCCATACACTTTGTATTCATGCCACAAACACCATACACCGATGGGACACATGCTTTACAATGATTCACAAACATAGCTCACATGCTACATTAGCTCATATACCTCACATGTTGCCTACATGTTTCATACATGAGACACATAAGATTCATGACGCACACACTCCACTTAGTAAACATGGTGCACACACACCACCATAACATACAGTAGAAAACATGCATCTACAAAGCACACATAGGATACATGTTGCACATGCCCCTTACACCTAGAGCACATACCACACACACTGTGCATAATAAACACAAAACAGTTCAGGGGCTTTCAAGTACAATCAGTGCAATATGAAACATACAAGTCTTTCCCCATTGCAGACATATCACATATGTATTATGGTTGCTATGGCTGCAGTGGGAAAGCTTCTTTATAGAATGCATGGATATCCTGTTCATTGCTGGTAGGGATACAGTGTAAGTACGGACTAGAGCATTAATGCAGTATGAATATACAGCAGTGTTTATGAAATTGAAAAGCGCGTTGGGGAGCTGTATATCCACTCCTGTGTTATACCGCTATACAGGCTTTAAGCTATAGTCTTTTCTATGTGCATAATGTCTTAGCCTCCTTTAAATCCTTGTTTGTTGTGTCATATTTTGCTACAGCAGATATCAGTCTTCACTCAGCTGCGAGCACAGTTACAAGAACCAAACTCTAAAAATGGAGATATGCTTGAAAATCTAAAGATAGTTTTGGAGTAAATTCAAACAAGAGAAGAAATGTTATTTGTCCAGATTCTTACTTGGTGTACTTCATTTTCAGGAGGCCCTGAGTGCTCTGGCTGAAGCTGAACATGTCACAGATGACTTGAAGACCCAGCTGAATGATCTTTGCAGGTTTTCAAAGGATTTGAGTGTATATTCTGAAAAAGTCTCAGCCTTGATTAAGGAATACAACAGGTATTAGAATATTTCTTCCCAGAGCAGGTACTTGTAGAATAAAGATGTCCATTTCCTCCACTGATAACCTGATAACTGTTCACATTGGTAGAAAATGATGTGCCTTTCTCCTCTTATATTTATGATTATTGGGGTAGGCTGGCTTTCATCTGCATCGGGGTTTTCCATGTTTCTGCTCTGTCATGGAAACAGAAAGCAAGCCAGAAACACATCTGGAGTATAGCACAGCATGGTTCATCATGGTGTCCATTACTTTTGACAGTATCTGTAACAGAGTTTCCTTACAGAGCCTTTGACACAGTTGTGAACACAGTCTTGTATGTGTTAATAGAGGGGTACTGTAAACTTTGTAGTAAATGGATTATGTATTCTCAATATTGTTAATGAATCTCATATGACATTTTTATTTTTTATTCACTTTCTTATTTTAAAGCCTTTGCTTGCAAACTTCAAAAAGTTGCCAAAGTAAAGAACAAATTTTGCAGCAGAGGTTTCGTACAGCGGTCAGAGATTTTCAGCAGTGGCTTGTCAATGCAAAAGTGACCACTGCCAAGTGTTTTGATACCCCCCAACGTATTGAGGAAACATCAGCGAGTCTTCAAAGGATTCAAGTAAGACAATATTTACTTTATGATTTTAACTGTAGAAATTTCTAGACTACAGTATATATTGGTATTACAATAGGGTTTATTCCCATTTTGAACATTTATGGCATATCCAGGATATGCCATATACACACGTGGACAAAATTGTTGGTACCCCTCCCTCGTTTAATGAAAGAAAAACCCACAATGGTCATAGAAATAACTTGAATCTGACAAAAGTAATAATATATAAAAATTCTATGAAAATGAACAAATGAAAGTCGGACATTGCTTTTCAACCATGCTTCAACAGATTTTTTAAAAAAAGAAAAATCATGAAACAGGCCTGGACAGAAATTATGGTACCCTTAACTTAATATTTTATTGCACAACCTTTTGAGGCAATCACTGCAATCAAACAATTCCTGTAACTGTCAATGAGACTTCTGCACCTCTCAACAGGTATTTTGGCCACTCCTCATGAGCAAACTGCTCCAGTTGTCTCGGGTTTAAAGGGTGCCTTTTCCAGACGGCATGTTTCAGCTCCTTCCAAAGATGCTCAATAGGATTTAGGTCAGGGCTCATAGAAGGCCACTTCAGAATAGTCCAATGTTTTCCTCTTAGCCATTCTTGGGTGTGTTTAGCTGTGTGTTTTGGGTCATTATCCTGTTACAAGACCCATGACCTGTGACTGAGACCAAGCTTTCTGACACTGGGCAGCACATTTCTCTCTAGAATCCCTTGATAGTCTTGATATTTCATTGTACCCTGAACAGATTCAAGACACCCTGTGCCAGATGCAACAAAGCAGCCCCAGAACATAACAGAGCCTCCTCCATGTTTCACAGTAGGGACAGTGTTCTTTTCAAGATATGCTTCACTTTTCCATCAGTGAACATAGAGCTGATGTGCCTTGCCAAAAATTTCAATTTTTGTCTCATCTGTCCATAGGACATTCTCCCAGAAGCTTTGTGGATTGTCAACATGTAGTTTGGCAAATTACTTTTGTCAGATTCAAGTTATTTCTGTGACCATTGTGGGTTTTTCTTTCATTAACAATTTTGTCCACGTGTGTATGTCTGATGGTTTAGGGCCTTATAACACTCGCCTATAACACTTACCTTTCCATTCACTGAATGTTGGGATGGATTGACCAATGGTGAATGGGTGGTGGAAGACAAGTTTAGGTCTAAGAGATGTGACCCACTCCTATCCATCATTTATTCTTCATAGATCTATAATGGGAATAATTTACAGGATATTTCATCATCTCTGTAATAGGGTTAACCCTTTACCTCTTGCATTTAATTAAATTACAGTATGTTTAAAACAATTTCAGTAATACAGGAGCATGTTGTATTATACTTGTCTAGACTTCTGACTTGTATTGTCCACCTCTATTCATTGTTAGGCCTGTGGTGTCTACTGACTGTAGAGCTTATGATTGTCAAATCTACCTTTCTTAGGAATTTCTTTCTGAAAGTGAAAGTGGTCAACAGAAGCTATATGTTATAACATCTAGGGGTGAACTTTTGTGCAGCATAATGCCTGATGATAAAGTGAAAACTATCCAAAAGAAAGTACTCACTGCGAAGGAAGATTGGAAAAACTTTATTTCATCACTACATCTGAAGGAATCCACTCTAGAGGTAATATTTGTACAAGCTTTTAGGTATTGTTTGATCTAAAAACTGATAAGACATCATGTATGAAGGCTTATATAGTCATAGAACAGACTGCCCAGCAAGACCATGCACACATTTCAACTTTTCATGAAAACTCAGGTACCCTTTAAGTTACCCTTTTAGCTTTGCTGAGCTAATCTGAGAAAAAGGCCTAAAACTAGATGAGCCTAAAATGTGCTTATTATATATTATTCCCAATTCATTTGTTCTTAATGTAGAATTTGAAGATCCAAATGAAAGATTTTGAAACAAGCGCCAAGCCAGTTCAGGAATGGCTGACAGGTACTGAAAGGATAGTGCAGGACAGCAATAATCGTCTCCATGACTTGCCGTCTAAGAGGAAGGAACAGCAGAAACTCCAAGTAAGTCACATCATTTATCCAAGATCTTACTTTTCTAAGGTCGGGCTTTATTTGTTTTAACTGGTGCATTTTTCAACCATGTGCTTTCTTAATAATATCAGTTACTGCATTTGCCATCTAGTCACTTAATGCTTATGTCAACCATATGACGCATTTAACATGTATTGTATCTTGCTTTTTGTTGCATGCTTTTTCTGTACTGTTTCAAATGTGCTTGTGCCCTCTAGTCTATCCTAGAAGAAATAAGCTGCCATGAGGCACAGATCACCAGATTAAAAGAGAAGGCTCAACAGCTAAGGGAAGGCCAGTCTGCCAACAAAAGCTATATGCACAGGGTTTCCCAGCTGTCTTCTCAGTACCTAGCACTAAGCAATCTAACAAAGGTAATGTCTGACTCGGCTTTTTGCATGGATCTTGTATTGCCTCCATAATACTATGTTTTCTTCTATTGCTTAATGCTTTATGTAAAGCGCTGCGGAATATGATGGCGCTATATATAAGTAAGCTAAATAAATAAATAAATATATGTCTCTTTTGTATTGTATATATAACTCCTTTCTCTACAGTCACATTTAAAGTACTTGAATATTTTGTTCTCAATTTGGTAAGAAAGCAGTGTATGTACATTCTGGAAAGACTTGCTGCTCTCTCTACAGTTAAGTCATACTAACAGTCAGAGACTAAAGGCTTCTTCACATAACCATGATGCACTAGTGTTGCATCTATGTTGTTCGGGTCCATCACGGGGAACTGAAAAACCGAGAAGTGGACTGCTAAAACAGCATTACACACGGACCCCATTGACTATAACAGTCGAGGAAAAAGTCTGATTTTCGGCAGACTCTGCAACAGACTTCGCCACAGATGTAAACGTAGCTTTTTTGTGTGAAAATTAGATGAAACAGCCTGTTTTTCAAGGCCAATTTACATCCATGTAGCACCAATTTTGTGAATCCTTCCTAGACTTAAGTTTGTTAGTGATACATGTCCTAGTTTTTGATGGCTTTTATACACAGTCTGTTAAAAATAGGTGTATGAGTACACCCAAAGACTTTCTTTGTTTCGAAAATGCAAAGAACACGTGAAGAACCTCTTATAATTTCGTTGACCCTTTCCGCACAGTTTACTCTGTATAAGATAATGCTGTGTATGTGGTTATATGCTATGTAATATCTCCATTTTATTTTGTCTTATTACCATTTTCCTAACACAGGGAGTATATTCTGCAACTCTGAATGGTAACCAAATTAAACACTCCCAGTACAGCCCAGTAGTGTTGTGAGAGTGCTCTATATATTGATTTATGCTGCATGTAATTATCATGTCATAAAGTAATAACTTCCATATTTAGGAGAAAATGTCAAGGATGGATCGCATTGTTGCAGAGCACCAGCAGTTTTTACAGGGTCTGACAGACCTCCAAGACTGGATAAATGATGCCATTCACCTGCTGCAGACATACTGTCACCCTACTGCAGACAAAAGTGTCCTGGACAGCAGAATGTCAAAGCTGGAGGTAACTATGTTTTGACATAGTGATTTTTTATTTCATTCATTGCGTACATATTCCCCGAGTATAATGTATATAATTGAGTCAGTATTTAGTTTTATCTTTCTATCTTAATCTTTCTGTTCTGCTAGGTCATCTGACCTGATAAAATGTTCAGAAGTTATTGCAAAGATTCCTGACTTTCTGTACAATGGACTGTTCTACACAGCAGGCGTGTACAAATGATTTTCTAGAGATGAAGTTCTGGATTAAACGAGTGGCAGTGCACCCACATAGTATAGTGCTGCTCAGGTCTCACACAGTTTAATGCCCCCCAAGGTCCCACACACTACAGTGTCCCCTGAGTGCCCCCACATAGTACTGTATAGTGGTTGCCATGTCTCACATACTATAGTAGTAAGTACTACAACTCTCAGCACTTACTATTTCCTGTACTCCCCTCTTCCTCTTTGGTCCTGGTGTCAAAGAACAACAGGACCAAAGAACAACATTGCTGTAAAATAAAGGAAGTTTATAGCAAGTGAATCTAGCATGTGATTATTTTGGAGCTATTTGTGTCATATGGCAGTTTATTGGAACTTCTGGACCATAAGTTACTGTTTTGAAGTGACTGAAAGGTCTGTAATTTGGACTCCATAGGGACGCCTTGTGTTGCCTTATAAGGTTTGTGTATGCCGTCACTAGGGTCACCATGTTTTTGTTGTAGACTTTGATGCTGGTGAAACAAGATAAAGAAATTCAGATGAAGATGATACTAACAAGAGGGGAATCTGTTCTGAGAAACACATCTCAAGACGGTGCCCCTGCCATTCAGCAGCAACTTAAAGACGTTAAGGATTCCTGGGCCTCCCTACTGTCAGCTTGTATTAAGTGTAAAAGGTATTGTAGATAAACTGCAGATCTGTAAATTGTAAATTCATGCAGACTATTTGTCAGAGATACATTTACTTATTGACCTTTAAAATTACAGCCAACTGGAAGGAGCTCTGTCCAAGTGGACAAATTACCAGGATGATGTTCGCCAGTTCTCCGGCTGGATGGACAGAGTGGAGGAGAGACTAAATGAGCCCGAGAGGCAGCACAATGAGCTAAGAGACAAAACTGCAGCTCAGAGTAAAGCTAAGGTATACCATAATAGTCCATGCTCATCTTCATCTTAAATAGATACTTGTTGCTAAGGCTAGGTTCACACCTGCGCCCGGTCTACGCTGGGGGATTCTATTCCCCATTCCACTTTAAAATAGCGGAGAGAAAAGTCCTGCAAGCAGCGCATTTCTCTCCACATTTTTCCACCGCGGGCGGAAACCCGGCGGACCCCATTATAGTCTATGGGCTTTCCGAGGCTAACCGCTTTTTTAAGGCGATTAGGTTTCTGTTCCGTCCCCAAGTGGACCCCCTGAACGGAAACCCGAACGCAGGTGTAAACCTAGCATAGGTATGCCTTTATTGCTGGTCTGATCATCCTAAGTGCTGCATTCTCAAAACCGGACAAAAGCAAGAACACTAATTTCATATCTAAATTAACAAACCGGAAGCATTAAGACATGCTTTGCTATACTCTCTTGACAGTAACATTGTTTTACAGTTATTGAATGAAGAAGTTTTAAGTCACAGCAGTTTACTAGAGACCATAGAAAAAAAAAGGATCCAGCATGACTGAGCACTATGTCACCCAACTGGAGCTTCAAGAGCTACACGAACGTTACAATACTCTGAAAGTAAAAGTCAAGGTAAAGCAGTACAGCACTATATTCTATTGTATGTACTGTGTAAATTACAATGGGAATTTCTACTCTTCTATGTGTGTAATGTATGGTTAGTATGTTTCCATAACATACTGTATTTGTATGCAGTTTGTACTGACAGACCTCATTTAATACTATAATAACATTAGTATAAGGCTATTTAGTCTGTTGTACTGATCTGTCATAGGATCAGAACAATGGACTGAAAAAGTAATAAAATGACAGATGCTGACAGGACTTTCTACACTCTTAAATAAACATGAAAGAATAAATAAATAAAGATGAAAGAAAGCTTCCATCTTGATTTTAACATTAAAGCCATATTGACGGATACAGACAGAATGTGCACGTCTGCATCTGTCATTTTATTACTTGTTCAGTCCATTGTTATAATTGTATTCTGGATCAGAACAATGGGCTACATAGCGGAAATGTCAGCCTAGCCACTTTTTTTTTAATTTTAACAGGAAGCTATCACCAAGGCAGAGAAAATAGTGTCAGACCACCAAAACTATCAGAAGTCTCTCACGGCATTTGAAGACTGGCTACAACAAGAAAATGAAAAACTGAGCTGTCTAGTATTGTTTGATGGTGATACCGAGATGTATGACTCTACTCTTCGAGAACTACAGGTGAACATAGAATATTTGTGTAGACTATATAGATGGCAAATTCTGAACAGATTTTCTGCTTTTGTTCTCAATAGACTGCATGTGTAGACACCGAAAAATGTCTGTAGGTTGTAGTCTGACTGTGGTAACCTCAGAAGAAGAGTCTGAGGTTACCGCAGGTTTGAATATTACTACTATATGCAAAGAAGTGTTACGTATAGAGATACTTATGGTATTTAGTTTGCCCTTACATAATGTCTTGACCGGCAAAGTAGGACCTGAATAAGAAACGTGATGAAAGATGAATGATGGTCCTGATGCTATTGTCTGTTATATCCTACTCTACAGGAGCTTCAGATGCACTGTGCAGAAGGACAAGCATTATTGAACAGTACCTTACACATAAGAGAAGAAGTTCTGCCATGGGGTATTCCTCATACAGAAGACAGAGAATTGGAATCCTCAAGACACGATTGGCAAGTTTATCAGCAGAGGTTGACAGAAGGCCGATGCCACATTAATGCTTCACTCAGCAAGCTGAAGCTAATGGAGAAGAAGTTCCAGAAGACAGATGAATGGTTGACATCTGTGGAAGCCAAAGTGAATATCAGAACAGGGCGTCAATCAGACCGTGCAACAAAAGAGATACAGCTTCAACAAATGAAGGTAAACTCATAACTACAAAATAATTTCATAACTATGCAATGTATATATGGAGTCAGTAGTCTGTCATATCAATCACTGTTGAATCCACTTGTAATGGTAATTGGTTTAGGGAAAGTGGCTTAATGCTACAACAGTACTGCAAAAGTAACAGTATGCAAATAGTTTCTTCTGTTCATTAATCTGTCAATTTCCGGGAAATATAGTTTGTCTTCAACATGGACTTTTCACCATTCAGATAATGTTCTGTACTGTAAAGCTGTTTATTTGAACCCTGTTACAGAAATGGCATGAGGAGGTGATGGTCTATAAGGATGAAGTTGAAGAGGTTGGCACATTGGCCCAGCAGGTATTAGAAGAAGGCCGCAGAAGCAGAATTGGGAGTAAAGCCACCTTGCTGACGTCTCGCTATCAGGCTGTCAGGCTTCATATTTTGGTAAATACTTCAGTAAATAATCTGTGCCAGGATTTTCCTTTTTTACAAGGTTTCTCCTAAAGCAGATTTTGTGGCTTTAAGTTATTGGTGGAGGAGGATTTTGTCTTGTCTTGAAGTCTTTGGCCAGATTTGTATAGTGAAATTTTTGATGCCGTTTTTGACAAATGAGTTAATGTCGAAGTAGCAGTAGTCATTTCATGTATGTGCTCTTTAAAGGCTTATTGAGATGGATGTAATATGGCTGTATTATACTTGTTGTATTATGGATGCAAATTCTATCCTAACTGCAGGTTTATTTATCTGAGCTATCAGCATTATGGAGATCTGTGATATTGCTAGCTGAGGTCAGTTAAACCCGTGATCGGGATGGGATTTGCGCCTGTAAAACAGTCTGTGTACATCCCTCTGTAGAAGCCATTATAACTCATTCACACGATAGGGCTGTGTGAGTAAGTAATGAAAGGGACCTCTCTGACAAGGGCCACGGACCCTATAGTCCACTGACTGTTGGAGTCCTTGGAGTTGGTCTACAGCAATCTGATAGGTCATCAGGTTGAGAGTCCCAAAAGCTTCTATAACATTGTATAAATAACTGAGTTGTGATTTATGTGGCTGAGATCAGTAACTTTTATTTGTCTCTTAAATTAAGGAGCAAATCCAATTCCTGGAAGAAGAAATTAGGAACATAAAGGAGTCTGACATTGCCATTAAACATTATACAGACTGGTTTACAGATTCTCTACAGAACTTCAAAAGTATAACTGCAGATATGGGAGTTGTGGATAAGACAGCTCTGGAGAGAAAAATGAAGAAACTTGAGGTAAATTTCACCATTAAAAGCCTTTAGACTATTGTTTTAATTCAATAACTCTATAGGGATCTGCACAGGGCTATAGTTTATAACAGTTTTTTTTATCCTGTTATTCTGCACTTTTTTGTGTATAGTCTTTATTAGGTGATATGGATTTAGGTCACAGACTGCTGAAAGCCGTCCGTGAAAAGGGTGAACGTGCCCTTAAGTACTTGGTGGGAGATGAAGCTGACCAGCTGGAGAAGGATATTCACAATCTTGTGGAAAAGATGGAGGAGCTGACAAGTTCAATCAGAAAGGAGCATACAGCATTGGAAAAGGGTCTCCATCATGCCAAGGAATTCTCTGACAAGTACAGTGGACAAGTTCAATGGCTGACAGAGTATCACAACATCCTGCAAGCTGATGTGGAACCCAAAACTGAACTGTATGAAAAGAAGGCACAACTAGCCAAATATAAGGTGAACTACTACTTTTTGAAGTTGTACATGAGTTGGGTTAAGGAATATGCTTTTAAGCCTTTGATACTATACTTTTCTGGTGTTTAATACATGATGAATTTCAATGAATCTTACAATTAACTGCAACGCGATAGCCAAGTAAGGCTAAGTCCCCACGTAGCTGGCCACAGCCAAAAAGCGATGCGAGAAAAACCGTGGCGGAAACACATTGCTTTTTTTTCCTGCAGCGCTTTTCGCAGTTTTCTTCTGCAGACTTTGTGCTTCAATTATACGTATAATAATAATAATACATTTTATTTATATAGCGCCAAAATATTCTGCAGCACTGTACAATTTGTAGGGTTCAAGTACAGACAAAAAAGATACATTACAGAGAAATATAATCAATTCACACAATGGGACTGAGGCCCTGCTTGCAAGAGCTTACAATCTATGAGGTAGAGGGGGTGACACAAAAGGTAGCAGGGGCAGCATTGGAGGTAGAGGAAAAGCCCCCCTGCATTGGAAATCTATAGAAAAACCGTTGGTGTTTCCGTAGGTATAATTGACATGCTGCGATTTACAACAACACAACATTTTTTGAAATCGCAGCATGTCTGCCTTGGATATTTTTCTGCAATTTGTGGATGGGATTAGCGAGGATCCCATCCACTTTGCAGTAACTGTAAAACGCCTAAGGCTAAGGCCCCACGTTGTGAAAAAGCTGCTTTTTTTGTTGCGGATTTTGCTGCAGTTTTTTGAGCCAGAGTCAAGAATGGCTACGAAAGGAATGGGAAATATATAGGAAGCTCTTATATTTCTCCCTTCTACTTAATATACTCCTGGCTTTGGCTCAAAAAACACAGGAAAATATACAAAAAAAAAAAAAAAAAAGCTGCTTTTTTGAAACATGGGGCCTCAGCCTAATACTTGCACACCAACACAGATCATTGCACACCTTTAGATTGACACCTGTTGAAGTGCAGCCTCTTGAAAGTCATATCTATTATCGGCCTAATATATATGGATTCAATTATCAGAGCCTTAGACTGAGTTTTTTTTGTTTTATTAGTCTTGAACATAAGGTATATAAAGTATTGTGTAAGTAGCTAGTCCCCAATCTAGTACCCTGCCACAAAATAGCAGGGCATGCTGAGATTTGTATTGTTGTGCCACAGTAGAGCCACAGTTGTAAATGATATTTATTTTCAACAGCAATGCAGATAACCATGTGATTGTGTTTATGTGCATAGTCTATACAGCAGACTGTTTTCTCACGGGAGCCATCCATCAAAGTTGTAATTGAAAAAGGTGAAGCCCTGTTTACAATGACTCATGATGCTTTGGTGGAGGAAAAAATCCACAAACTGCAGAAGGATTATCAAGGTCTATGCAATCTAGCCAAGGTAATGTACATACATATTACATTTAATCCAGCATTCAAGTGTCCACAGTCTCTAAAGGATACTCTTGATTTAGGTAAGGTTAACATCTTTGTTGGAGGCTCATTGAGCATGCCACATTAGTTTTTATTTCCAGTAAAATGACAGCCACTATGATGGTGTGCTTGGTGTTTGTCTTGTGGTGGATCCAACAGTGCCCTTATGTTTTTTTTTTTCTTCCATTGGTCATAGGAAATAAGAGCATGGATGTACAGTGGAGAAAAAAAAGTATTTTGTCAGCCACCAGTTGTGCTAGTTCTCCCACTTAAAAAGATGAGAGGCCTGTAATTGTCATCATAGGTAGACCTCAACTATGAGAGACAAAATGAGAAAACAAATCCAGAAAATCACATTGTCTGATCTTTAAAGAATTTATTTGCAAATTATGGTGGAAAATAAGTATTTGGTCAATAACAAAAGTTCATCTCAATACTTTGTTATATATCCTTTGTTGGCAATGACAGAGGTCAAACGTTTTCTGTAAGTCTTCACATGGTAGCCACACACTGTTGCTGGTATGTTGGCCCATTCCTCCATGCAGATCTCCTCTAGAGCAGTGATGTTTTGGGGCTGTCTCTGGGCAACACGGACTTTCAACTCCCTCCAAAGGTTTTCTATGGGGTTGAGATCTGGAGACTGGCTAGGCCCCTCCAGGACCTTGAAATGCTTCATACGAAGCCGCTCCTTCGTTGCCCTGGTGGTGTTACTGACGGTAGCCTTTCTTATGTTAGTCCCAGCTTTCTGCAGGTCATTCACTAGGTCCCCCTGTGTGATTCTGGGATTTTTGCTCACCGTTCTTGTGATCATTTTGACCCCACAGGGTGAGATCTTGCATGGAGTCCCTGATCGAGGGAGATTATCAGTGGTCTTGTATGTCTTCCATTTTCTAATTATTGCTCCCACAGTTGATTTCTTCACACCAAGCTGCTTGCCTATTGCAGATTCAATCTTTCCAGCCTGGTGCAGGTCTACAATTTTGTTTCTGGTGTCCTTCCACAGCTCTTTGGTCTTCACCATAGTGGAGTTTGGAGTGTGACGGTTTGAGGTTGTGGACAGGTGTCTTTTATACTGATAACAATGTCAAACAGGAGCCATTACTACAGGTAATGAGTGGAGGACAGAGGAGCCTCTTAAAGAAGAAGTTACAGGTCTGTGAGAGCCAGAAATCTTGCTTGTTTGTAGGTGACCAAATACTTATTTTCCTCTCTAATTTGTAAATAAATTCTTTAAAAATCAGACAATGTGATTTTCTGGATTTGTTTTCTCATTTTGTCTCTCATAGTTGAGGTCTACCTATGATGTCAATTACAGGCCTCGCTCATCTTTTTAAGTGGGAGAACTTGTACAATTGGTGGCTGACTAAATACTTTTTTCCCCATTGTATATACTGTGTATAGCTGCATCTCCTGTGTGTCTTGTCAAGATCATAAGTAGGGGACTGACAATTCATACGGCATATAATAAACATTATTGTAAGGTGCCCACTTCCAGACAGTTATATTTTCTCTGGTTGATGTTAGGTTTAAGTGTGTTGAGAGGTCAAGGTGCAAGCTCATGGTACCCAGATAATCAGGGATGTTGGCCTCCCCTTTACTTGCAACAGATGATACACCATTTACAACTGTGCAGGATGCACACTCCTAAGGTTGAACAAATTTGAAGGGTTTCTCCTGGACTATGATATTGAGCTCTACTTCTTCTTAGGCCAGTGATATCACATCCATTGGTAACATGGCCATGCTTCAGCTCAGTTTCATTCAAATGAATGGGGCTAAGCTGCAATACCAAGTACAGCCACTTTGCAATGTACAAAGCTGTGCTAGGTTTGTAATAATTAATAACATAGTCTCAGACAACCGTTTTAACTTACCAATATGTACATGACATGGGTAAACAGAGATGACCCTTAGTATTAGTTTATCGATAGCAATATTGTCTTGCTATAATAAATTGAAATTCAGCTGAACTATATATACTGTTTTATGCCAATCATATCTTGTATGTGTATATTTTTGCTGACACATTATGTATCCTAAAATAGATGGCTGTTGCTGACTTGGAGGATAAAGTGAAGGAGCATGAATGCTATAATAGTGAGCTGCAGGACGTAGAGAAGTGGCTCCTTCAGATGTCAAGCAGACTAGTATCCTCAGACCTGATGGAAAGCAGCAATTTAGAGACAATTACACAGCAGCTGGCTAATAACAAGGTAGAATATCATAATGCAATGAACAGAATATATTTTCTATTCAATCATATGGTGCCACTTTCAGTTAAAGGGAGTCTACCACCTCCCCTAAGCATATTCAACTGACACCATCATGTTACAGAGAACACTGTAATGATAAACATACCTTTGTTATGTATGTCACTTTTGTAGATTTGTAGAAAAACAACTTTTGAAGTCTCATGCAAATAAGAAAGTTGGTGCACTGGGGCGGACCTTCAGCTCCCTGGAGCACTGATCTTGCCACTCAGACCCTTACCACCTCCTACCTGCAGCACCATCTAGCAGTTGGAGTTGATCTTGCTTGCTCAAATAGGATGGGTGATGTCATAGCATTGAGAAGATTAACTCTCACAGCACAGGGTGGTTCAGGCACATAATTGTAGGGGGTCTCAGTGCCAAGAGCAATGCTAATAGCTCGTACATGGAATATGGAGCATTATTTATATATAGTGACCACACTTTTGGTGGGTCGCTCTCTGTTACCTGCAATTTTGGGCTACAACTTAAGGTGGTTTGCTGAGCTTGTCCACTTTGGGCTGGAATAAGAGCACTGTGGTGATCCAGTCTTGCCCATGTTATCCATGGGAAATTTTTTAAGTGTTTACAGGCCACAATTGCGCCATTTTAACAATATATTATTAAAAAGTTAATTTTTAGTGTTCTCATTTTTTGTTGTTTAAACGACCACAGATGTGTATGCATTTTTGGTTCTCAGTAACATACCGGAGGATGGAGGGGTAAACAAGAAGATAAAAAGAAAGTGATCAAGTTAAAACTATATATACAATAAAACAGAGCATTACGAACTATGTACAAAAGATGAACTTTTGTGAATGTTCTGACATAAAAGCTGTATCATTCTGCAGGCAATGATGGAGGATATTGCTGGATTTGAAGAGCGATTAAATAGTTTGAAACTGAAGGGAGAAAATTTGGTTCTTCACTGTCCTGAACATCTGCAAGCAAAGTTTAAACAAACCATACAAGCCCATTTACAAGGAACGAGAGACAGTTACTCAGCCATTTGTAGTACTGTCCAGAGGGTAAGTTACAATACACCCATTATATCACAATCATATACACAGTATATTTTTGTTAAATATAACATCAATTATTCCTAACATCCGATGTGATATACTGTGGGACTTAATATATGAATGGTGATATCAGTACTGAATGAATGCATTTTTAGTTAGCTCCCAGATATCTGTATTACACTTACAGTAATATTAGTCCCTCAGAGATTAGCAAAGCTTGAAAGTGCTGCATCGTCTACTCTTTGTCAACGGTGTCATGTTAGTCAGTCACATGGTTCAGCTGCAACTCAGTACCATGTAAGAAAGCTGCAATACCAAGCACAGCCCCTGTGCAGTGAATGGAGCTGTGCTTGTTATTACATGGAATCTGTCAGGGCGATTTGGGACACTAAACCACCCATAGCCCCTTATGGACCGGAGTTTTAGTGACCCAAATCGCCCTGTAATAAAGCCATCTGTGCTCGCAATAAAAAATTATACAAAAAAAAAGCATCATACTTACCCTGGCACTGTACTCCATGCACCAGCGCAGTTCTTTACTGAAGCCAGAGGAGTACACCTCGGCTTCAGTGCCCATGCCACGTATCTCTGGCACTTTTGCAATGAAGCAGGAGTGTACGTCCTCTTAAAAAACTCTTAAAGCACACCTCCAGTTATAACAACTTTTCATAAATGAAGAGTACAGGCGAGTATAAGAAACTTTGTAATATATCTGTGTTTATTCACGATTTATTAAGCTGTTCTCCTGTTCCTTATCTTCACTCTGACTGCTTTGTTTACATTATATCCATCTATGTATTCAGCCTCACACATAAGAGCTCTATGGAGCGGGAGGTGGGGGTCAGTAGGATTCTCCTGCCTTTATTGCCTCATTTTGTAGCCTTATCTACAACCTAGGAGTGTTAAAAAAGCAGGGAATAGCAGCAGCAATTATTTGAATGTCTTTTCTTTCCCCCTCCCATCTTCATAGACTAATATGGAGAAAGTAACTGACTAAAAATTGAAAAGAAAACATATCTCTTTAATAACATATATTACAAAGTTTCATATATTATGCCATACTATTCATTTATTAAAAGTTGCTTACACCTGGAGGTATGCTTTAAAATTCTAAAAACATCAAACATGTACTGACCACAATGTCCCCCCCTCAACAGTCAGATTCCAGCATACAGTCATTGTTTCTTTAGTTTTTTTGTGTGTCTATTTATGAACTCTTTTGTGTGTATAAAGGATGAAAATTAAATAAAAAAGCATGCCACTAATGCTTCATTTTAATGTTTCATAAGAGAATGGATGTTTAATGTTGTCATCCACAGGCCTTTGCATATTTTGGTGGGTTTCATCTTCATTTCCATTATTTTTAATAGCAAGAATTGCACAGAATGTCAAAAATTAGGATACATACCCTAGTAACACCTTATTACAGTCACAGGGGCTTGCTGGTGACCAATGAAAATGCAAGTCTGAACATAGACTTAGTCAGTTAGTATTCTGAAGTGGCTCTGAATGAGCAATCAGTATGAGAAACTCTGTTTTTGTTAAGTATACAGTATATACAGTATATTTATTATATTAAATTACATTGTCATTCACCTCCAGGTGTATTTAAGTTTGGAAAATGAACTACAGAAACATGTTAGTCACCAAGACACTCTGCTACAATGTCAAGTCTGGTATTCTACCGTGAAGAAAGAGTTAAAACAAAAAGCCAAAGCTCCACTCTGTCTAGCTGAGGCCACAAAGCAGGTATGCCAAGAGTTAAAAATAGAATAAATTTAATATCACTGAATACTGAACACTTATTCTGTCGTATTCCAACTACAGTTGCCGCATACACTATAATTTATATAGAGTCATTGTTCACCAGTTCTTACCATTGTATTTGTCTACACAGGTGAAACATTACAGGACTCTGCAGGAGCAAGCCAACACGTACTTGGACCTTCTCTGCACGACTTGTGATTTATCTGATGGTGCGGTGAAGAATGTAGCCATCAACATTCAGCAAACAAAGCAGACAGTAAGCACTTCATTTCTGTTATAACCAGTAACATTGTGTGCACCATGACAACTCAATGAATGCTTGCAGATTGACAGTAGCATGCTGATCACATGACTGTCCACAGGAATCTCCAGCACGAGACATCAGCTCAGTCTCCTAACAGTGTGAGACTCGCTACTGTGCACAGATTGATAGATAATATTGAGCTAAGTAGTATCCAATGCATTTTTTCTTAGATTGAACAAAGGATGATGCAATCTCAGGATCTGGCAAACGGCTGGGAAGAAGTTAAGCAAATGAAGGTGGAGCTTCAGACATATTTTCAGGAGGCCGGCCATCAGCTCCAAAACATGAAGAGAAGGCGAGCAGAACTGGAGATCAAACTAGCACAGAACATGGTCTCTCAGCTGAAGGTACCAGAATAGGTTCATTTATGGCATCTCCTAGAAGCTCAATTTCTCTTTTGTTTATATGCTCATTACACAGATGTAGAAAAGTATGTCATTACACTGATAACACTCTATACCAGAATATATTGTCACAGGAGGTGGAAAAAAACATTGAAATGGTCAAAAAGTCAAGTAATCCCTCTGTGCCGAGTTTAGTTAGCAGGTTATTTGTACTGTTAAACATTGCTACATTTGTATTTCTTCAATGTTTTTAACCGAGCACAATACTAGTGGCAGATTATTAGGTCTCATGGATCTGTAATGCCAGTGTGAGCAATGTGATTATTACAAAAGTTGTAGAGATAAGGACATTAGGCAAGGTGCATAAATTCTAGCAAATACTGACTATAACCTCTGGAAATGGCTGTAATCATATTCTGCTCAGTGTTCTCATCATGTTTCTCTGCATTAGGAATTTAGTCAGAAACTTCAGTCCCAGCAAGATCAGATTACCAATTTTACAGAGAAAGTGAACAAACTGACAAGTGGACAGGAGTCCCCGGAACATGCCGACATTGGTCAGCTAAGTAACCGCTGGCTCGATTTTTGCTTTCAATTAAACAATCTACTTCAGCAGAGGGAGGAAGATCTGCAGAGAACGCGGGATTACCATGATCGTCTCAGTATTGTCGATGTCTTTCTTGAAAAGCTTACCACTGAGTGGGACAACTTAGCCAGGTAATTCACAGCCGCTAGGTTGTTGTCCATAACTAAAAGGCTAAAACTGAATGTATTTCATTGTATTCATGCTGCATCTGAATATCTGAATCACTGAAAGACTGCTGAATGTGACAACCACATGTCTGAGCACAGTATATGCTTGGAACAGTTTTTGCGTTCCTCCATTCAGCAGAGAGGCTGAACAGCTGGATATGCTCTTAACAGATCTCATTTTATTTTTATTCTCCACAAAGTGCAAGACCCCTGCGTTAGAATCTATCATAATAGGAAGGTCTTTTAAGGAGTTGTCCAGAACTATAAAAAAAATAAAAGCATGGAATGTGTTAAAATTAAATAAAAAAAATATTTATCTGGTAAATCCCCCAGATCCGCCATTCCAATGTTACTCACTGGTATTTGTTTATTTGTCACTTGACATTAAGTTCATCTGTGTTTTTGTAAATCACAGCATGTCAGTACCGAATAGGTATATTAGAGGCAGAAAGTCGTGGGGAAAACTCTGCGGACTTTCTGTGAAAAAATTTTCCGCAGTGTTTTTTTGCAGCAATTCGCTGCATGGGGCATTAGCCTTTGGCATCACTGCGGCAGAGTAAACAAGGTCCAGCAAGGACCTTTAGCTGTGGGGCAGTTCGTTTTTGTTTTTTATTTAAAAAAAATTTCCTGCTTTTAAAATGTTTTTTGGAAACAATCCCTTTAAGGTATTAAAGGGCCAATATGAGGTTATTAAAATTGATTATTTCTGTATTGGAAACTTTGTAAGATCTTCTGTGAAGGAGTGATATGCAACTGAACATTTATTTCTACTTTTGGCAGATCTGATACTGAGAGCACAGCAGCACACCTTGAAGCTCTGAAAACATTAGGATCAATTCTTCAAGAGAGAAGGTTTGCTCTTGAGGACCTCAAGGAACAAAAGCAAAAGATAATTGACCATTTAAATGTAGATGACAAAGATTTGGTTAAGGAGCAAACCAGTCACTTTGAGCAGCGCTGGTCTCAGATAGAAGACCTAGTAAAGTCAAAAATTGTGACTTGTGCCACAACGTTGGAAGAATTAAGTTTTCTTAATTCCCGGTTACAGGAATTAACTGAGTGGGCTGAAGATCAGCAGCCTAGTATGTCAGAAGCATTAAAACAAAGCCCACCACCTGAACTTGCTCAGAACTTGCTTTTGGACCACCTGACTATATGTGGTGAAGTGGAAACTAAGCAAGTGTTACTGAAAAATCTCATTAAAGATGGAGATAAAATTATGGCTAATCTAGGACTGAATGAAAGGCAACAGCTTCAGAAAGCATTAGAAGATTCACAGAAACATGTGGACTGTCTCAGCGATCTGGTGAACCAAAGGAAAAGACACTTAAATAAAGCTTTATCTGAAAGAGCACAATTTTTAATGGCTGCTTATCAGGCCTTGACTCAAATTCAACACCATGAGAAGAAGGTGATGTTACAGGAGCACATTTGCTTGCTCCCGGATGATATAAGTAAGCAAATCAGAACATGTAAAAATGTCCAGGCTAGCCTGAAGGCCTACCAGAGTGACATTACCAGCCTCTGGAACCAGGGCAGAGACTTAATGAAAGAAGCAACTGAACAAGAAAAAAGTGAAGTTTTAGGTAAATTACAAGAACTCCAGAATATTTTTGATGCCACTTTGCAAAAATGTGGACAAAGGCTCATAGAACTTGAAAAAAGCTTTGTCTCAAGAAATTTTTTTTAAAGAAGATTTAGATAAAGCTTGTCATTGGATTAAACAAGCAGATGTGTTAACATTTCCAGAAATTAATCTAATGAATGATGATTCTGAATTATATTCTCAGCTCTCTAAATATCAGAAAGTTCTTGAGCAGGCCCCTGAATATGAAAATCTTTTACTGTCATTGCAAAGAAATGGCCAGGAGATTTTGCCGTCACTGAACGAGGTTGAACGATCTTACCTTGATGAGAAACTCAATTCTTTGCCACAGCAGTGTAACCATGTTGTTTCTTTGGCCAAGGAAAAGCTCTGTAAAGTTCAGGAAGCCATCTTTGTCCGCAAAGAGTATATTTCATTGATTGATTTGACAAGTAAGGCTCTGAAAGAACTTGAAGACCACTTTTTACTCATGAACAAAGTTCCCTCCAGCCTTTCAGCTGAAGAAGCATTGACACTTCAGCAGGACTATGCGTCTCTTCTGAATGAAGTTGTGACACTTGGCACAGCAGTTAATGAACTAAATCAGAAAAAAAGAGATTTTCCGTAGCACAGGACAACCGTGGCTTCCTGAAGAAATGCTGCAACTTGTGTGCCAGTACCATAAGTTAAAAAGAACCATAGAACAGAGAGTTAGTCAACTGACAGACACTAAAGATGCCTACCGAAGAAATGAAGACCTTTGTTCAAAGTTGAAGATAAAATTTGAGGCCCTGGATAAGGAGTTGGAACAAGTTAACAGGGAAACACTGCCAGCAGAAGACAAGCTCAAAAGCTATCGTACATTGGCAGCCAACCTTCATAATGCAGGGAAACTTCTTAAACAAGTTACAGAACATTTAGAAGAACTTTCTCCAATGCTTGATCCTTCAGCTTATGAAACTGCAGAGCTTCAGGTTCAACAGTGGCATGAAAAACTAAAGTCATGGCATGCCGTGATGAAAGAAAGGATGGGAGAATGTGAAAACAGGTTGATGCAGAGCATAGACTTTCATATTGAAATATGCCGTACTTTGGAGTGGCTTAGGCAAAAGAAGGTAGAACTAAATGAACCCCTGGCTTTGGATGGGAAGCTTGAAAGTGTCCAGGAGGAAATCCGCAAGTTGCAAATTCAACAGGAAGAAATTGCATCCAGTCTAAGGATTATGAATGCCCTGAGCAACAGGGAAAAGCAAAAGTACCTGAAAGCAAAGGAGTTTGTCCCAGCTGATCTGGACAACAGCATATCTGAACTATCCGAACTTGACAGAGAAATCAATGAAGTGATCAGTGGACGACAGGTATGTCTACTTTTAAGACCATAATCTTGGCCACCTACTAATACTAAACTAATACTGTGCTGATATGTAACATTAATATAGGTATTAAGCATCTGTCTGGGACACATAATTTCTCCTTCAGGTCTGTAGACTGCTTGCTTTTGGAAAGTTGGAGAGGCTGATTAGAAAAATAAGCTTCACCCCTGTTTCCAGAAATCAAAGCTCAGTCTCAGTCTCTCATCTACTTGAGATGAACTGCAATACTAGACATAGCCAATAGACAAGATTGGCACTGTTTCTGAAAAAAACATCTAATTTGTATTCTGAGACAAGTCCCATAAAACAATAGTGTGTTACATTTATTTATACCCAGCATAGGCACAAGATTAATAATCCAGGCATAGCATTCAATCATCTGTGCCCTTAGCTACATTTATACCTAATGTGTCATCTAAAGATGAATTGCCCGTGAAACGCTGGGGCAGGGGATCGCAGCATATTTACATTATAGCTTGTCATTTCTATAATTATTAATGACAGCCAAACAATATTACATAGATATTTACACCTACATGATGTATTGTAAATAGGATGACATGAACATAATAGTCTACAAAACAGTTTTTTTTGTACGTATTTTTTATTAATTTTGTAATAGAAGTAAGGATCCTTAATGAAAAAAATCTATATACTCAAAAAATATAGAGATATAAAATTACACAATGTAAACAAGCAATGAAATATTCACAATAATCTGAGAATAGCAAGGTACAGCAAAAATATTTAGAAAATCTACCAAAGACATAAATTAGGCTTAGTGAGTTAAAGAAAGTAATAGAGAGAGAGAATCAAAAAAAGTTTCACAAGTTCATTCAGAAAGCAATTTTAAACTGTACAACTTATTGTCATTCCATGTGTAGTGCCCCTATACAGTAATTCTAATGTACTAGCACCCACATAGAAAAGAGTGGACCTATAGTAGTCTATATCTTATTATTGTATCCATAATGTAGCCAATGAGTGCCTGGCAGGCTTTTAGTTTCTTTCTATCCAGAGGTTTGCAGATACAATATATGACTAGTACCTGGCCTATGTAAGCCCTCTTATTTGGGCTAAAAATAATTATATGTATACTACATTAAGTCTGTTAATGTACCTGGGACCAACCAAATATGCAAATATTTAATTCAGAAAAGAAATCTGTATGTATTATGTGACCTATTGAATGTTTTGTCTTTCTTTTAGACTACTCTTGATAGAATGTATATCACCAGTCAAAGATATCATCAAGCATTACAGACCGCTTCCAGTTGGCTGGAAGAAGCGCACCAAATGCTGCAACAGACTTCTATTGGTGTGGATATTGAGACAGCTGAAGACACTCTTAGGGACTATACTGATTTTTTTAGCTCTGAAAACAAGTTAAATGGACTTATGGATGAACTCCGTATTTTAATTTCTGAGCTTGAAGGATGTGTTAACAAGTCTGGGCTGGATCAACTCCAACAAACTGTGACCTCCATAAAGAAAAGAGGGAAAGAGACCAGGGAGCAAGCGCAAAGTCAGCTAGAACTGCTAAGAAGGTAGAACTTTGTTATGATATTTCCATTGTAAAAGAGAGATGGGATTCAGTTCTTGTACCTCCACCATAGTAAATGCGCTATGTCACAGCCTATCTGCTTAAAGTGAAGCTTTCTCCTGTGAATTTCATACAATAATATATGGGAGAATTGGATTCTTAACAGTTTTCTAATACAGTTTCACTATCACAATTGCACTCTAGCACTTTTAGCAGTCATATATATATTGCTGGGAATTTCTGCCAAATAATTGATCCGTGCTTGTCCTGGACAGAAATCTGCCCATGTGAGCGGACTTTTACAATACATACTGTATTACAGTTCTGCTAATTGTCACCAGAAACTGTCTGCTTGATCTGACATCAGATAACTCTACATTGCCTAGCATTGAGATAACACTTCCCAAAGTGCAGATTCTTACGGCAAGCTTTGTGCAGACATTAGGTCAGCAAGGAGTTCTGGGTGATTTCTGCTGTAAGGCCAGCATAAATGTGAATGCAGCTCAGAAATAAAATGCTAGCAGTAAGTGAGACCTGTAAAGATTAAGTAGTGCAAAGTATTTATAGTACATAGTTAAACATAGTTTTAGGTTTATTTTCTACATTCTCCAACTGCGGCCATTTATTTTGAGTGTCAGCAGGCAGTATCATATTTTGAAGCATTATGCTGTACTGAACTTTTCTTGCAAGATGGGACTGGTTATCAGACTCTTGGCATATGACCATGTGGTGGTTTGTCCTAAACACAACCTGACTTTTTTCCCTTCTAGATGTACAGTTCAGTGGCATTTATACCAAGAAGAAAGGAACCAAGTTGTTATTTCCCTAAATGAAGCTGAGAAAAAGTTATTTAGGTTTTTGCTGATTAAGGATATTTCATGTCAGAAGGCTGAAGAGAAACATGTGGCTCATAAGGTAAGAAATGCAAACATCTGTATGGGCTGAACTTTTCTAAAATTACTTTACAGTAATCCATATGACTGCTTGTGGCCTTCACAGTCCTGCAATAAAGCCTGTGTTTCATTTTGAGTCCGTATGAATGGAATCCACGTTTGACATTATATTTTTTTAATTTCTTTATTTTTACAGACTTTGGTAACTTTGGTAAATTCTTTTCATGAGAAAATCACAGCACTTGAGGAAAAGGCATCAACAATAGAGAAGCTAGGAAATAACGCTAGCAAAGCAACCATAAGTAAGTCAATGTCCACTGTGTGGCAGAGATGGACCAGGCTCCGCAGTACAGCACGCGAACAGGAGCTACTACTGGAGGAAGCTGTGCAGGAATGGAAGGAGCTGAGTGATAAGGTAGCGAATATGATGGAAACTTCATTGAGCTCTATGCCTATGAGAACCTGTGAATGCTAGTAATAATTGCTTTGCACAGATTTCCCTGTGTTACATTATGTACTACTGTTACATAATGTAATAATATTAATAATACTATTATGAAGACTCTTTGTAATGAAATACATAGCATAATATTGTAGCATGGTAGTTTGGCCACTTTGAAGAATTTCTTTTTGTTAGGAGGGTACCATGATAATAAACTGATCATGAGGTGATCCGAAGATTAGACGCCAGTGATAAACTGTAATCTATTCAGCATCAGGAGGTGTTTTACAGTACCTGCAAAATGGATGGGGTTCTGGCCAATCCTTTCCACACATTGCAGAAAAATAAACTGTAACGTTTTTGTAAATCTCAGCATTGTCAGTTATACCTATGGAAACGGTGGCAGTTTCTCTTAGGTATAATTGAAGCAGAAAAGCGCTTGAAAAGCGCTGCGGGAAAAAATGCAATACATGTCTGCTGCCTATCATAATGTATCCAGTTTGGCCAGAGTGTCCCTATAAAGTGTTTTTGGGGGTTTTTTTCCACTGGAAAATGAACATGTCTTAAAGGTAAGGTTTCTAGACAGAGCATTCTGTAAAACAATTAGAATACATTTACTTACACTAAATGTCACTTATGTTTCCAGATACAGGAATCTACAATAGCAATTGATGAGCTACAGGAACGCTTTCCAGACAGCTGTACTGAAAAGGCATCTAAGGCTGAACTTATTGAGCTACTGAAAAGCCATGAGACTTTCTCTCGAGATCTAGAGCAAGAGTATTCTACAATAACCCGCTTGAGGCAGCAGGCTTTGAATGGTCTCCTTCGAGATGTGCATACTGAATCATCCAGCGTGGAGGACCTGCCAGTCATTCAAGAAATGAAAGCCATGCTGGACAGATGTTCCAAGTAAGACTTAGTGTAAAAGAAATGCATTCTACATCTAAGGTTCTATAGTAATTATTACAGTCTGTTAGTTACTGGGATTCTCTATGTTCTACCCCCTGTTAAGAGGTTCATAAACTTATTTTCGCAAAAATTCACAAAAAGGCATTGTCTATACAAACTTCACTGGGCCCCTCCTCTGTCCTTCGCTTAGTGCCAAATTTACCTTTACCTAAAGACTCAAGTAATATGAGACAGCTTGGTTTCCAGTCTTATTGCGTAGATGAATGTTTAACACTGTGCTGATGGCAACTGAACATGGCTCATCTGTTTAGTTCATGGCTGGACTGGCAGCAGTCATTTCATACCATTCGTCATTTTAGACTGTAGTATCACATAGGTGAGGATCTATGATAAATATATGGTGAGTACAGGAACTTTTCATGTGCTGTTTAATATTTCTTTATGTAGGCCTAGATTATTACATATATACTTTTAATATAGAGCTAGATGGTTTTGGCTGCATGCACATATCTAAGTGTTTGCTGCAGTTTTTCTGCAACACATACAGATTTAGCTGAGGCTTTACCACTTTACCCCAATCCAAACAATCTGGATTGACATACTGTGGATTTTGTGCATCTCATCTTCACACTAACCAGGCCCTATGTTGCTCATATCCTCACTAAGAACATACAGACGTGGACAAAATTGTTGGTACCCCTCGTTTAATGAAAGAAAAACCCACAATGGTCATAGAAATAACTTGAATCTGACAAAACTGGAATTTGCCAAACTACATGTTGACAAGCCACAAAGCTTCTGGGAGAATGTCCTATGGACAGATGAGATAAAAATTGAAATTTTTGGCAAGGAACATCAGCTCTATGTTCACAGACAGAAAAATGAAGCAAATCTTGAAAAGAACACTGTCCCTACTGTGAAACATGGAGGAGTCTCTGTTATGCTCTGGGGCTGCTTTGCTGCATCTGGCACAGGGTGTCTTGAATCTGTGCAGGGTACAATGAAATCTCAAGACTATCAAGACTCTCTATTCTAGAGAGAAATGTGCTGCCCAGTGTCAGAAAGCTTGGTCTCAGTCGCAGGTCATGGGTCTTGCAACAGGATAATGACCCAAAACACTCAGCTAAAAACACCCAAGAATGGCTAAGAGGAAACCCTTGGACTATTCTGAAGTGGCCTTCTATGAGCCCTGACCTAAATCCTATTGAGCATCTTTGGAAGGAGCTGAAACATGCCGGCAGGAAAAGGCACCCTTCAAACCCGAGACAACTGGAGCAGTTTGCTCATGAGGAGTGGCCAAAATACCTGTTGAGAGGTGCAGAAGTCTCATTGACAGTTACAGGAATCGTTTGATTGCAGTGATTGCCTCAAAAGGTTGTGCAACAAAATATTAAGCTAAGGGAACCATCATTTCTGTCCAGGCCTGTTTCATGAGTTTTCTTTTTTTTTTTATTTCTGTTGAAGCATGGTTGAAAAGCAATGTCTGACTTTCATTTGTTCATTTTCATAGAATTTTTATATATTATTACTTTTGTCAGATTCAAGTTATTTCTGTGACCATTGTGAGTTTTTCTTTCATTAAACGAGGGGTACCAACAATTTTGTCCACGTGTGTAGTTATAATAAGTTATATGCCAGTAAAAATAAGGCTTCATATCTGCAGACTGCTCTCGTCCAGGGACTAAGGTAAACTGTTTGGTCTACCTTTGTTGTATACTACACAAATATATGTAAATGCTTACAGGGACTGAATTATATGACTTATTATATGACTTATACAAGTCATATAATAGCCAATAAATATACAGCCCATTTAAGAGCTGATAATTTGGTAATGAAATATATTATTTCCATTACTCATTCCTTTGTGTATTAATGTGCATTACAGCATGCAACAAAAAGTCAAGAAAAGCAAAAAACTTGTAGAGCAGGAGCTAAAAGACCGAGAGGATGTGGAGAAGGTGCTTAATATTGTTAAAGCCTGGATCAGAGATACCAAGGACACTTTACTGAATTCTGCATCAGAAGCAGATATGCAATTGGAAGAATTCCAGGTACAGTATTGTGGAGATTGTTTTAGTAACTAGCTGTTATAAAAAGGAAAATTTAGCACTAATGTAAGTACTAGGGATGACCAGCACACCTTCTTTGTTTGCCTTCCAAATTCTCAGACATGTGACCATGTAAGTAAATCTTCCTCTAACCTTTCCTATTACCCCGTTCACAGCTTTGCTTAGGTGCCAAGACAGAACCCAGTGCAGTTGATGCTCTAGAATTAAGACAGCCGTATTGTCCAGTAATACATAACACTGATCTCCTGTATGGTCCATATCCAGTAGAAGAAGTATGCAGGCAACAAGTGAGCTGTCTTAATACTGTAGAAATGTTCCATACAAAATCAATCTGTAATTGATCATATGTGGGCAGTGCCAAAAATTCAGGATACTTAAGCAGCATAGTATAGTGGCTGTCAGATGTACTGTAGCTAGCCTTAGTCTATAGCAGGACCACCCAGTATGCTTCTTGTCATCAGGCCACATAGTTGTTGTATGCAGTATCTTCTTCAGTGCCATATAAATGTTGCTATATAAAGTAACCCAATCTCTTTTATCTAAGGTTCTACATCAGGAACTGAATTCTCATCGGCAAAAAGTGGAAAAAGTGTCAGAAGAGCAGCAGAATAAATATTTGGAGATGTACACAATTCTGCCATCTGAGCTGTCGTTGCTGCTAGCTGAGGTGGCATTAGCCCTGGCCAATATAAATGAGGAGGTAAAATTATTATACATGCTCATTGAGAGGAGACTTAAGTTTTGTGTAAATAATGACATGTATAGGCCCACATTTACTAACCAATACATTTTGACAATACACTTGCCAAATTTATGTTTAATCTGTTTGATTAGGTTTTTCATGTACAGAAATAACCAACAACAGTACATAGTACAATATAGAAAAAAATAACACATGAGATCTAAAGATACTTTATCACATTGAATACCAGCTGCTATACAGTAAATCAAAGTATTCAGTGCCAAAAAGGTAAAGCCCAATATCCCACTGGTTCAATAGGTGAGGTTGCTACTACTTAAACTAAAACAACCCTAAGGCTCCAGTGAATGCTAAATCTGGCATAGAGGAACATGAAGGAAGAGAGAAATGCACCAATGCACCACCATAACCACTGCAGCTATTAGCTGTCCTAAATGGTCTTGTGCCTAGCATCACCAATGTGACTAGTTATTGGGTGCAGTAGTCATGTGTATGTATTGCATGTCATTATTGCACTAAAGTAAATAAAGGCAGCGGTGACCACCAGAGCGTCAGCACTGGATCACCGGGGAATATTACAGTTATTAGTTATTATTAGTTATTTTTACACTTTATAACATTTCCTACTTTTAGGCTAATTTTTAAACTCTTGGAAATTCTGTTTATCTGACAATATTTTTGTCCGACTATTTTGATCACTTTTTTATCTGATTTGTCTAACGATAGGGGAGAATTACTTTGTCACTGAGCTGTCACTGCTTACTTTGGCATCATGACATACTGTGTTCTGTTTTTCTCATCTTGCTGAGTAAAGCTTTGTTCACATCACATCAGTCATTTTTTTTTTTTTTTTGGGATGCCCCTACAGTCCCTTTTAAACACTGTAAGAAAAAGAATATAGTATCCCAATGGAGGCCTAAAAGACACTCTGTGTGAATGGCCTGCTAAGGATTTGTTTAGCCTATACACCAATAGCATTTCAGTGACACCAAGCAATGGCCCCTAATGCGACTTTAATGAACTTTATTTTAAATAAAAAGCGCAAGCATGCCAAAAATGCCAAAATCAGTGTTTAACATCTCAGAGGGTATCCTCTGCTGCCACCATGTGGACATTTTATACATTATTGCCAAATGTTGAAAAGAAAGTCAATCTGCTGTTTACTGCACTACATTATGAGAAATATTTGAATGAATGCTCCATTTTTCAGGAAACAGAAGATTATTACAACACAATGTTATTTTTTAATTGTTTACTTTTAATTTCAGTTGTGCAAAAAATACTTCTGGCCTTGCATTTCCTTCATTAGGAATACATTAAGAGAGTGACACTTTTTTAGTCCAACTTCAATCTGACGTAACAGTCCCCTAGAAATGTTAACCTGACACAGTGTACATGTTGATGTGTACTAGAATCTGCACAGATCTGATAATACTTTTATGTTTTATCAATGTAGATACAAATGAAGCAAAAAGAAGCTCAACAGAATCAAACACTTTACCAGGAGCTGAATAAGCAAATAACAGAAACTGAGGAAGAACTAAGTACAATTCTAGGAAAACTACAAGAGAAAGCAAGTGATGTGACAGAGGCAAGGAAAGATCACTTGGTACGTAAGAATCGTCCTAATAGGAGCGATCATTTTGGGTACTGGAAACCTCAGACATGTATGTAAGAACAGTCCTAATAGAGGAGATCATTTTGGGTATTGGAAACTTCAGACATGATGTTTAAAAACAAAATCCTGTATTTGGACTCCATAGAGTTTATTTGTTTGGATTGTCATAGAAGTTGGGCCCATTTAATTTTCAACGAATATTTTGAATCAATACTTGAGAAGAAGAAAACCCATTACCAGAAGAATTGGTCATGTTGAAATCCTACTTGCTCAGTCCTGTTTCCTCCAATGTTTTTTTGTCAGTGGAGGTTCTCCCATACACATGACATCAGCTGATCCTGACAGCATTTCTATAATATGTACAGTATGTGCAGTTTAAGTGTGACTTTTTCACCACCTTTGCAAACTCCATCCTTCATCCTTTAATAGCTGCCTCTTCATTGGCTCTGGCACAGTTGGATTTTTTTTTTCCATCCGCCATTGTTCCCAAGCAATCAGTTCTGTTAGTATTAGCCCTGTATTGTCAGGTGGAAGGAGCAGACAAGGGGCATGGATCAGAGCTCTGACACTGTCTACCTCTCAATGGACTAAAAGTATGAAATAAGAAAATAAAGACTAAAGCATAAGTAAACTTTTATTTATTCTTTTCATAAATCAATAATGCAGGTGAGAGGAGCAAACTTTGCAATATATTTCACTAAAGTGCCTGTTTTTTGAAGTATTTCTCCTGTCTTTACTTTGTATCTGATTCATTCTGTCTGCTCTCAGTACACAATCAGTCTCAGTTTACAATGGGCTTTATGGAGGGGGAAGAGGGGAAGGAGAAAGACAGATATGAGGCTGTCTACAGTATTAAATTAGTCATTTTGGTCAGGAGAAAGCTGAATACTAATTCCTGATAACCCAGCTGTGTTGTGAAAAAAAAACTGTCTCTATATATTGCTGACATCTCTCTGTCTGAGGAACTCTCCTTTTCTTCCCAACCCCCTTGATAGAGTTTAATTGTACAGATTTGATCAGTGACAGAAAGAGCCAAACAAGTGAAGAGACAGAGCATTTTTCTCATATAAAGTATATTACAAAGTTTGTTATCTTCATCTGAACTATGGATTTATGAAAAAAAAGTTTAGTTATTATTTAAGAGATGAAAACTTGATGGTCCATCCCAACTGTTACATACAGTGGTGTGTTTAAAGATAACCTATTGTAATACGGTTTCTTATACAGATCTTATGTGAGGAACTTGACAAGTGCAACATAAAGCTGGTGGAACTGGATGCTGCTGTGCAAGACTTTGCTGAACAGAATCATACACTGGGAAAGCAACTGGTGGATAAGATAGGGAAACTTATTGAACTACAGCAACGAGCCAGCAAACTGGCTGAACACAGGGCAGGCAAAGTCAAGCAGGTACAGCAATGTGTTGTAATATTTTCTTAACACATTTACTAGAGAAATAAACTGAAATAAGATGAATTCCTTATAAACTAACCAATGTATACATTTTTAGAGAAGGAAATCCACAAGACAAAATTCATAAGAAAGGTTCATTAAAGTGGGTTAAGAATTTTTTCCCACTAACTACAATTATTCCCTATCCACAAGAGTGAAAAAACATGGGACATATGTGGTGCAGGGGGTTACAGATATTCTGTAGCAGTGTAGTAGATGGGATTCAAACAAGTTCACACACTGCTTAAAAACCTGCAGCTCCCTGGAGGTTTTGTTCACACAGCAGGTCTATTTTCTTCTGCAGGTTCAGCATAATTTACAAATGTAAAGGTTGAAAACCAGCCTAAGGCTAAGGCCCCACGTAGTGGGCCGCAGCAAAAAAGTGCTGCGGGAAAAACCATGGCGGCATTGTATCATGGTTTTTCCTGCAGAGCTTCCATTATACCTATAGGGAAACCGTCGGTTTCTCCGTAGGTATAATTGACATGCTGTGATTTCCAAAACCACAACGGCGTATTTTTTCGCAGTGTTTTTTCGCTAGAATCCCATCCACTATGCAGGGACTGTAAAATGCCATGTGGGACCTCTGCCTAACAGTAAGGTTAAAACCCACAGCTAAAACTAGCCAATTTTGTCAGCTTTTTGCCATTTTTTGGATTAGAATGATGTAGATTTTGCACTGGCTTTTGTGGCAGATATGTCAGTAGGACATAAATCATTAACTGCTTAATGGTATATAAGACAAATTTTTTAAATGTATATGTCTACTAATGCTAGGATCAGACCTGCGTTTGGAAACCTTAAAGAGGACCTTTCACGTCCTCATGTATATGCTGTTTTACATATCGCTAGAAAGCCGACAGCGTGCTGAATTCAGTGCACTGCCGACTTTACCGGTATGTGCCCTGGGGCTGGAGATATTGACAGTCTTAGTTTCACGGTTTACTGTCAGAAGGGTGTTCCTGACAGTCTAGCTGCGCTGTGAGGAACGCCCTCCCTGACAGTACTGGTTCGTAGACTTGTACTGGGGGGGCGTTCCTCACAGCTCAACGTCATTGCCAGGCAGTAAGGAACGCCCCCTCTGACAGTACAGCGCTATAGGCTAGTACAGAGAGAGGGGGCATTCCTTACAGCCTTGCGATGACGCTGTACAAGTCTATGGACGAGTACTGTCAGGGAGGGTGTTCCTCATAGCGCAGCTAGACTGTCAGGAACGCCCTTCTGACAGTAAACCGTGAAACTAAGACCGCCGATATCTCCTGCCCCGGGGCACATACCGGGAAAGCTGGCAGTGTGCTGAATTCAGCACGCTGTTGGCTTTCTAGCGGTATGTAAAACAGCATATACATGAGGACGTGAAAGGTCCTCTTTAATCCGCATAAAAAAGCGGACTTTTCTCTCTGCATTTTTTAAGCGGATTCGGGGGACGGAAACTACAAATGTAGACCGGGAGCAGGTGTGAATCTAGCCTTATTCCACTGTCAGATATGGTGGATTCCCAGTGCACATCTGCACTGGAAATCCACAGTAATTTATGGTATAATACAAGTAAATGTCTCAAAACCCTATCCATATATAGCAGAAAAAAATCCATGTAGCTTTTGGGGCATGTTGCAGATTTTCAAATACACATCCCTATTATATTATTACATTTTTAGCATTTCTGCAGGAGAAGCCACTGTAAAATATGCAAAAATAAATGTTAATTACTGAATTGGTATATAACTTACTTTCTTGTACATATTCTTTTATATTGAAAAACTAAGAATAAAAACTTCAAAATTTTGTTCAAACAAAATCTCACAGATAATTCCACTTAAAATAATATCAGTTAAAACAATCTAATTTTTGCTATTTTATGTCACTGTCTAATAAATCCAACCCCTTAGCATGTATCCCATGAGCTAGATTGTAGAGCTGCTCTTCTAAATGTGGACTATCCATCAGCTGATGGATGTCAATGTATGTCAATGTGGAATATCTGGTGTGAGGCCCGGTGTCTTGACATGTATACTAACTGCCCATCTTTTATGATATCACCACACATAGGCTGTCATTCAGCTGGAGGAATACAATGAAATGCTAGAATTTATTTTACGTTGGATTGAAAAATCGAAAATATTAGTGAACAGTAACATCAGCTGGAACTCAGCGAGTCAACTTCGTGAACAAGCAGTGACTCACCAGGTACGTAGTGACACCTTTGTAGTGTAGTTTAGTACTTGGATGGTGATGTGAATGTCAAAGTCTTCATTTGGTTTTATGCTTGTATTATTTTTTTAACTCTAAATTCTCTGCACAAAAACAGTATAATATAAAATTTTCGTGAGCCACCACACTAGTATGGCACAGTGGTACTTGGGGGTACCAGCTATATTGTACAGCTGATACCCTGCTCTAATAGCTAAGGGCAGAGATGGTGGTAGTTTAACTCTTGAGATGCGACAGCCAGTGCTTACCAAGGCATTTAAGTGATTCCTCTGTCACCTCATCATCTCCACTACAATGCAGTTGTAAGGTGCAGGAGGTTTGTTATGCAGCCCAGGTCCTAACAAACCCTTTAGAAATGTGTCACTGTAATCATAAAAACCCATCGAAGAAAGTCATGTATACATACTTACATACAATATATTTGCTGCTTAGTGAACGCCACTTTTCTAACATGTGTGACATGTAGCTCAACATGGTTACATTAAAAATGCAAAACATTCTACAAAAACAGCAATGTCAAAAAAAAAAAAAAGGGATTTCAGAATGTGGACATGAAATTGAAGGAGTTAAAGATGAACAAGAAAGAAATGGTATCAGTTTATAGTCTGACACTTACTATGCTAAATGTAAAATGGCACTCACACTACACTTGCTACTTCTGTGGGTCTGTGAATTGTTAATTTAGAGGCCAATCTATATTCTTTGTATATATATTATTTAGATATTCCTAAAATCCTTTCCCTTTCTCAGCAACTCCTGGCAACTGTATTCACATTTCTGTCTGTTCCAGGCTATGTTGGAAGAGTCCAGAGATATCCATAGTGATCTAGAAGCAATGAATGAAAAGATAGAATATCTGTCAAGTGTTTATCAAACAGATGAATTGTCTCAGCAAGTGTCAGAACTTGGTAGCCAGACTGAAGAACTACAACAAACAATAAAGCATCGCTTGCAGAGCCTTCAGGACGCAGCAAAGGTACAAACATCACTCTGACACCCCCATCTTATCTCATTTTACAAAACAGCTTCAGTAAACAAAGCATTTTCATTCTATGATATATTTATGCAGCTTTATACTATCCTTTGTGTATCTGTCCATACTCATAGTCAAGATCTTGCTCTTTGTTTATGGTCCTACTTTCAGAGGATATCTATCCTTAACTGCCATTGCAAAGTTCTGCAGAAGTTGTGTGGGACATGCATTATTTAGTGGATCAACAAGATATCTGATAAGTGTGTGATCACTGGGTGCCCCACCGCTAAGACCATGTACCTTCACAATAGAGCTCAGGGGTGGCTATTTTGCTCATCCCATCGCAGCCCCTGTTCAAGCTCGCTCCACTTTGGCCTGTAGGGGGTGCCACGCACTACGTCTGGACACAGAACAATCCCTGTACATCACATCCTGAAGTCATTTAGCATTTAGTGTGTGGCGTCCCCTGGAGGCCGAAGTGGTGGCATCTCTAATTGGGATTAGGGTCAGGTTTGTGAATATCGGTGTTACCTGTTGGAATAATTAGGGATAATTATACTATGTGGGAGTCAAAAAAGGGGAAAGGTACTGTTTGGGGGCCTGTAAAGGGGGCAAAGAACTGTGTGGGGGCTATAAAATAGGACAGTGTACTGTGTGATGGCCATTAAATGGGACAAGGTACCATGTAAGGGCGTGTAAAAGGAGGCAATATACCATGTGGGACCCATAGAAGGGGGCAATGTACTGTGTGAGGGCCATAAAAGAAGACAATATGCTGTGTGGGGGCCAGTAAAGCAAGAAATATACTGTGGGGGCCTATAAAGGAGGTGTTGTACTGTGTGAGGGCCAGTAAAGTTGGGGGGTTATGACCTGAAAGCGGATGGATAGTTCCAGGAAAAAGGGGCATGGCCTAAACATTTTGATTAGGGGGAACCCCAAACATAATTTTGCTTGGGGCCCTTGAAAATGATAAGCCCGTCTCTGATAGAGCTTTGGTCAGGCATTGCTGGAAGCCCCAACTGTGGGATCCCCAGCAACCAGACACCTCCCATCTCCTGGGGTTAGGAGGCAAGTTGTGAATGTGAGACAACTCCTCCAGCTTTGGAAAAGGAAAATCCTCACCGCTAGACCTTTTTTTTTTTTTTTTTTTTTTTGCAATAAATAACTTAATTATTAATTGAGGAGACATTTTTGTGGAAAAATGACTAATAATTTAGTTTCTTCCTACAGGATATGAAGAAGTTTGAAAGTGAAGTTAGAGCGTTGCAAACAGCTTTAGAGCAAGCTCAGACTACACTGACCTCACCAGAGCTAGGACGATTGAGTCTTAAAGAGCAGCTATCTCATAGACAGGTACGCTGTGCACATGTCAACCACTTCTTCTTACTTAATTAAAGACATACAGGTTATAGTTAATATTGTAAAGGGATATTCCCATCTTATTAAGTGATGGCGCATTGCATCGATCAGTGGGCATCCGACATCTGAGTACCTCTCCGATCATTAGAATGAATGGACTGTGGAACTGATTTAATTTTAACATCCCGGCAGCACTCCTGACCACCTGCTGTGCCACCCTATTCATATGCCATCACTTTATAAGAGAAGAATATCCCTTGAAGGATATATAGTAAAAGATATATTATCTTTACAGTACCTGTTATCCAAAATGGAGTCTCTAAAGCCAAAGGTTCATGCTGTCCAGCTTTGCCAAAGTGCCTTAAGAATTCCTGAAGAAGTGGTCACCAGCCTTCCTATATGTCGCACTGCTGTCAGGCTACAAGAGGAGACCAGCCGTCTTCAGCACACCGCCATTCAACAGTGCAATATTATGCAAGTAAGCACTTCCAGATATGATCTTACAGATATGTTCTCTTAGATTGGTCCTGTGTACCTTACATTTTCTTCTTTTTTCTGCTGCTAAACACTGGTGACCGCAGTCTCTCTCATTCAATTTCTCTAATGATTTTCCTAAATACAGAGCTCATGAGCTCAGTAAACAATTTTCTAAGAATGAATCCAGTCCTACAGCCTCTTCACCGTGGTGTCAGTCCATCTAGTCTCTCCCCATATCAGTTCTATCATATATAGCACATCCTCTCAGTGTCAGTACCATGATGTCCCCATACAGCACATTTCCACCAATATCAATTCATCATCCTTTACATTCTTAAGCAACGTTTTATACCATTATATGTCTGGATGTACACCCAGGGAGCTTCATAGATGTAGTGTGCTATTGCTAAATACAGGTGAGTATCTAGCAACTCTACAGTACTCATGAAGAAATAGATGAAACTTTTCATTGGTTTGGTTAGTTCACATCAATGCTTATTACAATTTAATATTACTTATAACATCTAAATGCACATTTTTCTTTTTCTTTTCTTTTTTATATGTACCTAGTAAATATAGTATGTACCAATTTGTGGAATAGAAGTTTTTATGTTTTTTAGACGTCAGTTTGGTTGATAGTTCCACATTTACCCTACAGGAGGCAGTGGTCCAGTATGCGCAGTATGAACAAGAGATGAAACATTTGCAGCAACTAATAGAGGAGGCGCATAGGGAGCTGCAAGAGGCAAAAGTAACCACCAGCAATATCCAGGAGTTACAATTCCAGATTAAACGCCATGAGGTAAATTTTCTTGGTTATAGGAGAAATTTGAGTTGTTAAAGGTGATAGGCATTATGGCTTTTGTCACAAAGCTTAAAAGTGTTTTCTCATCATAACATATCACCTAGACACAGAATAGATGTTACCCAACACTGATCATAAGACCAACACTGATCATAAGAACAGGTGTCCTGTGTCTGCTTGTTTGTATTTCACCTGTCCTGTGGATAGGTGATAGGTGATACATTGTTATGGTACGAGACTTTGTGGTAAGCTATTACTCTTGGAAATTGGACAGGACATTTTTTTTAATGTCAAAAAGTGTATTGATGTTCTCATGACTCTACTTGTATGTTATCCCAGCAATCCCAAACTAATAAGATATCTAAAATATGTGTAATGGACTTACTTATGACTTGAAATTAACTTATTTAATAGTTAAAGGGATTGTCCAGTTTCAGATCAATATTGAGAGACAAATATTATTGTTTGTATAATGAAAAATTATACAATTTTCCAATATACTTTCTGTATCAATTCCTCATGGTTTCCTAGATCTCTGCTTGCTGTCATTCCATTTAACCTACTTTCAAAGGATATAAATGAGCTCATGGTCATGTGATATACATTCCATGGTCATGTGATGAACACACAGGTGCACAACTCCTTACCAGGCAGATGTCTGATTACTGTGCTGTGACTATAACGAGCTGTGCACCTGTGTGTCCATCACATGACCATGGAATGATTTTTGTCCACTGAAAGTATGCAGAGATCTAGAAAACAGGATTTGATACAAAAAGTATATTGGAAAATTGTACAACTTTTCATTATACAAACAATAACTTTAATATTGGTCTGAAACTAGATAACCTCTTTAAAGCAAGAATGGTGACAACCTAAAGTAGCTCAACCCTTGAACACTGTTTTACAGTTAAAAAAAAAAAAAGTTAAAGAATGTCTCCAAGGAAACATTCTTATGATCTACCCATAGGCTAGGTCATCAATATCAGATTGATGGGTGCCTGACACCCAGCAGTCCTATCAATCAACAGTAGCCGCTATTAAAACACAAAGCTGGAAGCAGACAGCTCCGTCCACTGTGTTGTGGCAGTTAGTGATTACTGCAATCAGCTCCAATTCAAACCAATACAAACTTAGCTGCAGTAATCACTGCCACTACACAGTGGATGGGGTTGTCTGCTTCCAGCTTTGTGCACTGTGTAGTTACAGTGCTGCAACTACTGACATCAGCTGATCGGTGGGGTTACTGGGTGTCAGTAACCCAGTTCCTTGAAAACCCCTTTAAGCAACATTGTAAGTACATTTTATTACTCATCTTGTACTCATCTAGATTTACGGCCTGTATTATAATGTGTAGCAGCATTTACAGTTCTGCCGACCCATAACTGACCCCTATTATAGAGTTTGTTTTATTATTATGTAAGTTGTAAAATGTCAGTAGTTTTGTTATGTAGCATATGAATTTAGTCAGCCCTGCCAAACAATATGAAATAGATGTGCAGGGGCATGATGCCATGGCTGCAAGACAAGTGCAAAACATTGCAACGGCTCGCTGCTAGCACTAATGGCATTACTACTATGTCAGGGAGGTTCTTAGCGCATTTATTGATCAGGTTGGGAGAGCCCTTCTGCCAAGGCAATGGTAGATGGTACTACAAAGACTAACCTCACTCTGAGCCTCAGCCCATGGTAGTAATGCCCTTAGTGCTGCTCCAATGTTTTGAGTCGGTTTGTTATGTACCATGATATTCAGTTACCCTTGGGAACAGGGTCATGGTGCAAATGACAAGTGGAATGGGACTTGTGCAAGCAAAGCAGTTTATCAAATAAAAAGAGATAACCCCCATCATTGCCAGTGTCCGAGGCTTTCTTTATAAGACTCTTAAAGTCAAATAACATTCTGTGTCTAGCTAAAACATTTTCTTTGTGTGGCACAGATGTGGTTAGAGGAGATATACTTCACCAAGCTGTGGAGTGTAACATATGTCATTTTAACCTCTTTGCTCCCTGTTGTTATCCACGTCTCCCCTCATTGTTTTAGTCTTGGCTTGGAGCTGACTGTTGCATTTTTTAGAGTTGTAGTCACCACATGACCTCATTACAGAGCGGCAGACATGAGCCATCTGGGGGGCAGCTTATGAGTGCCCAGAATGTTGTCACTGCTGGCCCTTTATGTAGATGTGCGTGCTGAGAATGGTGTCAGCCCTCCTTGCAGTACTATTTCCTTGTCTCGCAGCAGCAGCAGCAGCACTGTGGTTTCTCTGTATTGTCAGATGCAGGCTGGCTTAGTTCAGTTTCACAGTCAACATCCTTCCTTCCAGCCAGTGCTGACAGATAATACACGGCTTGTGAGCTGTGATTTCATTGGCCAGTCGCTCCCAGTCTGTTTGCAAGCCTGAAACACAATACAATGCAAGGCTGATTTCTTTCATGGCTGTTTTTCTTTCTTAAGCAGCCTACTGAATTAAAATGTGTTCACAGGAGCTGGCGAAGAAGATCAAAGGCTATCAGGAGCAGATAGCATCGCTTAACTCCAAGTGCAAGATGCTAACCATGAAAGCCAAGCATGCCACAATGCTGCTCACTGTCACTGAAGTGGAGGGACTGGCAGAGGGAATGGAGGAGCTGGATGCTGAACTCCTCCCTGCACACTCTGCTCACCCGTCTGTTGTTATGGTAAGGCCTATGCTCGCGTTATCTGCTTTCATATGAGCTACCTACGCTTCATGCAAACCAGCAAGCCAGAGAACAAAGCTGCAGCCTCTCTGCCTTCCTATGCACCTGATGGCAGAGGCTTTCTCTAATACTGAATGACCTCTACCAATATTCTAGATATTTACTGTTTGACGTATTATGTCCGTTTATTGTATGGATACGTGGTTTGACTATGATTGAAAATATAACATAAATATAATTAATTTCAAATCATTTTTATTCAAGGTGAAAACATTTATCCAGATGATAACATGTAAGAAAAAAGTCTAAAAAATTAAAACACACACATTTATATAGGCAACATACAGTATGTTATTCAGGTACAGAAAATGTATTAATTTACATTCTCTTATGATTTTAGATGTACGTGAGCTACACATAATGGCTCCTTTGTTAATGTCACAAGAAACTTTGGTGGATTTTTTTATTTAGAAGGCAGATCATGTGATGCCACAATAACTATGACTAGAGAGGAAACTATGTGTCACTTCACAAGAGTCAAAGAATATGATTCTGGTCACTTCCCCGTGACTTACAGTAGTCAGACATGTTCTTTATTGCATGTATTTTATCACATGTGTATGACTGTGTAGAGCATTGTATTATATTCTGTTATTGACAGATTGTTGTTTACATGAAATGTGAGGAGAGTGAGAGTACATTAAGGCTTGGTTCACGTGCTGTATTTTTGGCTATCTTGGCAGTATACATCAAGGGTGTTCTCTAGCACGAAACCCGCCAGAGAGCCCCCATTTCGAGGTGAGGTTTTCATAAGCCCAATTCCCTTACAGAATAGGCCAAGCCAAATTTGCCAGGATTGTTTCTGAAAATTCATAACTGTTTCTGTAAATTCAGGATTATTAGTAAGTGCGCAAAAGGGGGCCAATGGCCTCTCTTGACATGTAAGCTACAATGCTGGCCAAAAGTATTGGCACCCCTGCAATTCTGTCAGATAATACTCAATTTCTTCCAGAAAATGATTGCAGTCACAAACGCTTTGGCAATAATATCTTCTTTGAATTTGTCTTCAATGGAAAACCACAAAAAGAACTGTCAAAAAGCCAAATTGGATATAATTCCACACCAAACATAAAAAAGGGGGTGGACAAAAGTATTGGCACCCTTTGAAAAATCAGGTGATGCTTCTCTAATTTGTGTAATTAACAGCACCTGTTACTTACCTGTGGCACATAACAGGTGGTGGCAATAACTAAATCACACTTGCAGCCAGTTGAAATGGATTAAAGTTGACTCAACCTCTGTCCTGTGTCCTTGTGTGTACCACATTGAGCATGGAGAAAAGAAAGAAGACCAAAGAACTGTCTGAGGACTTGAGAAGCAAAATTGTGAGGAAGCATGAGCAATCTCAAGGCTACAAGTACATCTCCAAAGACCTGAATGTTCCTGTGTCTACCGTGCGCAGTGTCATCAAGAAGTTTAAAGCCCATGGCACTGTGGCTAACCTCCCTAGATGTGGACGGAAAAGAAAAATTGACGAGAGATTTCAACGAAAGATTGTGCGGATGGTGGCTAAAGAACCTCGACTAACATCCAAACAAGTTCTAGCTGCCTTGCAGCCCGAGGGTACAACAGTGTCAACCCGTACTATCCGTCGGCATCTGAATGAAAAGGGACTCTATGGTAGGATACCCAGGAAGACCCCACTTCTGACCCAGAGACATAAAAAAGCCAGGCTGGAGTTTGCCAAAACTTACCTGAGAAAGCCAAAAACTTTTTGGAAGAATGTTCTCTGGTCAGATGAGACAAAAGTAGAGCTTTTTGGGAAAAGGCATCAACATAGAGTTTACAGGAAAAAAAAAGAGGCCTTCAAAGAAAAGAACACGGTCCCTACAGTCAAACATGGCGGAGGTTCCCTGATGTTTTGGGGTTGCTTTGCTGCCTCTGGCACTGGACTGCTTGACCGTGTGCATGGCATTATGAAGTCTGAAGACTACCCACAAATTTTGCAGCATAATGTAGGGCCCAGTGTGAGAAAGCTGGGTCTCCCTCAGAGGTCATGGGTCTTCCAGCAGGACAATGACCCAAAACACACTTCAAAAAGCACTAGAAAATGGTTTGAGAGAAAGCACTGGAGACTTCTAAAGTGGCCAGCAATGAGTCCAGACCTGAATCCCATAGAACACCTGTGGAGAGATCTCAAAATGGCAGTTTGGAGAAGGCACCCTTCAAATCTCAGGGACCTGGAGAAATTTGCCAAAGAAGAATGGTCTAAAATTCCAGCAGAGCATTGTAAGAAACTCATTGATGGTTACCGGAAGCGGTTGTGCGCAGTTATTTTGTCTAAAGGTTGTGCTACCAAGTATTAGGCTGAGGGTGCCAATACTTTTGTCCGGCCCATTTTTGGAGTTTTGTGTAAAATGATCAATGATTTGACTTTTTTTTCATTCTCTTTTGTGTTTTTTCATTGCAAGCAAAATAAATGAAGATATTATTACCAAAGCATTTGTGATTGCAATCATTTTCTGGAAGAAATTGAGTATTATCTGACAGAATTGCAGGGGTGCCAATACTTTTGGCCAGCACTGTATATACAGCTTGTTCTATGTATTCAAGTAATGTCAGTTGTCATTCATAGAATAAAATACTATCTAATTCACTCATCAGCAATAAAAAACTGCAGGTTGTATTTTAGTCATATCTTTTATAAGTTTGCCCCCTTGTGAACACTGACAGCAACAAATCTCAATCATTCCAAAATGAAGTCTTATTATAGTTTTGTCACCCCCAGTAGGTTAATTATTTATACCTCTCAGAGTCTTGTATAAAGCTCATTCTAGACTTGTGAAAGCCAACTTCTTATTTATCCATCTGGATAGCACAACTAGTATTGGCTGCACTGGGTTTACTGAATTTAGTAGATTATCAGAGACTGAGAACTGCTTTGTATGAAGCATGAACTAATGATGTTCTTAAAGAGGTTTTCCAGGACAAGTTACCTTCTACCTTACATAATTCTGTCCTTAAGTGCTGCTTGAGGTAGAACGATTGAGACCTTAGTAAATAAGCATTTCAGCCTGCAGCTACTGTATCCAAGACCAATAGACAGATTCCAATAGACACCATGGTAGGAAATCAGAGAAGTGAATCAAATTTTATTATATAGTATATAATATATATTATATATTTATTTATTATATTGGCAAGGAAAACAATCAGAAAAGTATGGTATAAAACAGAAGTGATATACATTAAGTATACTCTATAGTACTGATGACTTAAGATTAACATTCCATGTGAATGTTACCGTCCAAGTTTTGAGGCACAAGTGAATGTAGCATGTAGTGAATCTGTAAAATACAATATGTTATTACACTTTAATAGTTATATATAAGAACTATACCCATGCATAGAGCAGGGGCTGAGGAGCAGGGCATGACCCATGGGTTCTCTGCATCATGCTCCAACCCTACACTTGGGATAACACAGTGTATTCGCTGTGTCATTTGTGTGCCTTTACGTTTTCATGTCCCGTTCTCAGTAAATTCTCATGTGCTTTTGTTGACTTACTACTGTGTACAAATCAAATTGATGTCAATGGCTGGTAAATTCAATCATACACTGACTGTGATTATATACATATTCATTGTCTGGCAGCATTACATTGATTCACATCTATGTAAAGTATATAGACTCTGCTGCTGTCTACTTCATGTATATGGTCAGGCACTGATGAATTCTGTTCATGTTTGTCATTTGTCATTTATGTAAAATCTGATCTTAATGTGGGGATATTTTGCAATGGGAGCTTTTGCTTGAAAACAATCCATGATTCAGGATACTGTACATTTACTTAAATGATTTTAGTAGAAATATCAATATGGTGTACCATAAATGGTTCTGCTGGGGTATTCCCTTTAATATTAAGTAAGTAATAGTAAGCAGAGTTTATATTGTTATTACAATGGAATCCATTTATCGAGATTTGCATTTTGTCCCTTTTAATAATTCATGCACATCATGGTAGGTCCCATGCTCCGGAATTAAATCCTATGCCAGTTGAGGACTGGTGTACATTTCAGCTTTATCTTTCACCAGTTGTCTGGCATAAGTTCTAATAAATTTGTTGGACAGGATCGTCCTCCCCAGGTCTGTCTTCTTCCTTGCCCCACGCTGCCCACTTTTGTAAAATTAACAAAACCAGCATGTATGACAAAAATTGTGCCACCAAGGCATGATAAATGGACCCCAATGTGCTTTCTGTTGAGTTTCTCTTATGGTTTCCATTGTTAAACTGGAAAAATGTAGTGTAGTATGCAGCACTTTCTTCTCTGCCTTTTTTTGACAGACTCTACTTACTAGAGCCTCTGACACAGAGGTGAATTTAGTCTAAACCTGCTGACTTGTCTCAACATAGATTGTTATGATCATGCCCTAAAAACCGTTTCAGCTCTGCTACACTTGTATTTCTTCATAATATTATGCACATACAATAGATATTACTCGGCAGGCGGCAGGTGACAGATCCCTCACTTGTATATGTAAATACTGTACACTACGTGTCATTTTATGTTTGTGATTCTATGTCAAATCTCTGACTTCTCTCTGATCTGCTTGCTGTCCTCTGGGGTTCTTCCGGTGTTCTCCTGTGACAGATGACCGCTGGTCGCTGCCACACTCTTCTGTCTCCTGTCACTGAGGAATCAGGGGAGGAGGGTACCAACAGTGAGATCTCCTCTCCACCAGCCTGTCGGTCTCCTTCACCTGTGGCTAATACAGATGCTTCTGTTAACCAGGTATCACTATGCTGTATTTACCTGATGCCAGCAAGTGCAGCCCTAGATCCTCTGGACCCCTGTCATTGAAATCATTGTGGGCCATTACATTATACAAACTTACATCAAGCTGAATTTTGTCTTTTGCACACAAATATCCTGTTTCTATAACAAGCCTTACTTTTGCAAACCAAATATAACACAAATAGTCAAACATATTTCACACATCTTCAGGAGTACTCAAAGTCCTGTGGCTGCTGCACCATGCATACAGATGTAGTAAACTTCACTCTGAGTTAAAGTTTTGTGTAGTTAGTGAGGTGAAGGGATTCTGTCAGATCCAAAATGCCTCCCAAACCAATAATAGGGCCTCTAATATAAGCAGATATTTACCTTCGTGGCTCCAAACCAATGAAGCAATGGAGAGATAATCATCTCTTTGTAGATATGCCTGCAAGTGCACCAGGGTCGGGGCCTGACTTGCTAGATTCGCCTACAATCAGCCACAAGTGCTCCTGCCCCTCTCTGGAATTGGTGCCTTTTCATTATGATAGACATTTTCAGCTTTGGTCTCTGCATTATGGCAGTCTTTAGGTAATTCTGGTAAGTCAGGTCCCGCCCCTAAAGCACTTGCAGGCTGAGTTGCATATTCATAAATAGATAGTTATCTGTATGTTGTTTCATCCTTTTGTAGCCACAAAGATATCTCTATTCCTACTAAAGGCCTCCACAAGACACAGTTATAGATTTAAGTGTCAAGTTAGACTTTGCTACATTTGTACCTGCAGCTTTGCAGTGTTTGACAATATTTCAATTCATCTGTTGTCTAAGCAAAGGCTTTATGTGATCCAGAAAATCATGGGCTGCACTTGACTGAGATGTGTTTTGTCTTTGTTATTTTTCTTGTATTTACGTGTTCTGCATGGTCACATTTTAGCTGTTTTATGTAGTATAATAACCCGAACACCAGTAATCTTCACAGAAAATGAACTTGTAGTTCCTAGCCATCTACTGTATTAGGCTAGATCTGCATAAATTCTGTTTAGACATTATATTATATTTGTCTATCTGCTAAGATGAGTTTGGTTATTGAAACTGCGGGTTTGCCAGGTGTTGTGACCATAATATTAAATGTAAAATGTGGCCATATTATGACCGTCTTAAGCCATTTAGTTACTATTTATTTGAGAAAGAACCAATGCTCCATTTCTGCCTCTACCTTCTGGTCTGTCAAATTTGTCGAGACCTAACAGAGAAACATCCCAGTGAAATTCCATTATTGCAGGCTGAAGAAGCTCCCACAAGAAATAGGTTAAACCAGTGGCCTTTAGTTAAACGGATTAGTATTAAAATGGTTACAGACAGACCCTTGTTGTGCTGTCTGAGAGAAAGACACACTCTTATAATTGAGATTACTCAGAAATGTTTGTTATATTTTATGTGTATTTTTTTCAAGCAAGGTTTAAATATTCCCCCTATTAAAAATTGTAAGAAAAGGATCTGAAACCCTACTAAAAAAGGTGCATGTAAGGGTATATTCACACTTAGATGTTGAGGTGCATTTAAAGAAATCAGAAAGCCATGTGTGATTTTGATGTGGTTGTGGTTTCTATATCTTAACTGGTTAAATTACTGTGCTTCACCTGTAAAAATGACAGCTGCATTGAAAACTTTGACAAAACCCCATGCAGTCTTTCCTATACGGTTTTAGCTGCACATCACCTGCTATATGTGACTATACCTTAAATGCACATAATTGTTGGAACATGCAAGGCCAAACTGATAAACCATGTTATGCTTAGTGCAAGCCCTTAGGGTGGTGGTGTATGACCCAGTGTTTTACTCTTTAGTGTCATACTGCCCCCTCAGACCCTTTACCTCACTTCATTTTTACCCAGTGTGCCCCGTTGAATGTATTTACCATCTTATGTTATGAATGACTTTGACAGGACCATCTGGCAGTATCTCATTGGTCCCCCTCTGGTAGTAAAAAAGCCAACAGTTATGTAAACTGTATGGCTGGCTTTACGAACAACAGGACAACTCGAAGGCTTTCTTGACTGTTGTTTTCTTTTAATCGGGAAATTGCATTCTATGGAAGTTTATAATGTTGTTTGTGGTTATGGTATAATGCTGTATTACTAAAGGTTCCATTAGTATTAGTCCAGACACTGAATTTACACAATGCACCCAGGGCCCTACGCAAGTATAGTGCAGACATGGCATGTAACTATAGAAATTTGTACATCCATAAAGAGCTAGTCTTTCTCCTTACCACAAGGAAACTGTGGCATCTATTGCATCTCCAAATGTTGGGTATGAGCATACATATTTATCTAAATATATATACTGTATATTTATATATATATATATATATATATATATATATATACAGTACAGACCAAAAGTTTGGACACACCTTCTCATTCCAAGAGTTTTCTGTATTTTCATGACTATAAAAATTGTAGATTCACACTGAAGGCATCAAAACTATGAATTAACACATGTGGAATTATATACTTAACAAAAAAGTGTGAAACAACTGAAAATATGTCTTATATTCTAGGTTCTTCAAAGTAGCCACCTTTTGCTTTGATTATTGCTTTGCACACTCTTGGCATTCTCTTGATGAGCTTCAAGAGGTAGTCACCTGAAATGGTCTTCCAACAGTCTTGAAGGAGTTCCCAGAGATGTTTAGCACTTGTTGGCCCTTTTGCCTTCACTCTGCGGTCCAGCTCACCCCAAACCATCTGGATTGGGTTCAGGTCTGGTGACTGTGGAGGCCAGGTCATCTGGCGTAGCACCCCATCACCCTCTTTCTTGGTCAAATAGCCCTTACACAGTCTGGAGGTGTGTTTGGGGTCATTGTCCTGTTGAAAAATAAATGATGGTCCAACTAAACGCAAACTGGATGGAATAGCATGCCACTGCAAGATGCTGTGGTAACCATGCTGGTTCAGTATTCCTTCAATTTTGAATAAATCCCCAACAGTGTCACCAGCAAAGCACCCCCACACCATCACACCTCCTCCTCCATGCTTCACGGTGGGAACCAGGCATGTAGAGTCCATTCGTTCACCTTTTCTGCGTCGCACAAAGACACGGTGGTTGAAACCAAAGAAATCAAATTTGGACTCATCAGACCAAAGAACAGATTTCCACAGGTCTCATGTCCATTCCTTGTGTTCTTTAGCCCAAACAAGTCTATTCTGCTTGTTGCCTGTCCTTAGCAGTGGTTTCCTAGCAGCTATTTTACCATGAAGGCCTGCTGCACACAGTCTCCTCTTAACATTTGTTGTTGAGATGTGTCTGCTGCTAGAACTCTGTGTGGCATTGACCTGGTCTTTAATCTGAGCTGCTGTTAACCTGTGATTTCTGAGGCTGGTGACTCGGATGAACTTATCCTCCGCAGCAGAGTTGACTCTTGGTCTTCCTTTCCTGGGGCGGTCCTCATGTGAGCCAGTTTCTTTGCAGCGCTTGATGGTTTTGGCCACTGCATTTGGGGACACTTTCAAAGTTTTCCCAATTTTTCGGACTGACTGACCCTCATTTCTTAAAGTAATGATGGCCACTCGTTTTTCTTTACTTAGCTGCTTTTTTCTTGCCATGATACAAATTCTAACACTCCATTCAGTAGGACTATCAGCTGTGTATCCACTTGACTTCTGAACAACACAACTAATGGTCCCAACCCCATTTATAAGGCAAGAAATCCCACTTATTAAACCTGACAGGGCATACCTGTGAAGTGAAAACCATTTCAGGTGACTACCTCTTGAAGCTCATCAAGAGAATGCCAAGAGTGTGCAAAGCAGTAATCAAAGCAAAAGGTGGCTACTTTGAAGAACCTAGAATATAAGACATATTTTCAGTTGTTTCACACTTTTTTTTGTTAAGTATATAATTCCACATGTGTTAATTCATAGTTTTGATGCCTTCAGTGTGAATCTACAATTTTTATAGTCATGAAAATACAGAAAACTCTTGGAATGAGAAGGTGTGTCCAAACTTTTGGTCTGTACTTTATATATATATATATATATTTATGGGCTTTTTAAGTGCCTGCATTTGTGGTGTCTATCCTCTGTATGTATGTTGCCACAAACAGATCCAATTTTGAAAATGTTTTTTGTATATCTGAATAAAATATATGGAGCAAATGCCAGCCACCAATACACAAAAAAATGGCCTAGCCCTAGAATTTGCCCTGTGTGAAAGTAATCTCAAGGGAAACATTTTAGGTCTCTGCAATGGTGTTAAACGTTTTTTTTTCTACTTCCTTGGTAATATTAGCATTAGTAATGCAGTTTACTGCAATTGAGACTTAGTTCCTTTAGATCTAGTTAATTCAGGGTTGTAGAGTCGGTAGGACAAACTCCGACTCCTCTGTTTTTTCACAGTCTCCGACTCCAACTGCTGTTCCATTTCCTTCATAAAGGACTGAAAATCTTGGTCAGACTGAAGGAGTGAAACTCCTCTAATTTACAAAAAAGCCAGTGAATAAATTTTTATGAAAGTAAATATGCAACAAACTATGCATCTAATTAATTATACAATATTAAAAATGGTATAATATAAGTAAGTATAATTAATAATTTTATTTCCAACACTGACTCTCACAAAACTAGCCTCGAATCCACAGCGCTTGTTTTGTTGCTGTGTCATGTACAATGTCACTGGTTTTTTATCAGACACACAAGAGGACAGACAAGCTGGATTAAAAACAGGCTGGGTTCACACTACCATTATTAATATCCGTTGCTCTCATCCGTCACAGGATGAGAGCAGCAAACATTAAATGACAGATACAGATGGACCCCCCTTTGTCGGGTGTCCGCCTGTTTTAACACCAATGTAAAAAACATGATGGAAGATTTCTTCTGTAACGTTTTTTACTTTTCTCCCATTATTATAAGTAAACAAACATGACAGAAGAAATTGTCCATCATGTTGTTTACATTAGTGTTAATGGGAAAGGACACAGAGAGGGCTTAGTTTGTGTCTATTTGCTTCATTGTAGTTAATGTCCGTTGCTGTCATTCTAAAATTAGCAACAGCAGTGTGAAGGTCCCTTAAGAAGTACCAAAAATACACATGGTATATAAGACAATATAACAATGCTGCCAGGGTGCAGACAAAATAAGAAGTATGGTAATCCCCTAACCCAACCCCTTACAAAAATAAGCTGGCCCCTGAAAAATAAAAAATAGTCAAATATAGTAGTGGTACTAAATAAAAACTATAGCAATTGCCCCAAACCAAATATAGAAAGCAAAAAGGAATGTAACAGACACTAATACATATAACGCAAGAAATGTTCACTGGAAATGCAGTATAGGTAGATGGATACCCCACCCATATCCCCACAAGATAGTGGCCGAAAAACGGAAACCCAATCCACTTAAAAAGCGGTTACACGTGGAAAATAGATATAGATTATAATGGGGTCCGCTGGGTTTCCGCCCTGCTTGCAGGACTTTTCTCTCCGCATTATTCAGGGACGGAATCCCCAAACGTGGAGTGAGCGCTGGTGTGAATCCAGCCTTAACATATTTATGATTTGTAGAATTTGGCTAAACATTTTCTTGCAATGTAATAACAATATTAAGATCATCAAAAAAGGGTTTAGCAAAGTTGAGGTAAATAAAAAATCTAAAAATTAATTAAAAAAGAGAATGTGTTGTTCGGAGCTTCAGGAACTAGTGTGCATGCTTGTGGTATGTGATCTGTTGAAAGTACTATGTTGTGCTTCATGCTCTTAGGACATTGCTTATTACCAGGCCTTATCTGCTGAACAATTGCAGACAGATGCAGCCAAGATCCAACCAAACACAACTTCCCCTCAAGAAATGTATGAGCCAGGGATAGAGATTGCTGCAAACGCCAAACTAGATGATCTTCAGCGCTCTTGGGAGACCTTGAAGAACGTGGTAGGTTGCACTGTACAGTATGTAAACTAAACATATACTATATATATATATTACGTAACATTAAGGGTCATTGATGTCTAGACTGTATGAATCTAGAATCAGAATTGAAATGATCCGTCCGAATTGAAATGGTAGCTGTTCCATCCTAGTAGCTTTTTCATTTATTTTCAATGCAAAGAAATATGTTGAACTTCTCATTCAGAATGATACAATAAAGTGCAAGTTACATTTCTGGTCATTTCACATATCTCCACTGAGAGTTATAGTGCAAAGTTCTTTCTGTGCCTAAGACAGTTTTTTATCTTTTCTACAGTATCTCTCTTTAATCGGTCAAATATAAGTATTTTCTAAATATGTTTATTTTTAATAAAATATGTTGTGTAAGTCCTTTTACTTGTTTGGTACTAAAGTACAGTATGTTCCGTATTGCTTTTTAAGATTAGTGAGAAGCAGCGTACTCTATATGAGGCTCTTGAACGACAGCAAAGGTACCAAGATTCTCTCCAGTCTATTTCCACCAAAATGGAAGCCATTGAAGTCAAGCTGAATGAAACTCTAGAACCCTGCAAAACCCCTGAAAGTCAGATGGCCGAACACCAGGTATGTCAAATTTTCATTTGATGTTTCAGAACACATACAAGATACGAAAATAGTTAGTTGAAAAAGACCAGTCTATCAAATTTTACCTTGTTTTATTCTGTTTTTAAGGCTCTCATGGATGAGATCTTAATGTTACAAGAAGAAATCAGCAAGTTGCAGGCCTCTTTTGCAGATGAACTAGTATCAGAATCTTTGGATTCTGAGACAGCGGATCAGCTAGCTCTGCAATCCACACTGACTGTGCTGGCAGAGAGGATGGCCACCATCAGAATGAAAGCTTCTGGAAAGCGACAGCTACTAGAGGTAATGTACAATTTAGCAAAAGTGATGTACATATGCATACAGGAGTCATAATAATTTATGGAGGAAATTCATATATTTTTATATTGTGTTTTTTTAACATTATAATATTATAGTAAAGTGTTTTATGATTCTCTACTCTGCTTGGAAGTTTTCCACATTCTGTAACTATTGTGATAGAAAAAAGGTGAGCTTGTCTTTGTAGCTTGCAGTGCAGTGGGTTAAGATCAGGTTCTTCCTGCTAGAGGAAACAGATTTCAGTAATGTTTTCCAAAATGAACTAGTAATCTAAGCACTTTATTACACCATTAGGAAAAATTGAGTGAACAGCTTGAAGAACAGCGTCACGAACAGGCTTTACATAGATACCGCACTGAAGCTGATGAACTGGATGAGTGGCTGCTAGGAGCCAGGGCTACCTTGAACAATGTGTTACGTGCATTCGAAGAACCCATGGACATGGAAGCTCAGCTCATTGATTGCCAGGTACAGTCAATCTAGTCAAGTATATATGATAAGATTAGTATATATGATAAGATTAGAGCAAAATTTCTGAACATCAATGAAAAAGCTTTGACTCTCTACTTTTTTTTACATTGACTTTCATTAAAAAACACCTTAGATTGGTATAAAATAATAGAAAAGTCATACTCAGTTTACCAGTCCTCTGCCTCTCGTAATCTCTGAAGGTACTTCCCATGGATATGTGGCAGGTGTAGCCAGTTATGGCTGGACAACCTCTTTAACCTCTTTTGAAATTCATGCAGATGTGATATAGTTGACATGAAATCACATGTACACTACTTCAAGCTGACTAATAAATCCAGATTAATATCAGAATGTATCTTTTTTTATTATAGAGGTTGCAGAACTTTTTGGGAAGGTAGAAATCACCTCAGTGGTTCATGAAAGGATACCCAATTACAGATCTGTTTATGCAGTTTAATCTGTAAAGCGGATTATGTAGATATGTTCAGAGTCATTCACAAACCTCTGAAGGCCAAGAGCTTATCAGTGTAACACATGGCTCACTTGTAGAAGAGAAGACTGTCTAGTGATCAGAGTGTGTTTTGTGTAGACAGTCTGCTTGAAGACTGATGCTATGTGACATTTTTATTAGACACACCAGACAGATTTCTAACAAATTCCCACCCTGGTCTTCTCATATGGTGAACATTTCATGGATCTCCAGCAGAAAATGACCTTTATTTCTTTTTGGATTTGTTGGTCAGAGATGGGCTTTGGCAGCAAAGTGCCAATGTTGCCAAGGATCCTTGTTTCCTAAAATGTTTGAATTTGCATCTTTGTTTTCACTGCTGCAGAACATGTTGTTGGAAATTGAACAGAAGGTGGTGGCTCTGTCCGAGCTCTCTGTGCACAGTGAGAACTTACTAATGGAAGGAAAGGCCCACACCAAGGAAGAAGCGGAACAGTTAGCAGTGAAACTGAGGACATTAAAGGGAAGTCTTCTAGAACTACAAAGGGTTCTTCAAGACAAGCAAATCAGCATTCAGGTACATTTCTTGTTGCTGGTTCACTTCAATATTATTTTGTTAGTGGTCAGTTAAAAATGCATTTGCATGTGGTAAGCTTTTCCTTTTGGTAAACTTTCTGCTGTAAAATTAGAAATTTATTATTTTGTTGCGCCTAAGATAAACACAGCACTGTCTTAGTATTATGAGCGTCATACTGTGTGTTGGTACATCAGACTGAACGTTTTGTATTCAGGACATCCTGTATATATGTACCGTTATTACTTTAAAAAACACTTGTTAAAGGCATTCAATAACTTTTGGACCAGATTTGCTGACAAGCATCTGTAACAGGCTGTTATAAAAAGACAGTTCTCACCATTGCTATCATCTGTTAAGCTCTTGGTGATAAGGAATCTCTGGGCTGAAGTGATTCATTGGTTGGGAATCACCAACATAGCTGCTGCCTTTATCTTGACATGTTACAGTATGGTTGAAAAGCATTCAGGGCGGTTAAAAAAACCTCCCATAGTAACCAATAACTTCTATAGTACTAGGTAAAGTACAATACATTCTGCGCATACAGCAGCACAATATTACATGTCATGTTTATGGCAAATATTACTTGATAGTATATCTCTTTAACAGCACTTTTATGTCTTGTTTGTTCCATAGGCTAAGCTAGCATGGGGCGAGATGAAAGCACACATGAAAGCAGAACATGTAATATGTCTGTTTTTTGGTTTGGGGATTGCTTGCTGTTTGATCTTTTTTTTTTATTTCTCAGGGTGTGCTGTGTAATTTACGCCTTCAATCAATACTAATATTATCTTGTACCTAATCACCTAATAACATAAACAAATTCATTATTCATTTTAAAAAAAATTATGAATCAAATTTACACCAAAATTGCATTTTCTCTGTTAATTTTGTGTTAAATTTTATTATGTATAATACAGTGCAAAGTACTGTGTGCTCAGAAGATTTGAGATTTTTGTGTCCTTTTTTTGCCTTTCAGTATATGTAACTAGCTTTTCTACAGCCTTCAGAGTATAGTTATCACTTAGTCAACCTCTGCCCAATATTCTGCCCAGCACACTCTGCTGCTAATTCCTGTTAGAAACTGAAGGCAGCCATCAATAGGTAACTGGCAGATGGTTATGCATCTATGTGGTTTGTATATAGGTAGTAAGTAGTGAGCTGAGCATAGTGCTGCTTGTATATGGTAGCCATATTGTACCTGCGTTTATAGAAAGTACCTGTATATACTTTAAGAGGATTTGTCGAAAGCTTAATAAAGTTGCAATATTACATTTTAGATTGTAACACTTATACATTTTCTAACAATTTTCGCTATAAAATCATGGTCTTGATCCACAAAAGATGAAAAAGCCCAGTAGATGTTTACCACTATTAAGAAGATGACCGATTTATTAAAAATATACACTCTAACCACCTATCCTTAAAATGGTCTTAAATACATTTCATGTAAGACTCATGCTGTGTCTCCAGTTTACAAAAGGAATCCATAAAAGTAATAAGTGATTGATCTCTTCTGCTTCACGTCACATAATCTAAATTGGATCCTCTGACGTGAACTTGTTAAGTGAGTGAAAAGATTAACGTGTTTATACTACAGCAGGAACATGCAGGGTGAGCTGTGTATATACAGTATTTCCTGATAAACCACAACCGTATAATGCTCACACACTGGTTTGTGGATCTGGAGGCTACAGCATAACTTGTGTCATTTAGCTAGGTATACACATTTAATGTATATCGGCTGAAGTAGGCGATGTCAGGGATGGGAAGGCTCAGAAAGTTAGATGTAAACATGTCTGATACTTTTTTTTTCTCATGGATATAGGACTATGCTACAGGAGTCCGGCAGCATGTTTCTTTACTCTCTCCATTCACAATACATGCACGCTTGTATGAGGCAGGAAAGTGAGATTAATGTCAGCCAAATGGCAGATACTAGGGAAAATCGGTTGGGCATCTTAGATTTCAACATGCCTGATCTGTCTGTTCTTGGGGAAATTTGTCAAGAGTCTGGCAGCTGCTTTCTTCTCTTACACTAAAGCCAAGCCTTTATATGTATGAGATATAAAGGGTGTTCTACTGCAAGACACAGCAGCAAAAAGTGTAAGGCTATAGAATCAGAAACTAAAACTAAAATGAAACACAACCCTAATAAGTAACAATAGTGTGCACATAAAACAACCAACATTTGCAATGCACAGGATTGCAAAAGCATATATAAATACTGAAAATTCAGATCTATACTGAAGCAAGCATCTTTGAACATTTTTGCTTAAAGAGGATCTGTCACCAAGTACAAAATACTAAATGCCATCATTTAATTCTCGCTGTGCTCCTGATCAATTGGCTGTTTTATTTACTAAATCCATCCACCCGTTAAGTAGATATGAACCCTGGAAGATTACCTGTAAATTGGCTCTTATTCCCCAAGTGGGTGAGAACCCTTTATTTTCTATGAGAAAAACAAAAAGGTTCCCAACCACCTGGGGAATAAGTTTACATATAATGTTCCAGGGGCCGTATCTTTTGAACAGGTGGACGGACTTGAGAAATAAAAACACCAAATTGATCAGGAGCACATCGAGAATCAAATAGAGATAAAGGGCAATGTATTAGCATGTGTATTCAAATACATGCTATTTTTTTTCTTGCATGATTTGAAAAATAAAAAATATATACTATTCTGATCTTGCCTTTATTAAATCTCCATTTATTTATTTTTTTGTTGTGTTTGACATACCAAGTGCTGCTCTTTTTATTATTGTGTTTACATTTGATCAGGGGACATTCCATGAAAAAGAGGAGTCTGAATCAGAGCTATCTTCTTCACAAAGCCCCAGTGTCCAGGAATGGCTGGCTCAGGCACGCAGTACCCGTTCACTACAAAAGCAGAACAGTCTTCAGAAACAAAAGGTGAATTTTATATATATATATATATACTATATACTTTATTGCTATTTTTATACATACAAGTCTCTAACATTTAAGTCATCCTAACTACTCATGACATATATTTTTTTTATTTTAACTGCATCTTCAGTGGAATATAACATAGTCACAGCCATTGGCAGACAATTGGAGACAAATGTATGCCCCAGGCTAGGATTGCCATATACCTGACTTACTCAGTGTAAACCTGTACATATGTCCTATGCGCCAGCATAGGAAAACAAAGGTGATGTAATTGGTCAAAAGGGCATAGAGCTTTTCATTCTTAAGGGAAGGGTTTGAAAAAACACTAAGCCCTCTTGTCCTGGAATGTGAGTGTATGGTATTATGACAAATAAATAAAAAGTGTTGCTAAAAATGGTGTCTCCTCTCTTCTTTGCATGTCCCTATATGTATAGCTGTCTTACAGTCACACATTTGTATGTATTGAGGGATCTGTGAAAACGGACAAAAATAGAATAGCCCCTATTCACCTATTCACGTGCTCTGAATGTGTGAATATAGGGTTAGGGTCTAAAGGCTAGAATACATCTGAACATTTACCTTGACCTTGCTGACTTGTATAGGCTTTATAATTTGGAACTTGACCTCATGTCCTGTTAACAGTGAAGTTTTGGATATGTTTTGGAATTTGTAAACTGAGACAAATACATTTTCTATATACAGTATCTGTAGTATACCATAACACACCACTGTTTTGGCCATGTGTATTAGGAACTAGAACAGGAACTTGCTGAGCAGAAGAAATTATTGCAATCAGTTGCAAGTCGTGGAGGTGAAATAATCAATCAACAGACAACCAGTGATCGGTCAAATATCAGGTATATCAGGTTTTCCCCTTTTTATAATATGTATTCACATATGGAAATTCTAACTGGTAAGGTTACATGGTGTAATCTTCAGAAAAAATTGAGGTATCTTCTAATGTTTGCGCTTTTTTTGCATTTTTCTTCCAAGCTTTATTTTTTTACTTAGCAATTTTTTTTTTTTTACTAAGCTTGCTTTAACATTTTTCATTTATGTATTTCCTCTTTTTTACATAGTGAGGGACCAGACTCATTATCTAGAGAATTAGGCTTGGAAGGTGTAAAGCGAACATCACAAGATCAAATGAGAAAGAAATGGGAAACCCTACACCAAGAACTCTGCACCAAGGAAAAATTAGTGCAAAATGCTTTACAGCAGGAGCAAGAGCAACCGGTAATTTTAGAGGATTGAGAAGCTTCCATATCGTCTCATCTGTCACCTAATCATATTGTTATAGTAGTATCGAAAATCTTAAATGCTACATTTTATTATTTTATCTTTAAAGTGACATATATTTCATTCTAACAGATTTTCAACAAGACAAATAGAGTTATTTCCGGAGTGCCTTTTTACAAAGGAGACAAACAAGTTCAAGATAAGTCAGCAGTTGTCAACATTTTGGATGGGTTAAATCAAGCACTGGAAGATATTTCTTCTCAGGTATATAGTGTTATGAATCTTTTTCTGATTATGATCAACGACAAAACTCCTTTATAGTTTAAAAAAAAAAAAAACATTTATTTTCATGTAGAAATATTAAAGGGGTTTTCCAGGTTAAAAATATTGAAGACCTTTCCTAAGGATCGGTCATCAATATCAGATGGGTGAGAGTCTGACACCTCCTTCAATCTGCTGTTCTCAGTAACTGAGATACAGATAATGGAGCAGGAAGCAGACAGCACCATTCTCTGCGTAGTGATCAAACCAGGTTACTGCAGATCAGCTCCCAATCATTTGAAGCTTGGAGTTAAGCTGCGGTGTCTTGGTTTAGGCACTACACAGAGAACAAAGCAGGCTGCTTCCTGCACCATTTACTCTATATAAGCTGATGAAAGAAGCTGGTTGGTGGAGGTGTCAGACTCCAATCAATTGGATATCGATGACCTATCCTTAGGATAGGTCATCAATATTTTTTACCTAGAAAACCCTAGCTTGATGCAGACAAATTTAACATCGTCATCTTTTTTTTTCCTTCTTTAGAATGGGGTTGGAGAAAAGAAGATTCTTCCACTAGAGAAGAAACTTTATGAAGCTGTTTCAGCCACTTCAATCTGGTTGGATGATGTGGAGGAACGTCTTTTCGTACAAACAGCTCTTCAACCAGAGCAGACAGAAGCATGCCTTTACAACCAAGAGGTAACTTTTACTATATTTTTCTCAATGTAGTGTCTTAGTATTTAGCACAAAGTAGCAAATTTTCTAAAATTATATTTTTGTATAATAAATATAAAAAAAATGAAAAAAAAAAATAATTAGCCAGCAGTTTAAGGTAAAACCAGCAACCTCACATCACAGAGATATAGCAGAAGAAAGGCTTAATGAATATACAGATATCCTCGTGGAATGAGACCATATATCAATTTTGAGCACTCATGGAGGTTTCATCTATACTATTATACAAAATTAAGGCAGATGTAACAAGAGATCATGTGGAGTAAAAGACCACAAAGGGAAGTAGTTCAAAACTAATGTGTATAGAAGGAGCATGAACCGTTCAGCCTCCATTTTATCCATAGTGTTGTAATATATACAAATGTAGCAAGGTATTCCATGTACCAGACATTTTTAATCTACTTATGCAGATTAAATTTTCTTTCAGAAAGAAGAAAACTGTTTCTCTAATGCCACCTTTGAGATATCTCTACCCTGTAAGTCAATGACCTACCTTTAGTGAGCCATGACACAGGACTAAGGATATTAGCCAAACCAAAATTTCATCCTAAAGGAAGAAATACATATCTTGTTTTTGAAGGAGATTCTGGTATTCTTAGTAATAGTAATTCTTAGTTACAAGCCTCATTAAAGAGTTGGACATTGACTTACAATGCATATAGCTCGCAAAGATTGCACTCAAGAAATAGTTTACTTTTTTCTGAAGGAGAACTGAATAGAATTCCTTTTTCTTAGGGTGCATTGCCTGGGCTGTAAGATCCCCTATGCCAGCTGGGGGGCTTAGCAAAAAGACCCTCCTAGATTTAATGTTTTTTTTTTTTTGTTACTGTCATAGTTTTCCCATATTTTATACCTGCTTAATCTACAGATTTTAGCAAAAGACATTAAAGAAATGACTGAAGAAATGGACAAGAACAAGACTCTGTTTTTCCAAACGTTTACAAGCAGCAGTGACCACCATGAGATCATCGAGGATACCTTATATTGTCTTCTGGGAAGACTGAACTCCTTAGAGTCTGTGGTCAACAACAGATGTTGTCAGATGAAAGAGAGACTACAGGACCTACTGACCTTCCAGGTTTGACGTTCTTACTTACTGTAGCTCCTTTATGTCAAGTATTTGTATAATTTATAATATTTCGATACACGTTTAGATCAGTTGTCTTCAACAACAATTTTCAATTTGTAAGTATTTTATGTTAGTACAGTGCTGCTTGGTATTGTGCAGGGTATACCATTTGTTTCATATTTGTGTCCTTTGAAATCTATAGGTCCAAGATAAAGTTTGCAACTTAATGACCTTTTACATACTCATCAGTCACACATTATTTCCTTGGGGTTGAATTACTATATACCATAGCCCTAATGATTATTCTCCCACCTTTACCAAGATTTAGTGGTTAAAGAGAGAATTTAGCATATCTGGTGATAATACATTTGTTTAGGACAATCTGAAAAATATTTCATGGGTCTAAAGCTTTACTGAAGAATAGTCCTTATCCACTAAGGACCATATTAGACGAGAAGATTTTACAGCCAATTCTCAGGAAGGAATTCTCCTATGAATGCTAGTTCCTGATAATCAGCCTGTCTTATACTGATCACCCAATGAACATTTGCTAGTGGAGATTGGCTGCTTTTGGCAGGAGAAAAATCATCGTTCGCAGCACATCATCTAAACAACTACATTGCTTTAGCGATCATTCTTCCTACAGAACGATCACTGATCACTTATCAGGGCCTGTTAATAAATATCTTCTCGTCTAATAGGGTCTTAACTTACAATTTTGCTGTAACAGCTTTTAACAGCAATGGAACTTGTGAAGTATCAAAGCAAGTTAATCTGAAGGGGTGGGCAGGGTTCCCTAATCTATAGAACCATGCTTACTATGTCTTGAAGGCTGTAATATAGTATAAAAACTTTTAAGAGCCATAAAGAGGTAGAAAAAAATGGTTCTACACAAAAAAGATGTACATTTGCCATACAGAAGTGGCTATGACTACAGGAGCTTGAATAAACCTCTTTTATGTTTCTATAAAAGCTATGCAAACTTTATTTTGTAAGAAATCTCATAGGCCCAAATTTACTTATAGTTAAGACTTGAGTAGTCTGAAAATGCACCAGATTTATCACAGTATCTTTAGAATGTCTGTTCTAAGTTTATACCACCTTTTAGTTGGCTTACTTTGAGCCAGATTTTTACGACACAGTTGTGGAACATTTTTGACTCAGCTTTTTATAAGAAGCTACACCCACATATCTATCAAAATATTGTAGCCAAACTAAATATGCCACATTGCGCCAAAGATGCGTCACGTTTATGCCACAGTAGTAAATTTGGGCCACTGTGTTTTTCTTTGCTATATTTAAAAGTAAAAATGTTTTTCTTTTGTCTTACACAACCTACAGTTCTAACCTACCACTTTAAATACTGTAATTCATCATATTAGCTCTAGAAGGAATAAGTTATAGGTATATCTGCAATAAATATTTATAAATGTGTTTTTTTTGTAGAATGATTTGAAGCTACTCTTTACATCCTTGGCTGATAGCAAATACATCATATTGAACAAACTGGCTGAAGCAGCTGAAAGGCCAGCAAAAGACCAAATGCAGGTAATTTATGTTCACTTGGAAACACTGGTGATAATGAAATTATAATTTCTAGATGAAAATGGAATGTCGTGCTCACAAACTAATAAGATCCATTCAAACTGCATCAATACCTATACTGATATATGTTATAAACGGACACTTCAAATACAACCTTTCTAAAACCTCGCTGTTTGATCCAAACATGAGAAAAACAACGGCAGCTGTATCTTTGATAACCTTGTTTAAACAGATCTCAATATAAAAACTCTTTAGTAATATAGCTTATTGTGCAATGTACACTAAAAAGTGTGCAAATCTTCTTAAGGTGAAAGATTTGGAAATGTAACCCACATCAAGGTTTGTCTCTTGTTTTTATAATGGCACTGTTATGGCACCAGAATGGAAGTCTATGCCAAATATGTCAGGCCCTGGCCTGCCCCGCCCCGCTGTACCCACATTCGCGGAAAGTGGCCAGTAAGGCACATAACAGGGGTTGTGGCACATCTTTGGCACAAGAAAGGGCCTTGCGCCAAAGATGCACCACATTATCACACATCTATGCTAGAAAACTTTCCTGTTATGTTGTGTTTGTCTTATTAAAAAGTGTGAAACTCAGAGCAGTCACTAATGTTTATTCTCAGTCTTAAAGGGGTTTTCCCATCTCCCTCTCTCATCAGCTTTGCCTGCTGTCTCTTCTTCTCACTTCCTGTTTTCTTCAACAAGCTGGTGGGAGGGCTTTGACTGTTTGATGAACAGGACACTATGAAGTACCTCGCTAGATATAGACATTGCCTTTACCATGAGAAATTATTTATTATCATTGCTAGAAATCTAATATAAATGCATATAAAATAATATGCACAGTAAATGTATATTATATTACACAGTTTCAGAGACCACTTACAATGCTCCGTTCTTGCAGTAAACTCAATGTTATCTTTTTATTTACATAGAGGGATAAATTATACTGTCCAAGCTTGTATAGTCAAACTGCAATTAGCTGACCTGATTGTCCTGATCACAGAGCTGTACATAATAGTGAGAGAGCTCAGTCCCCCCCCCCCCCACAGAGTAGTGACTCATCCCTCCAACCTTTTATCACAGGATAAGATGGGGACCAAGGGTACCATGTGTAAACAATGGGAGGAATAATCTCAGGTATCAGGCAAATGAAGCAGCATTGCTAAAGTAATGTATTTAGGATAATTTACATAAGCTAACGGCATAGATAGGATCCTTGAGATGGGAATACCCATTAAAACTAAAACCATGTAAGCAACAAATATACTGGACATTGATATGAAACATAAAATTCCTCTTTATTAGTAATAATAGGTAAAAAATATCACATTAAAAAGTGGAGAACGACACACACAATGAAATATGGCATCCAACCCATAATAAATGCGCTATTTGAAGAATCGTGTGTCCTCGTTAAGTTGGTGACATTACAAGTTATACAAGTATATTATCTACATATGGATTTAAAGGGGTTTTCCATTGAATTCAATGGGAGCTGAGTACAGTACAGTACTGGCACTCACCACTATACAGGACACGGAGACAACTGTTTCTTCCTCTGTGCACTGTATAGTAAGTACATTGACCAGAAGCACCTCCAAATAGCTGATCTTTGCTGAGGCTGATTCTGTGTCCTCCACAGATTAGATATTTAGGACCTTTTTGAAGGATAGGCTATAAATGAAAAAAAAAAAAATCACAGGCAATAGGTGACTATTTATTAATAGAGAACATCTGGAATGAGGCAACAACAATGTGTGGGAAGGACTTTTTACATGTTGCAGATGATGCATCGTAGCAGGCTTGCAAAACTTAACACTTCCACAAACAATGTTCTAGTAATCGAATAGTATTGAACATTATTCCCTGGGCTGCTGTGAGTGCTGCATGTTTCCTTTTCTATGAAATCACCCGCCTTGTCTATCCATGTCTGACTTCTGAAATACTTTTTCTTGCATTTCATATTTCCAGGGATTCTGTCCTTTTCTTCAGTCTACAGGAACCCTCTACCAAATGGGTCGCATTCCACGATATCGTTAACATTGTCCATACATTTGTTATGCATCCTGTAGAGATGTCATTTTCTCTGTACTTGTCTATATTAACATATCATCCTTATTAATTCAACTTAATATTAGAAGTCACAGAGCAATATATGTATCATGTATAAACCAGATTAAAACAGGGCACCGCATAAATACATTGGGGAGAATTTATTAACTCATCTACACCAGTTTTCAGGAGTAGATTGGTGTTAACGTGACACATCTTTGGTGTAATGGCTCTTTCTTGCACTAAAGATTCGCCACATCTGTTGTTCTACCCCTCACTGGTATTATATATGAAACCTACGCCAGTTCCTGATTGGTGTAGATTTCCATTCTGGCACACAGGTTTACACCTCATGCCAGACGGGACTTTACTAAGACTGGCATAGGAAGCGCCAATCTTAATAAGTTCCTCTCACTGTTTTTGGATTTTACAGTATTGATTATTTAAAGGGATTGTCTAAAGAAGACAAACATTTATTAGGGTATATAAACTTCATGTGACATTGAGCCTGCCCACCACTCAAAGTTGTCTCATATATTTCGGATATTTTAATATATAACTTGATGGGTATTCCCAACTAAGATGTTTATGGCACATCCACATAATATGTCATATATATCATCCGAGGAGGAGAGGAGAAGTCATTGATGTGTGTGTGTCTCTCTCCAATCACTTCTACGTGCGTTATGGAGAATGCCAAGCACCAGTTCTCTGTACAGGTGGGGGTCCCACAGGTGGGGTATGCAATAAATGTCTTACTTGGCGATATTCCATTAATTGCTTAATACAGTTTCAGTATGTTCAGCTCTACGGGCATAAAAGGTTTTGTAGCGTGTAGTTTTGTATTCATTCTCTTTTTTGTAAATTTACATATTACTTAATCACCAGGAAATGGTGAAAAATAAATATATATATTTTTTGTTTACTCTAATAAATGCACTGAATAAAAAGACCTCCTGTCTGCTTTTTGAGTATGAACTTGTTAGTCTGTAGAAGAAGCAAATAAAGTGAAACTGTATGAGATCTAAGGGAAGAATTTAATATCTGTAGAGGCCCATGCCAATATGTAGAGCCAGCCTTATGTGATTGTACTCATGACGCCAACATGCACTACTTTAAGATACTTGGGCTTTTAGGTTGATTATAGCTTTCCAATTTGCAGAACACATATATATAATTTTAATATGTTTATACAACATTTTGATGAAGTTATGTGACCTGGTATTGTGCCAAACACCAATGGAAACTTTTACACTATTTAAAACACATTGGCCAAATTTTATGGATTTTAACAATTCCTTTGATCAAACCTTAGAGCGACTTCCAGTCTCGCCCTTAGTGAGGCTCATTTACTTGATAACCATCTTTTCCTTAGCAGCATTCTGAACCAGTGACGAAACAGGGGGTCGCTCTCAAACTACCTCAGACTTCTTATAGGCAGTGTAACTAAACTGTGGTCATAGTTCACAGCTCTTCCCTAGTGGAGTTGATCTAAAAGCAGTCAAGGGGCAATATCTGGGGAAAATGAACAGCAGGTAAACATCCTCCTTAGGTGCTGACTTATGTATATTCTTTACATTCCTAACTGGATAGTTGATCTTCATAGGTGCAGAGTTATCACTATCACCATAGTAATTTCTGATGTAGGTAAAGTAAAAGAAGATCCTCGTTAAAACAGGTGGACCAAGTCCACTTTTACTGAATGAATACTATATTTCTACCACTTAACTATAGTAATTATGCAACGCTATCACTTTTTTGTTTTAATAATACATAACTGGTTATCCTTACTCCGTCTTTTTGAAATGTCAGACTATTAGATTCCAAATTATCCAGGACTGGATCACCAGACCCATTTCCACATAGAAGATCTAAAATGTAGCTACCATACACATTAAGATGGATTATCCACTTTGAATAACCTTTTTTGATAAAGCAGTGTTCCCTGTTCACCACAACCAGCTGGTCATGAGACATGCTGCTGTTAGTGCTGCTCATCGACTGCTCATTTCATGATGGAAACTGAAGCATTATAAGAAACCCATTAATATAAATAGGAAGAGCTTTTGATCTCCAGCAACCCTGCCTGGACAAGTAAGGATGATCAAGGGACAATCCATATTGAAAAGGGTTGTTCAATGAGAAGGAAACAGAAGCTGAAATGTGTGTTTCTGTTTGCCATTGCATCAGCAAAGTAAAGTAAAATCATTTTTTTGAAACGTCTTGAAAACATGATTAAGTTTACATCTTGCGTCCTGTGTATTCAGTGGTCCTGACAACTAGCAAATATATACAGCCTACAGTGAAAATCCACTAAGAGCTCTCTATGTGGCAAGCTTGTAATAGTACTGACAGTATTGACTATTCTCTGGGTGTCTTCAGAAGCTGGACCAGTTGTGGTCATCTGACTAAAGTGCTGACTTTATTTTCTGAAAAGACACAACAAGTGCATTGTTTATGCCCCAGCGATCAGCAGCATCAAATAGCACTGTGCGTCAATGTTGTACATGTAATATAGTATATTTTTATTTCTATGATTAGTAGTTTTCTATGCGGTGCACAGATTGGTAAGTCCTATAACAAAGCATCAATCATACAGTCTATAGGAATATTACATGACCATATCATGTTTGGAGGGCTACACACAGGTTTTTTGTGTGACTTTTCCACTTGGGAACACCTACAACAACACATATACTGATAATATCATCATGGCGATCAGTAACATAATCCTAACTATCATTAAAGAATTGCCATAGGAATAAGTACAGTAGTAACCTTCATAATTTATAATAGGTTTTATAATAAACCTTTAAATGTTGACACACATTGGTAGTTGTAGTAGTGCTGACTTTGTTATTAACAGTGTTATACCACATTCGTATTGTATAACCAGGTGAAGACACTGAAAATGTAGCTTTAGACTTCACTCATATCAGAAAATTTATAAAAAGTTTTTTCTTATCTGAATGCCATCATCCTGAAAATCCCACCTGTGGACTGCTAGGCCAAAGGAGGCTTGTGTTGGCCATGATAGCTGAGCAACACTGAGAAAAGCCATCTGTCAGGCAATATAGAAAATACTACAACAGACGGCTACTATACAGTATAGTGATATAACAGTAAACTGTGCTAAGTGACAGCCCTACTTCATCTGTGTTTTTCCTATCTTTATACTGTATACTACCATATATTTCAACACTAATAGACTGGCAAGAATTATATCGGGCAAGTGTATTTTTGGCCTACCCTAATTTTTATAAATGTTAGCACCAATCATTGGACGTTCCTTCAGTGCAGTTGTAGTGGGAAGCTGGAGACACATCATAGTGTAAACCATGACCTCTCCTTGTAGTACACCTCATACAAAAAAAGAATTCAAACACTAGCTCATAGGAAAGTACACTAGTGAAACTCAGGAAACCCAATGTGGTTTCTAAGGTAAGAACTTCAGACAGTGTATCAATGGTGCCCATTTGTGTTGGCTCCTATAGAAGGGATCAAACAAGTGTGACAATCTCTGATGTGCCATGGAAGACTTAATAAATGGATTACCTTGGACCACCAGAAGAAAATATTCTGAGGGACCACTATCAGTTTATATAGAACATGCACTGTCTCTATCCCCCTTCCCACATATATTGTAAGCCCTTGCAGGCAGGGCGCTGTATGCCACTGTACTAGTTGGTCACTGTTACTATTGTACTTGTTTTGTGTATTGTATGTAAACCCTCAAATGTACAGAACCATGGAATTAATGGTGCTCTAAAAATAAATACAGTAATAATAACATGCACATACCCAACTTAAACTGCATAGAAAACTATGGTTTGTCACTTCAAATCAGCCTCAAATGGATTGCCTTCTACAGGATCTTTGTAACCCATTACTGTGTCAGAGCCTGGGCATACTGGGACACAACTATTTCTCTGGCAGGCCAGTCCAACACCAAAATAAACTTTGTAAGGCTTTTAGTGGTGACCAGACTTAATGTAACTTATGTTCTTTTGTTCCCGTAGGCCATAATGCAAGCAGAAGAAAGTTTAAAAGAATTGGATAGTGAAATTACAGAGCTGAAGAAATGTGGGGACAAACTACAAGTGGATCAGCAATCCATGCAAGAACTATCCAAACTTCAGGTAATAAAAGAGGTAGAAGTCTTTTTTGTATCCAAAATGAATAATAAGAATTATTTTACATGTGTTGTGTATTTCTTTGTTAGTAATATATTACCTCTCTCCAGGACACCTATGATGAACTTATAATGGTCATCAGCACTAGGAGAAGTGGACTGAATCAGAACCTTGCCCTGAAGAGTCAGTATGAGAGAGCCCTGCAGGACCTGGCCGATCTAATTGAGACAGGGCAGGAGAAGATGTCAGGTGGAAAGAAGTGTATGGTTTCTTCCAGATATGAGGTCAATGTTATGCTGGATAAACATAAGGTAAATGTATGAGCAGATTATTAATAACAACAATCATTACATGATTTATATAGCATGTATCTGCTGTCTGTTCCTGTGTTTATGGCTTATGGTGTTATCTGGCAAGGCATTACATTAGTAGCCTACCAAACCTACAAAATATAGAGACTGGTTTATCATGTCTTGTACACCAGTTTTCTGGTGTACAAGACATGTCAATAGCTACAGTCTTTGCTTTGGTAGATTCCATTTTTATGTAAAAAATTGTGACTTTTGATTATTTTCTGCCTTGCTTACCACGAATGCTGTTGAAATAAGTCCCATGCACTTGACTGTGCTCTTTTTACTATCCGCATATCCATGGAATCATATTCCATAAATAACATTTCCGTTTTGCATCCGTATGTCACCTGTAATCATAGATCTAAAAAAAAAAACTTAATATGATCCCATAGACTTGAATGGACAAGTCTGTGCTTCAAATAAGGATAGGAATAGGACCTGCTTCATATTTTGTGGATGGTTTCTTTGACCTGGACACTGATCAATAAAAGCTATGAATGTGTATATGAGGCAATAGACGTAAATGTTTCCATATACCATCCATAGTTACAGATGCTATATAGAAAACAACTACGGTCTTGTGAATGGGACCTTATTAAGAAGTCAAAGCCACGACGTAGACAATGATTAAAATTGAGAATGTAAATAGTAGAATATTGGACTGTAATATACTAGTGAAGGCAGTTTAAAAAATCTTAACATCTGTCTACAGGAGTATTTCCAAGGATTGGAGTCACATATGATTCTCACAGAGACACTTTTTAGGAAAATCAGCAGCTATTCATCATCCAAAGAGACTCAGCACCATTCAGACATGATGACAAAGGCATCCGCAGTACTAAAACAGTCTCACAAGAGAGGTGTAGAGCTGGAGTATATACTGGAGGTACGATGGTGAAAATTATATTTTATATTGACCGCGCAAAACATAGATAAATGCAATACATTTGGGAAAACTTGCTATAGATGTCTTTTTGTAATTCAGTAGTTCACATTTTGCGCTGAATTATTGGCCTACATTATAGTTTTCTTCTATTTTAATGTTGTACATCCCCTCAATACACAATATCTTGATATATTATTCAGTTTATTTAGGAAAACTATATTTGAAGGTCATACACCCATAGTCTGTATACTGTATTATCACAGACTTTCTGATTTTAGCCATCACTTCAAATAGAGATGACATATTTTGTTGTAAATATTGGTAAATAATAAGCATATGGAAGCATATGAATTACTGTGCTGGCCTAATCTGGATTATTATGTGATGCACTATAGGTTATTACAGTACTAAATAATATTTCTCCACCAAAGAAAAGAGTCAGACAGACTGGTTATCCTACTTAACAACAATAGTCTTTTGAACTGGGCTGACAGCATGAATAAAATCCTGGAATCCCGTCCCTTTTGAACACACATATAAACATTTATCAATGTACAGTTTGTTTTATATGACTAAGGGACGTATTTCTATTACTTTTATTATGTAAGGCTGGGTTCACATCGGCGATTGAACACCGTTTGGGTATTCCGTCCCCCATTCCGCTTGAAAAATGTGGAGAGAAAAGTCCTGTAAGCAGGACTGCATTTTTCGGGTAGAAACCTGTCAGATTCCATTATAGTCTATGGTGTCCGCGGGTAACTGATTGGGTTTCCATTTTTCTGGTCCCCAAGCTGACCCGAAGAACGGAAACACGAACGCAGGTGTGAACCTAGCATTAGTCGTTCTCACAATGTATTCCTCTCAATTCTCTGTAGACATGGATGCTGCTGGATGACAAATACCTAGAACTGAGCAGACAACTGGAATCGATTGAAAGTAACATACCTGTTGTAGGTCTGGTAGAAGAATCTGAAGAAAGATTAACAGAGAGAATTGAACTCTATCAGGTAAAAACATAAAAAGGATTCATTCTTTTGCTATTAAAGCCAGATATAGCAGCTATATCTCCAGTGACATCATGATGTGTTATCTTTTGTTTTCCAAGGGACTGCAGGCAAAGTTACCTTGTGTTATATTTGTTAAGGTGCCCATACACATTAGATCAATGTCGGTCAAACATGCCAATTTCCTCAGGACCAGCCAAATATCTGGTATTTGTATAGGGAGTGTCCTGACTCTCCAATAGATGACATCTGTGAAAGAAGAATCAGGCATGTTGAATTGTACATGCCCAATCTTTTTGTTTGCATGAGAGATAAGCTGCCACTAAAGGTGTTTGGCAGTGGCCTAATCCCTTCACTTCATTCCCAAAACATGCATGCATGACAGCTATTGAAGGTATATAAATTTTGTGGTGGGGAGTAGCATAAAGCCACAACACAACACAACCCCGTCAGAAAAGGGGAAACAAAAATCATTGCTCTTTAAAGAGGTTCTAGAACATGCTCTTTGAACTGCTGCTGTGGAAACCATATTGCACTACTGCTTATATGAACTGCAGCTGTCACATCCGCATTTCCATATCTTATTCTTATTTATACTTTCTGCCATTCATGCATCTGCAATACCTATATATACAGTATAGTATCTAGTGGTAAGTAAAAAGTGGTTCTTTTTCTTTTGTCCAGTGCTTTAGGTCCAGCTTAGCAGCGCACCAGCCAAAGCTTTACCAGATACTGGAAGATGGAAAAAGGCTTCTGATGTCTGTCAACTGTCCTGAACTGGAAGGGTCGCTGAGCCAGTTGGGTGAACAGTGGCTGAGTAACAGCAGCAAAATGTCCAAAGAACTGAATCGATTGGAGAACATACTCAAGCACTGGACAAGGTACTGACCTAAAACTTCCTTAAAGTCTCAGTCTATTATGTAGAGAGGTGATGAGAATAAAACCCTTTCTAATCAGTTTTCAATAGTAGTCTCTATAGTCTATATGATATGATTATACATTTCTATCTCATGCTTTTTTACCAGTGAGGTTTTATGTTGTAAATGATCTTAATCTTTGGGTGCACAAATACTCATGTACATGGGCCTGTCATCAGCTAAAAGTTGAAGTAACACTCCTTAGAACAATAGAGAGGAGTTTTGTAGAAATCAGTTGGGGGTCCCAGCACACTGATAGATACATTGTTGCTTTATGTGGAAAAGAAACAGCTTATTGACAGATTTAGTTTTTTTTTTTTTCAGATATAAAAATGAGTCTGCAGAACTTCTTCATTGGTTGCGTTCTGCAGTGGATAGGCTGGACTTTTGGACTGAACAGTCTGTCACTGTCCCCCAAGAACTGGAGACTGTCAGGGATCACCTGAATGCTTTTTTGGTATGTATGCCAAATAATCTTTTTGTGTGTCTCTTATGTAGGAAATTAAAACTGCACAATTCAGAAATTCAGAAACAAGGTATTGGTGACCTGTTATTCTGCACCATCTTATCCCCCCTCCAGTGCCTGGCATCTTCTTACTGGCTTTTAGTACCGTTCAGCTGTGGGTTGATTGCATGCACACACTTACAGTGTTTTAAAGGGCCAGTAGCGTAGTTGTATTATTAGTCACTGCCCAGGTGCCTTGGGTTTTACAAGGGGACTTTCCCTATTGTTCTGGACCTGACATATTCCACAATTCCTGCCTGCTATTTGGTACTCCATCCTGTTATCCACCTCTCATCTACCTCTCATCTGTCCACCATACACACCAGATGCTAATGTAGACCGCTCAAGAGATAGCAACCTTTAGATTAACCCAGTGAGTTAAGGGTGAGTTAATCTGATCCACTGGGTGTACATCTCCAATAGGCCACAGTATCACTCCCTCTCTTTACTCTTCACTCCCTCTTTTTTACTGCTTTTGTTATAGATATAATAAATTTGCCTGAGACATTCATGGTAGAGTCTGCATTCTATTAAGTTTTGCCTTTATCAGATTTAATTGCCTTTATATATGCTATACCTTGGACCTCACGCAGGAAGTGCATTGCCAATTTGACCAATAATCCAGAGTTATTTGGCTGATCCATTACGTGTTTGGTTAGCATTATGTTATTTTGTTCTAAAATCTAAGTGCTTGTTATTGAGGCAGCTACACTCTATTTTGTGTGAAACAGAGCATTCTTTTAGTTCAGAAACAATTTACTATACCATATATCATTTACTATACTTATGCTGCATGAATGTTATGATATTTGTCATATTATAGGAATTCTCTAAAGAAGTTGATGCCAAATCCTCATTGAAATCATCTGTTTTGAGCACTGGAAATCAGTTGCTTCGGCTGAAAAAAGTGGATACAGCGTCACTTCGTTCAGAACTTGCTCAAATAGATAACCAATGGACAGAGCTCCTCACACATATACCAGTAGTACAAGAGAAACTTCATCAGGTAGGATTGAACTATCATGGGGAAAATATACTATGTAATGTTAATTTGCATTGACATGATCATCCTGTGCACTGAAGCCAACAAACAAGGGTAAAGATATTTAGCTTAGCTGGTTTGTAATTTCCAAATACTTTTGTTACTGTGAAGATAAGCTTCTGCCAGCGGAGTATGGCCTTTCTCCCCTCTGTTAGCTCAGTACATGATATGTGGGAGTCAGGAGAGACAGCTGTTGGCCAAACAAGTGTTCACCCAATAGCTATGTAAGCTGTATGGAATAGAGCAGTCAGTGCTCCCTGAGCATAATTTACATATGAGAATGAAATGTTTTTTTGGGCAAACGATGACGAGGAGAAGAAAAGTAATGGTAGTAGTAGAATAGCCTTTATAAAGGCTATTCCAACACTGCTTCAGTTAAAAACACGTTTCCCCAATGATAGAATCTCTTTAAAAATATGGGACCCCTGCATATAACACCAAATAGAGGCCAAAATCACACTCTGTCCTTTGTCAGTATAATAGGTGCATTTAGTTCCTTTAATGTACTATATGTGACGGTTAATTGTGCATTGGGAATAAAATGCAAGCTGTATGTGACACTCCACTTTTTTGCTTTAGTTGGTTGTGGTGTATAATAATTCTCACTTTCTGGTAAGGCTGTAGTATGTTTTTTTTATTTACACAGCAACAATAGTAACCAGGTTGTGTAGCTGTGTAAACTATAGGGAAGGTTCAGAAAGAACATGGATTTCATGCCATTTCAGACTTCATGTGGACTTTATATCTTCTAGGCTATTGTTAAAGAACCAAATTTTGCGAGTTTTTGCTATTTTAAACTACTTATTTTTTAAAACTGAGTAGGGATGTGGGCATGGTTAGCCTGCCTAGAAATCTGTACCCCAGATTTATCAGATGTGACATTTTAAAAGGTCGCAAAAATTGTCACAATCTCATCTTAGGACAGTAATATTACACATATGGCTGTCTTAATTTTATCAAACATCGTGCAGTATTTGATACATTTGACCAAAATTACTCCTAGGCAGATAATAAATACCCACCATGTGTTTTTTTGACGACATTTTACCAGATATTTCACCCTTGCTTAATGCCTGTGGTGTGGATCAAGAATGCACTTACATTATATTTTGTTTGGCAGCTACAAATGGACAAGCTTCCTTCACGGCATGCTATCACCGAAGTCATGACTTGGATCTCTCTGATGGAAAATGTTATCAAGGAGGATGAAGAAAATATCCGGAACGTTGTAGGCTGTGAAGCCATTCATGAATATCTGTTGAAATACAAGGTGATGACTGGGAGAAGATTTGCACTGTCCAAAATAAAACACACACTCAGTGTTCTTGTATATGCAATCTACTCTGTGAATATTGGCAAACAGTTAAATGGATGGTTCCTTGCATTTGCCGTGGAATTTACACTTGTATTGTAAATGATGTGATATATGGTAAAATAAACAGTGAATTCTGGACATAAATCCACAGCATGCCCGAAAATCTCTCCAGATTTTTTTAGCCACATGTGAATGAAATGCTGTAAAATTTTTGACTATTTTAAAAATGGAATCTACACCTAAAATTCTGCAGTATCAGAATATTTTTTTTATTTTTATTAAAAGTTTTACATAATGAGCATATCATAACAACCAACATTTACCTATGCAAGTTACATACAGTATCTAATTTATAGAAAAACTGAGCATTTTGTCCGACTCTTCTAGGGGAGGAACTTGGATGGACTCATATTAGTGAATAACAGCAAAAGAATATGGAGGACAGTACAAATAAACAACAAGATAGAAAACATACAACATCAACAGACAAAACACCACTACAGATACAGAAAGGGGGAGGATAAATAAAAAACATAGCAACATAGAACATTGACATAAGAAAAAAAAACATGCCATCCATCTGGTCTTCCCTAATATTTTTCCATTTATCTTATAAGAGACGTGTTTAACCCAGGCATGTTTAAATTCACTAAGTGTTTATTCGTACAATAGAGTTTCACAACCATTTTCTTTTAAGGCCGAGGTCTCACGTGGCATAAACGCTGCGGCAAAAACTGCAGCGTTTTACAGTCACTGCAAAGTGGATGGAATTCTAGCCAATCCCATCCGCACATTGCAGAAAAATATCTGTTGCGGTCTTGGAAATCGCAGCATGTCAATTATACCTAGGGAAACGCCGGAGGTGTCTGTGAAAAGCGTTGCAGGAAAAACCATGTTTTGTTTCCGCTGCGTTTTTTCCGGCATTGCTTTTTAGCTGCATCCCCCTACATGGGGCCTTAGCCTAAAGGTCTTTGTGACCGATCATTCAGATTTATAAAGAATCTGTGAAAACTGCTTATCCTTGGATGTACACTTGGCTGTGTAAAAAGTACATGCAGCTCTGTCCTGTAAATGAGTTTGTACTGAAATTTCCCAACTACATTTTCTGGAAGATTTTTTTCAAGCTTCAGCTGCTCTTTCAGTGAAATAATATTTCCTGACATTGGTTCTGCTCTTCCCCAAAAACTCATTGCAGATTGTGCCCCCTTATTCTTGTTCTTATTTATGCCTTTAGCATATCTAAAGTTTTCAAGTTTTCATGTCGCCCTTTCCCTTCTTTCCTGTAGAGTATAAAGGTTAAGGTCTTTAAAGTGGAACTTTCATGTCCTCGTGAAAGTGAGGTTTTATAAACCGGTGGAGGAGATATCAGTGAGATCAGCTTCATCACTGGGCTGTAAGGAATGCCCTCCCCCCCCCCCCCCCGACAGTACTCGTCATCGCTGAGCTATGAGGAACGTCCTTCTAACAGTGGGGAGATATCGGTGCCGAAACTAACGGCACCGATATCTCCTCCACCGCGGCACATACCGGGCACTGTCGGCTTTCTAGCGATATATAAAACTGCACTTTCATAAGGACATGAAAGTTCCTCTTTAAATCTCTCCTAATATGTTTCATGCTTCAGACCCTCCCTATTTGTAGTCCGTCTATGCACCCATTTTGTTTATCTGTTTTTTGTCGGTGGGGTCTCCAGTACTTGACACAGTATTGCAGATATGGTCTCTGTCCATTTAGCATACATCAATAGGGATGACCATGCTGGCTTCCTCCTAATTTGGGTAGCCCATTGGTAGAATATCAAATTAGGAATGCATAAGCAGCATGCTGTACCATAACAGTTGGTAATGAACTTACTTTAGCTATGCATTTTATATAGTTTATGTATGTATTTATTTTATTTTAGGGATTCAAGATCGACATAAACTGCAAGCAGCTGACAGTGGATTTTGTGAACCAGTCTGTGCTTCAAATCAGCAGCCAGGATGTGGAAAGTAAAAGAAGCGACAAAACTGACTTTGCTGAAAAGCTGGGCACTATGAACAGGAGATGGCAGACCCTGCAAGGTTTAATAACAGAAAAGGTAATTGCTTCACAATGGTCTCAGGGCTACCCTGCTAGTGTTACTATAGCACACATGGGAATCCAAATGTTACACAGCTATCAACAAACCTCTGTAATTTTCTTACCCAATAGACTCAGAAAGTGCTTGGAAATGCAGCAGAGAAGTCAGTGGCTGCCATTTAGGTGCTCATTGCAATATCAACAATCTCTGCTTTTCATGGTGTTCAATAATCTAACCTGGTCCATGGACAACAAAATATTGTGGAGGTAGCAACACATGAAGCAGAACTGTTTGAGGGTTCAATGATGCGTTCTAGATGCCATTCCAACACCCTGAGTCTGCTGTCAGAAACTTTAAAAAAATCTAGATATTTATGGCCCTCATAGAATACACACCACATAGAAAGTGTAGTATAACAGTGTGCATTATGATATTGTATACCTACAAGTGCTAATGAAACCTGTGTAACAATAATTATTATGTTTTAATAGATCCAATTGCTTGAGCGATTATTAGAGTCATGGACAGAGTACAAAAACAATGTTCACAGTCTGAAATCCTGGTTTGAGAAGCAGGAAAAGAAGTTGCAGAAACAAAGCATCGGTGATCAGGCGTCCGTCCAGAACAGCCTAAAGGAATGTCAGGTAACTGATTTACTCTAGGGACCTTCTAGATTTATATAATCTAGGGACCTTCTAGGTGTATATACTCATATACTATAGGTACCTTCTTGGTCTATATGTATTCATATACTCAGGGGACCTTCTAGGTATATAAACTCATATACTCTAGGGACCTTCTAGTCTAGGGACTTTCTAGTTGTATAAAGTCATATACTCTAGGGACCTTCTAGGTCTATATGTATTTATATATTCTGGGGACCTTCTAGGTGTATGTACTCATATACTTTTGGGACCTTGTAGGGGTATGTAGTCATATACTCTAGGGACCTTCTAGGTCTATATGTATTTATATATTCTGGGGACCTTCTAGGTGTATGTACTCATATACTCTTGGGACCTTCTAGGTGTATGTAGTCATATACTCTAGGGACCTTTTAGGTTTATGTATTCATGATTCATGATTGGATACACCTGGCTATGAAGTTCAAAGCTCAGTGAGGTTACAAAACTAATTTTGTGCTTCAGTAAGTCAGTAAAAAGTAGTTAGGAGTATTCAAATCAATAAAATGATAAGGGTACCCAAATTTTTGCACCGGTCAAATTTTGGTTTAATGCATATTGCACATTTTCTGTTAGTACAATAAACCTCATTTCAATCCTGAAATATTACTGTGTCCATCAGTTATTAGATATATCAAATTGAAATGGCTGTTGCAAACACCCAAATATTTAGAACTAAAAATGATTAAGATTAATAGGGGTGCCCAAACTTTTTCATATGACTGTATGTATTCATATATTGTATGGACCTTCTAAATGTATTTACTCGTATACTCTAAGGACCTTCTAACTGTATTCTAAAATAAGAAAAATGTAACACAGTGTAATAGAACTTGGTTTAATACTTACTTGCTTAATTTACATTTCATTGCACATACTGTACATAGATAATAGATTAACAGTAATCATAGAACATTGTACAGTATCTTTTTGACTGTGGATAAAATAAGCTTTTTCAGTACTGACCAGAAGATGTCTCCATAGGACTGAAGTGTAGTGTATTGGTAGACCGTTAATACCTAGTGGAAGCCAAATAAAAATCCCAACTCTTTATTCTTGGTTTATATAATGTAGCAGCCATGAAATGCGCGTTCGCAGTGCCATTATCACGCTATGGCATGTTACAAAGTAGTCTCTGTTATACATGGCGTTCAATATCTGCTATATCACGTTCTCTGTGTCCTTAATGTGATGGCCAAATATCAGTAAAAAGAATTACAGTTAAAACTTGGACAATTCATGAAGATCACCCATATAATAGTGCAAAGTCTTTTTGCCTGCTGTGGACACTGATATGGGAAAAGGTGGGGCATATGTACTAATATTTAGACTATGTAAGCCTAGACTAGATATTCTAAATGTGCTCCAAGTTTATGGCAGTGGTTCATGCTGGCTTATATATGTGATGCATTTTAGGAAATCTTTGTCTAATGTTACACCTCTTGGTTCGCTTGCTTTGCAGCACAATTTTGTGCCTAACTTTTTTCACCCTTTCCAACTAAACCATTCCGTTTGAGGAGCAAGATGCAAAAAGTGTTGCACATAGAACGTGCAGCAAAATGCCGCTCAGTTTGAGCAAAACGTCTGGCACATTTCTTTTAGAAAGTTATTCTGTTTGTGTGAATGTTCCTCCATGAAAAAACTTCAGAATTGTACAGTATGAGCAACTTCAGTTCTGCCCCCTACATGTAGAAAATATGTAAAGACCAGTCCACCTTTGCTTAGTGGTTACTGTTATAAATGAATGAAAACAACAGTGCACTGCTGGTCCTATTGCACAATTGACACTAACAGCACCCAACAGAAACCATATAATGAGTCTGTCAGATTCTGCCTCCCATACATAATAAACCTCAAAGTCAAACTTTTCTACTTAAAATTATCACATTCCAGGCAATATTATAAGATGCAGAATATACATGTTGATGTTTCATGGCTATTTTGGTTTATTTCAGGAACTTGAAGAAGCTGTCAAGGCTAAAGAAAAAGACTTGGAGAAGATTGGGCAAAGTGGAATATCCTTAGTCCAGAATAAAAAGGAGAAAGCCACTGCTATAGTTATGAATACCCTCAGTGAACTGAACCAGTCTTGGGCAAATTTGGACTGTAAGGTCAGTGTTGTGATACTCATGCATAGACCACAGGCCATGCAGAGTATATTCAGTTAGGGATGTGTCTGACAACAAGCGTGTTGACTGTTTCTATTGATGATCAGCAGAATTAGAAATGTAGCCTGGACTATAACACAGGCTCTGATCCAGAGGTACAAGGCAAGTGATGCAATGTATTTACTAATGACATACTGTAAATTGTAGGATGGTTTACATTCTGAATGTATGTTACAGAACATACACAAAACTAGACAAATTTGATAAACTCAATTTCTCTACTTCTCAGGTTGTTAAGTTACTGAGGAGTCATCTCACAATACCTGGAAGACATTTCTGGGTGATTCCTGTGAACTGACTTCGGTCCCTAAATAAATGGATTAATAGTCTGTTTAATGCTAAGCTACAGCACAAGCTTTCAATATAGTACATTATTAGAATTAGCACTTCCTACAGTACCTAAAGAGGACCTGTCACCTCTCCTGACATCTGTTTTAGTAAATATATGTATTCTTCATTAAAAACAATTATGGAGCTTCTTTTCTCAGAAATGTAAAACTAAAACTGACAACTGGACTCCAGTTTGGGGTGCTCCTACATACTCTGACCCTGACCAGTCAGTGCTGCCAGTGTCAGCCTGTGCACGGACACAATTACTTTGACCAGCAGAATGGAAACACCCAGTTGTCAAGTAAACCGTAAATATTCAGGAGGAATAACAGAGGAATGTCACTACACAGAATTATAAGAAAACATGCTATAGAATTGATATTTTATGAAGAATTCAAGTACTTTAAGTAGTGCAACAAACAAGTAGGTAGTGGTGACACCTCCACTTTAAGGCTAGGTTCACACTGATGGTGAACGTCCGTTCTCCTGATCAGTAAGAGACTGACGGATACAATGGGAAGACTTCAATTACAATGATAAAATAAAATGGATAAGAACAACTGACAATCACTGGCAGCGTGAACAGAACATACAAACTTCAGTATAATCCTATACAGTACATGAATAGAAACATATCACATGCTAATAACATGTTTGTATCACATTGTTAGAATCAGATTTCTTGAAGATCCCATCGGTTCATCTTCCTCAGCATTAATATTTTATTCTGATACTTATTTTGTATATCTCTGTTTAAGGGGCCGTTCACACTGCAGCAACTGAAGAGGAATTCCGCCGCTGGCTACCCTGCATCGGGATTCACTCACGGCTTTCCGCTGCTGATTATTTTTTCAGCGTCCTGCTGCAATCTCTGAAACCGATTGAAACAAATGGGAGGCAGAATCTGGGCGAAATCTGCCGCTGATTCAGGGATGGAATCCGCCCCCAAATCAGTGTCAAATTCCTACATGTGAACGGCTCCTAAAAAGATATTTTCTGCTTACTTATTTGAACATAATCTGCGGCCTGTAGTATTGATAAAAGTAACTGCCCGCCCAATATGCTGTTTTGTTGTCTCCTTTGTACCTGTTGGATTATGTTCAATCACAGTTATAAGACAGAATATTGGCACCTAGATGCTTCAGAAGTACAATGTACTTCTTGGTCCAGTCACTTCTCCTTTGTGGACTGAACTGCAGTGTAAATAACTAAGAACAGGGGACTGAACTCACAAACGTTTATTGCTACCAAAAGTTGTAATCTTTTGTTCTTCTTTTCACCTGAAGCCTTGAACAAAGAAAGGATAAAGCAGAAGAAAGTCACGTTTGTTTTATGTCTCTATTGTTTTACTTAGGTGTGTCAGCTGAAGATATTGTTACAGTCGGTACTTGATCAGTGGAGCATATACAAGGAGGTTTATGAAGAGCTGAACAGCTATTTGATGGAAGCCAGGTATTCCCTCTCCCGCTTCCGCCTCTTGACAGGATCCATGGAAGCGGTGAAGGTTCAAGTGGACAACCTCCAGGTGAGACACTAATAGATGGGAGTAATACGGGTACCATTTAGTCTGTGCCCACATGTAGAGGGTATTCTGCAGATTTTCTGTTCATTGTTGTGGGAGGAAAATCTGAGAATTCTACTGAAGCAGATCACCATACATTTGGCCTTCCTCGCCTTTCCTCTTGGCTGGACAAGTCTATATATATGTGTCACGAGATGAACAACACAATTTTCACCAAATACAGCTATGGTTAGGATGGACATTTCTTTAAGTCCAGTCTAGTAGAACTGCGGTAAGTCTGTGTGTTGTGGCCATAATATACAGTAGATGCTAAAATGCACCAGCATTATGACTATGTGAAAGTAGCTGAACCTATTCAAAGTTATTTTTCTCTTTTGTTTGCTGTTTATGTTACAGCCAAACCTTTCACATGTGTTTTTGTGCATCCATCTACTGAGCTGTGTTCATGTTGTGCATTAACAGAGCCTACAAGAAGAGCTGGAGAAGCACGAAACAGTTTTAAACAAGTTTGATTCTGTAACCAACAAGCTCCTGAATGAATGTAATTCTTCTCTGGGAGAATCACTCAAGAGCACGTCAAAAGAGGTCACTGCTAGGTAAAAGCACTTTCTTCTTCTTTAGTCCAAACAGTTCAGGTAATTTTCTTTCCAAGCCTTACTGAAAGCCTGGAGCAATATATATGAAACTCTTCAAGTGGATCATACTAGCAAGTTGGGCAAACAACTATCCTAAAATATGAAGATGATTTTGTTGACATTTTACCAGGGTAGCTAAGTAGTCTTACTCTTTCAGTGCTTTGTATCGCTTGGAAATAAGGAGCGTTAGAAGTAGCTATTGCTGCATGTGGCTGCTGTCATAAATCTGTCACGTCACTGCCATTAACATTGGCTAAAATCACTTCTATGCCAAGGTCTGTGTGGAGTAGAGATGGAAATTTTTTTTTTTGCAGACTGTCACAGTTGCTGCACTTTGTGGGTCACAGAACACCTCTATTCACTCCAATAATTTGGCTTACATTGCAACTACATCTTTCCGGGTAACGCTAGCCTAAATCCTGACCAAGCACAATGCCACCCTACATTTCACCCTGACATGCCTTTGTGCAAATAGCTTTAAATTCTGGAACAAATGGTAAATAAAAGTGCCCCACAGTGGGGGAATTCATTAATGTTTTATGACATTTTTTTTGGCCTAAAATAGCCCCTAATTGGTGATTTGTGACTATTTAACACCACTTTTGACTAAAATAGTTGCACCATCCTTACCACTTTACTGAAAGTGGATGGGATGTTGATGGAGCCATAACCCCAGCCACATTCTTCATCATTTACCCCACTTTTGAATTCCCCTCTAATAGATAGAAGTTATCAAACCATGTGCCTAAGAATTCTGCTGTTAAAAAATCACAAAGTAGAGATATGAAATTTTTCAACACTTTTAAAAAGTGGGAAGAAAAGTGACCATGTTTAGCCTCTCTGGCTGTCTTTACACCAAATTCATCAAATGCAATGTTTTAAAAAGTTGCAAAAATTGTCGCAACCTCTCTCCAGTGAGTAGGTGGCAATGTCTGACTAGGATGTCTAGAACCCACCAGTGGAATTGTTTCTAGGGGCCCTCCTCCAGGACCCCTGCGATCAGATGTACCAAGACATTGCAGCTACAGATAATAACATGTCGGGAGCCATGCTGCTCATCCGCCATACGATGTGCAGCACTGCACTACCTATATCCACCGATACACTCTGTTTGGCAAGCAAGCAGCGTGGCTCCTGGATTTGTTAACATTACCTGTAACCACACTATACTGGAAAATCTGATCTGCAGGGGCCTGGTTGTTGGACCCCACAGATGTAGTATTGATGGCTTATCCTAAGGACAGGCCATCAATATTAGGAAGATGGATAAACCCTTTAAAGAGGTTGTCCAGGAATTGGAGCAACCCATGTGGCGGACAGGGAGGTGTAAAATAAATTTTTTTTTAAAAAAAAGCATACTCACCTGTCCCCAGCGCTCCATTTTCTGCTGCCAATGTCTATTCAGTCTCATGCCGGCGCCTTCTTGCCAGGAGTGCTGCTTCTCATGTGACCACTGAGACCAATTAGGTACAGGATTTCCAGAAATGAGGTGCCGCCATGAGAACAGACCTGGCCACCACAGGGGTCACTCCAATTTATGGTAAACCTCTTTAAAAGGGTTGTCTGGGCCTAATTTTTTTAGGGCCACTTCACTGGACTCCCTCATACAGTGGCCCCTCCACTGGTCCCCCATACAGTATGGGGACCAGTGATGGGGCCATTATATTGTGTGGGGTAGTGATGGGAGCTAATATCCTGTGATGGGCACATTAAAGTGTGTGGGGCATTAGGGAGAAATATTAAAGGAGTTGTCCGGCCTTATTTTTTTTTTTTTATGGCCTATCCTCAGGATAGGTCATAAATACCTAATTAGTAGGGGGCCGACACCTACCTACATCAGCTGTACAGAGCCACTTCTGGCACCTGTCCTGTACACAATAAGGGGCTGGAAGCAGAAAGCTCCAACTGCCTTTTAGCGGCCCAGCACCTTCACTGCAGCTTAGCTTCAGATAACTTCAATAAATGCTGAGATGCAGTGAAGGTGCCGGGCCGCTATACAGTGTATACGCCAGAAGCAGCTCCATATAGAGAATTGGTCTGGGGTATGGGTTTCGAAGAGCATACAGGTAAGTACCCATACTTGCCTCTTATCCCATACAGCTTGTAGGTCACAGGCTTAATGTGGCCTGTGGTCTACAAGTCAGAGAGGTAGATCAGGAAACCTGAGGCTTCCTGCTCTACCAGTAATAGAATCAGGTTGTGGCACCAGTTCTGCGATCTGGATGTATTTTTTTACCGATCCCCGCTCCTGGCCGCGGCCTTCTTCTCTTCCCTTTTCAGTCTTTAATGCGCACTGTGTGCCGCACACAATGTTGCAGTGATGTAATGTGCGGCGCACTGGGTCCCCCTGGAGGCTGAAGAGGAAGACTGCAGTGAGCAGGAGTGGGGATAGGTAAGTTATTAGGGGCCGTTACTGGATTTCCACTGCCTGTTAAAAAAGCAGTGGGGGTCCAGTAGGGCCCCCTAATGGCACAGGCCAACTGGGGGTTTCACTGGTACTCCGGAGGGTCAGTCCTGGTAGGTGGCCTATAAAGTGAAGTAACATCCCAGGACAGAAGTGTTAGACGTAGATGTGCAAAATTTTCAAGCAGTGGTGAAATTTATCCAGAAAACTGGCATAGAGGGATGACATTGTGGTACACATTTGACGCAAGACCCTTTCTGTGACTCGATCACCAAATTGTTTGAATGTTAGAGGAGGGGGTGGGCCGGGAACACCATGATCTGACATACTGTATTCATTGTGCCTGATTTATGAAAAGACCGGAGCCTCTAGTACATCTAGTATTTTTCACAGGTGTTGCTACAATGTATACTGCCTAGGAATTCCCTCTTTGAGTTAAAAAGCCCAGAGTCCATGAATAGCCCCTCATTCAGCAGCACATTAATATTCTTTTGTTTTGCTATGTTTTACTACCAATGCAGTATTTTAAAACCAAAACTTAAGTTAGTAAAAATGTCAAAGTGTTTGCCTAAGTGTAACCATGACTTTGCTGTAGTGCAGTAATCCTGCAGCATGTGAATACAACTTAAGTTGTTCAGTTATGATTGGCGGTCTATTAAAATTAATTTACTAAAGGGTTATTGTATGTCTTAAGGTGGAACTGTTTATTAGAAGATATTGCAGAACAACTGCACTCAAGCAAGAGCCTGCTCCAGCTGTGGCAGAAATACAAAGACCTCTGCATTCAATGCGCACATAATGTTCAGCTGCAAGAAGATCGCACCAGCCAGTTACTTAAGACCGCCGCTAACAAGGACATAGGAGATGAAGAGAACTCTACCTGGATACAAGAATGCAATGTATGTATTAATATAAACCACTTCATTAACATTTTATTACATTGTAGGAGTTTAGCACGTACAATAAACTATGCTTTAAGTTATGCACTCATTTTCTATACAGGCAGCATGCGGTGTCAGTTTAATAGGACACAAATGCTGGGTGCATGCAAAACAGGAATAATATTATGCCTGGAAATCCAAAATCTGCAATGAGGTGTTGCAGATTTCATATTTAGTCATGAATTTCACCTATGAACAGTAGATGAAATCCATGACAGGAATCTGCAACTGAGCTGTGTTTACATTGAGTTTTTTTTTTACTGAAGAACTGCATGCAATTTTTAACTACAGTAATGAATAGTGCATTTCTCTTATGCCAGTTTTCATCTTAAGCTGCAGCTCAGTCCCATTCATTTTAATGGGACAGAGATGTGGCATTGCCATGTAACCAACAGATGTGAGGTCAATTGAGAATAAGAAAGCAGCCATGTTTTCGAAGTCCATTAAAATGAATGGTCGCTACCATACAGTTCAAATACATGATAATGTGCTACTCATTACTGCAGCGAAAAAGCACTGTGTAAACCCAGCCTAATAGGGCATGCAACAGATTTGACAATGTTTAAAGATTAACTTCCTGCCCTGAGGTCTTGGGAATCAACACTGCATAGGAGTATGTGTATATACTGCAAATATTTGGCTATAAATGTGTCCTTCCTTACCTTTCTCCATCTTTGGCTTATCATATCCTGAGATGTTTGGTACAAATTGACCAGCTTTCAAAACACATGATTTTGCAATACACTTGTCATGTGATCTTTATCCTAGATTTGTCTGTATGTGACCATCCAATGGTAAATTGTAGCTTGTCAAGGGTTTCTCTACCATATTGCAATATTGCATTTAATTTGTGTTGTGAAAAGTTATAGTACTGGCCAAAATTCTAGATCTCTAGTTATACAGCTTGTGCTTGGCCTGGAAAGAGTTAGGGAGATCTGGAACGCGAAAAGTGGGATTTTTGTGTACTCACCGTAAAATCCTTTTCTCGTTGTATTCACTGGGGGACACAGCACCATGGGTATAGACCTGGTCACTAGGAGACAAGACACTAGGAAAAAGCAAAAGCTGTTGGCTCCGCCTCCAGGCTATACCCTGCCACAGCCACTGTGCATGAATCAGTTTGTACCATAGCAGTAGGAGAGAGAGACACAAAGGAACATGGAACCAACAACCACCAACAATGCCTGAACCCAAAAAGGAACCAACACAGTTCGGGCAGGAACACTGAAAAAAAAAACAAGGGAGGGATCTGTGTCCCCCAGTGAATACAACGAGAAAAGGATTTTACGGTGAGTACACAAAAATCCCACTTTCTCGTCTACTTCACTGGGGGACACAGCACCATGGGATGTCCTAAAGCAGTCCCAGAGGGTGGGAATAACACGGCCATGCAAACCTGTAATACTCAACCGCTTCCAGAAACTTACAACCCAAATTGGCATCAGCAGAGGCCACAGAATGAATCTGGAGAAACTTAGAGAAAAAGGATGGAGGCCCAGTGGGATGCTTACAGACCTGGGAAGCATAAGCCTGATGCCGGAGGCCCGGGAACTCCAACAGCTCTAGAGGAGAGAGCCGTCACACGGGAGGCAGAGCCGTACTCTTAAATCGATAGGTCTCCCTAATCTCAGACCAAAGCCATCGGAAGATGAGAGCTCTGGAAGCAGGCAGGCCCTGGCAAGGGCACTCAGGGAGAATGAGCAAAGCGTCCGAACAAGAGAAAGGATCCGTGAGGAACAGTATACACGCAAATTGCCCGGGCAACAACCGGGCAGGGAAGAGCAAGCACTCACACGGACGCCTGGGGACCGAGCAGAAAGAGGGCAAGACCAAGTCCTCGAAGTGGAAGCATGAAAAACACCCTAAGAAAAAAAGACTGTGGCAGACAGAGGAAAACCTTATCCTTGTGGAGGACCAGAAAGGGAGGCTGCCGAAAAAAAGGGGCAGCCAATTAGGGACCCCTGCGGATGGAGGTAATGGCCACCAGAAACTCATTCTACCAGGACAGAAGGCAAAAAAAGGGATATCATAGGCTCGAAGGGGAGAACCTGAAGCACCTTAAAGATGAGGTTAAGATCCCACGGCTCCAAGGGTTCCAAAGGAGCACAGAGTGGCACTCCTGTAGGAAAGTCTTTTAAAAAAGAAAGAAGACTAAGACCTTGATCCAGACCAGACTGGAGAAGATCCGATGAGAATCGTTACTCTTCCAACGGTGGACGTAAGCCTTCCACGTTTGATGACAGATCTAAGCTATCTGGAATTTCCGGGCCTTGAGTATGTTAGAATAACAAACTCCGTAAAAACAACAATGCCTCAAACCTCGGATTGAACAGCCACGCCGTGAACGCAGCTGAGTCAAGGTGGGGAGGAACAGCAGTCCTTGAGACAGAAGGTCGACCAGCAGAGGAAGAGGCCAGGAGCATCCGCCAACAGGAAAATGAGATCCACATACCAGACCCGGCAGGGCCAATCTGGTGCCACCAGGATAGCTTGAAACCCCTTGGTCTTGAGATTCTGGAGGACCCAAGGGAGAAGAGGAAGTGAAAAACCGAACTTACAAGAGCGCCAGCGGTGATGGCTCGAGGATCCAGAGACCTGGCAATTTAGCCGGGGACCTTGTGGTTCCGGCGGAGGCTAAAAATGTCGACGTTTGTCACACCACAGCGGGAGCACAGTGGATGGAAGATCTGCAGATAAAGCGACCCTCGCCCGGAGCAATATTTTCTCGACTCAAGTAGTCTGCCACCCAGAAAAAGGTTGACCACCGAAAGAGCTGGAACAAGGCGCGCCACCCAAGGAAGAAATTGTGAGGCTTCTAGTAAGGCCGCATGGCTCCTGGTGCCACGCTGAGGGTTCAAGTAGGCGACCATGGAGGAGAGGTCAGTCTGGACTGTGACAGATGTCCTTGGAGAAGAGAAGTCCAAGGAGTAAGGGCAAATAAGATAGCCCTGGGATCCAGCAGGTTGAACCAGAGGGAGGAATCGGCCCTGGACCACAGGCCCTGAACAATCAAAGCATCGAGGACCACTCCCCAGCCGGGGAAATTGGCGGCAGTGGGAATCACTTACCAACAGAGGGGAAGAAGGACTTCCCTTGAGAAATTCCTGGGGAGGAATATACACTAAAGAATCTCTCAGTGAACCAAGGTGGAAAGAGAGCCAAGCAGATGAGGCTGTCCGGAGATTTGTCCCAGCAGGCCATAATCTTCGAGAGGAGAGAACGACAGAGTGAATTAAAGGTACATCCTAGATGGTTGAGTCGATCGTGCGCAGGACCCACATGCCGATTCAAAGACAGCAAGGAGAGTACCTCCAAAGGTGGGACACTCAGGATCTTGGCCTCCGGAGGGAGAATCACACCCTGGAGCGAGCAGAGGATCATGTCCCGGATTCCATGTGCTTAGAGGACACGAGACATCCTCATAGATGAGCCAGCAGAACCGGCGAAGAACATCCAAGGTGAACCACAAGCTGGTCAGATTGTCTGACCTGGAGGGGCTTCACCAGGAGGTCGTCAAAGTCTGAAAACACGGCAGCACCTCTGGCGCAGAGGATGGCCATGAGAGACGCCATCACTGAGGGAAAAAAACCCCCGTTGGCAGAGGCCAGTCTGAAGGGGAGAGAGACAACTGGAAAGGTCAAGGATCCACAGCAAAAACGAAGAAACCGCTGACGGCACAGCGAGATGATGTAGATGGACGAAGAATTCGCCCATCTCCAGGGATGCCACCACAGACTACATAGACTACAACGGAGCCTGCAGGCATGGAAGAACCTGTGGAGCCCTTTCAGGTCCATGATGGGACAGAGGAAGCCGTCCTTCTAGGCGAATGGAGAACAGGTAAGAATAGTAACCCCAGATACACTCTGCAACGGGAACAGGGACGCTGACTCCCTGCCGCTGGAGATTGGAGACAGCCTGGATTGTCCGACATAGCGAAGGCAAAGAGACTCCAGCGAAAACTGGAGTAGCCGGACGACACCGCCTCTCAGGCCCAGGCTCCAGACGTCCCGCCATTTGAGATGCCCAGAGAGGGGAAAAAACTTCATGCCGAGGAGGCTAGGAAGAGGAAGACCTGGACGACCTAGTGCAGAACCGCCAGGGAGGCCTGGACTTGAAAGAAGCTTTCTGGAGCAGGAGAACGGCTGACACATAGGACGCCTCTGAGGGAGGAAGAATCTATTCCCCCGTGGCCTCAGGGATAAGCTTCTCGACGCCCTTAATAAAAAATTTGGCCCAGGACGACCTGGAAAGGGAGAAGGGCTGCGTTCGCCTTCTTGGAGGCGGACCCAGTATTCCACAACGGATCCCAACGGTATGGCAGATAATCACTGCATTGGCGGCCGCCTTAGCAGATTTGGGAGGCATCTCCAGTTATTGGGAAGCGTTCAGGATCTCAGAGACGAGCGGCTGGAGGGAAACTGCATCAGGGAGGTTTGACTGAAGCTGTTTGGCCCAGGAAAAGAAGGCCTTGATGACCCAAGAGGCAGCGAAGGAGAGCCGCAGGGAGAAACCAGCCACTACGAAGGCCACCCTGGTGAGGGAAGCCACCTTCTTGCAGCAATACAATAGCCAGCATTTAGGGCAATGCAATGTATCAGTTCTGCATTGCAAACAATACAACAGATGCGATCCGATCTCACTCCGAGGGATCACTGAGGTAGGCAAAATCTGCTGAAGGCAGACTAGAAGCCTTGGAGAGCCTAGCTATCATGGGATCCACCGTGGGAGGCTCTTAGTGATAGGAAGCGACACATGGGGCGGCTCGCTGACAAAATGTCAAGACAGGCCAGCTTGCGCTCACTAGTTACTGATATCTAAGTACCGTGCGCTAACCGATTGCACCACTGGAGCAACCTGCTTCCCTTGCCTCGGATGTTCATCATTGCCAGCCAGGGAGAGCTAGAGACGTGTGTCACAGCATAGCCTGGCAGAACTGCCCGAGCTCACCTTCCACTTGGAGACACACAGGTCAAGGGAAGGGATGTCCGATTTCCTAGTCGAAGACAGAGGATGGTCCAGGGAGAAGTCACTGTGCCCTCAAGATGATATCAAACATCCAGTGGCAGAAAGAGATGTCCACTTGAGGGGATGAGTCCGGGTCCTCAGAGATCTGTAGGGTCTCTATCGCATAGATGACTCCCGCGTAGCAGCAGATATAGATGAGCCTAGCTGAAGCTCCGAGTCGGAGTCAGAGGCGTCCCCAGTTAAATAGACCGAGCAGAGGGAGGGAGGTATCCGCCTGTCGGAGTGGAGCCGTGAGCTGAGTTCCTATCTGGGGAGTACCCAGAGGAAGGGGTGGCGGACCGTGAACTGTAGGAAGACTTCCTGGTCCTTTTGAGGCTCCTGGAGCTGCGACGGGAACTATGAGGGTGTCCAGGGAGATCCCTAGAAGCAGCCGACTGAGCGGCGATCTGGGAAAGCAGCCCTTCCAAGTTTCCAGCACTGACTAGTTAAGTCTGGTAAGGACACCATGGCCAAGGTTAGGGAGGCCGCCCAATCCGGGGGATGGAAAAACCGGAGAGGGGCCAGGAGGTTACTGACTGGCTGAGGCGGAAGGCAGAGAGAGCACATGGGCTCGGGCTGTCCGCATGGCAACTGTTTTTGATACAGCGGGTGCACGTATAAAAACGTGACGCAACCAGAGGGGCCGGAGGGGGAGCCCAAGAAAATTAGGGTAACCCAGGGGGTTAGCCTACCAGACTGCAAAAGATGGCCGCTCACAAACTGCTGCAGCAAGGGTTCCGCAGGTGCAATGTCTCCCAGGGAACTGGGAAGAATCCCTGCTGTCCCAGCAAGCCAAAAAATAAATAAATAAGCCAATAAATAAATAAATTGAGAATATGAGGAGAGCAAAGCTCTTCCCCTGGTAAAAACAGGCTCAGTAGCTACTGGGCAGGCTGGATGGCTTGCCAGGACAGCCCCCTGGCCAATGGAAGGCCCTAGGCGGAGTCTGGGTACCAGAAAAGCCCGGGAAAGGGACGGACCCGTTGCGGCCTAGTTCCCGGCCAGGCCTCGGACTCGCGTACAACGCGGCCGACCGCGAGGCACCGTCGGCGGCGCGGCGCGACCGCGAACTCTGGAGGTTCCGCGGAGGCCTGGGAAAAGGTACCGGGGGGCCAGGAAAGGGGGTCCCCACACGAGCGGGGGGGGGAACCGGGCCCCCCCCCCCGACGGGGGCCGCTCGGTAGGAGCGACCAGAAAGCCCAAAAACGCCCCAGAAAAAAGGGGCTTATTTACTAAGATTTAAGGCCCAGTTCAGGGGAACCCTGTGATGCCCCCCCTAAACAGGACCCATACTATTGTCCCCCTGGGAAATGGCACTAAGGGGCTGAGAGGGCCTGAAGGGGAGGTGGAGAGGGCCTGAAGGGGAGATGGAGAGGGGCTGAGGTAACTTACTCACCAGCCTTCTATTCTTCTCATACTCACCAGTCTGGCGACTTCAGGCGCCGCAGGGTCACCCCCTCGGTAGGACCTCGCACGTGGGAGTGGGGTCACCGGTACTCCGGCCGCTTTCGGGGTGCGGCGAATGGTGAGTGGGGACTGGGTGACCGGCGAGGCTGCTCTTTTGCAGAGCGCTGCGCCCGCAGGAGGGTATGACTAGTGTGGCGTACGCGCTGACTACCCCCCTGCACCTGAAAGAAAGGTAAAAATAAAAACGATGCAAGACAGAAGACCTGAGTCAGGTCGTGTCTGCCTCCTATGACACTAGGTTTCAAACTGATTCATGCACAGTGGCTGTGACAGGGTATAGCCTGGAGGCGGAGCCAACAGCTTTTGCTTTTTCCTAATGTCTTGTCTCCTAGTAACCAGGTCTATACCCATGGTGCTGTGTCCCCCAGTGAAGTAGACGAGAAATGCAGCATTTTACAGTACAGTTGCATCGCTATAAATTAGAATATCTTTGAAACATTCATACATTTCAGTAATTCAGTAATACAATTCATAATCAGCGTCTTCCATGATTGTGTGTCCTACTGAACCAGACTGAGGGACCATTTAAAGGCTTAGGAAACCTTGGCAGCTGACACACTGAATTTACAATACTGAACTTTTTTGCAATATTCAAATTTTCTTAGATTTGGGTTTTTATGACCTGTAATCCATAATCAACATTTACAGAAATAAAACACTTGAAATAGAACACTCTGTGTGTAAAGAATCTAGAAAATATAGGAGGTCACTTTTTTTAATTTAATTACTGAAATAAATAAACGTTTCAAAGATATTCTAATTTATTGAGATGCACCTGTACCTGCAAAGTGGATGGGATTCTGGCTAATCCCATCCACACATTGCAGAAAAAAATCTGCACCGGAAAAGCAAAATTGCAACATGTTAATTACACCTATGGAAACTCTAGCGTTTCCCATGGGTGAATAGGGGCAGAAAGTCCACAGAGGAAAACTCAATGTGTTTGCTATGCATTTTTTTTTCGCAGCGTTTTATTGCAGCGATTCGCTCATGCACACCAGATAATACAATCATTAATATCACAGTACAGTTATATTGCAAATAGTGATGTCACAGTACCAGATAATCCAATCACTAATATTACAGTACAGGGATAATGAAATCAGTATTTAACAGTATGTGGATAATGCGCACACAAAAAGATCGTTGTGTACACTGTGACAGCATATGAAGAAGATCTTTATAATAATGTTGCATGCAGATATAACTAATTGCAGCGTAGGTCTCAGTACCAATGAGCCCCCTTAATTGTCGGCTCTCATAGCAGCTGCTTTGTCTGCTGCCCTGGCAGTTATGCCTTCGCTTTTCCTCTTCTGTCATTGATGTGTTTCTTCTGCTTCTTTCAGGTTCTTTTGAAAAATTTGGGTTCTGCTAAGAGTTCATTGACTGTTCTTCAGGAGACAGGGGAACAATTAAAACAACAGGTTGACTCATCTGCTGCTGCAACCATCCTGTCCGATCACCTTTCCTTGAGTCAGCGTTTGTCAGTATTGGAGCAGGCACTCCAACGACAGCAGGCGATCCTGCAGGTAAACAGTTTGGTGAGAATGTATATTCATCCATATGTGTACATTGTTTCAGCTCTCAAGCTACATGAAAAGGCTTTGTATATGTACACAACATGTTTCCATTTATCTGAATGTTACAACCAAGTACTATTTGAAATTTGTGCAGTTTGCTCTCTTTGTCACCATTTTTCAGTTGCCAAACTAAAGTGTATTATTATTCTCCTGTATAAGCAAATATACAAATATGTACTAATAAACTTTAAAGGAAAAATGACATTAAGCTAATCCCAGTACCTTGTAGGGCTTCTTATACAGTATCTGTGTCATTGTGGACCACTGATCTGTTGCTGAGAATTAGCGGCATTAGGGACATTTATTCTGCAGTGCTGCAGATTAACGCCCCTAGTTTCTGCCAAGCTCCGTCCATCCACAGGTTGAATGACAGCTCTCACTCTTCATTCATCATCTCATCGGGTTTGGATGTAGTAGTAAGTGTGCTGCGCATGCCCGCCTATGTCAGTCTCCACCTGGAAGCATCACTCTTCGTAATCAATGAGAGTAATGAAAGAGGAGAGAGGGCTGTCATTCAAGCTGTGGGGGCAGGGCTGGGTGGCAGTTATGGGCAGGAATCTGCAATGCTTAGAGAAACCCATGCTGCAGAATAAACACCCCAAAAGACCTTTTCACTTCATTTCCAAATTAAAAAAACGCCACAGTAATACGGGCATATTTGTAAACAGTGTAAGAAACTGTTGCAAAGTCTTGCAATATGTAATAAAAATGAAAACAGTTTTATGAATGAAAATACATTCTGCACTGAACCATATATGAACAGGATATTTTATAGTTACTGGTTTGCTTGCAGGCAGGTGTCTTGGATTATGAAACATTTGTAAAGAGCCTTGAAGACCTTGAAATGTGGCTTCTAGAAGCAGGAGATGTTCTAAATGGACAGGACCCAAACCGATCATCGGACCTCTCAACAATTCAAGAAAGGATGGAGGAACTCAAAGTAAGGGTTACAGTCCTTGGCTTTGTATGGAAAACAGAATACATGTAGCTATGTAGCGTGAAGAGTTTCATGTTTCTAACATATTTTTGTGTTGCAGAGGCAGATGTTAAAATTTAGCAGCATGGCCCCAGACTTGGATCGTCTCAATGAGTTAGGATACCGACTACCACTGAATGATAAGGAAATCAAACGTATGCAGTGTTTGAATAGAACTTGGACAATGGTATCATCACAGACAACAGAAAGGTTCAGGTAACATTAAAGAGGTTATATAAGACCCTAAATTGATGACCTATCCTTAAGATCGCTTAGGATAACCTATCCGTAAGATCACTCCCTGTGCAGGTCAGGTGTTCTGAACATAGTGTGCGGAACTGGAAGCAGATTGCTCCATACCCTGAGCATTAGGTGAGCTCAGTTCCCTGTCATTTACCATACACATTATATCCAAACCTGATAATTTTGGTGAGCTCGAATTACCATCTAATATGCATGGTGCTACCCGTTTTGTTCTCAAAAGAGAGGAGCCATCACAAGAGAACTCTGGTAGTGGCTCAATCTCCTCTACCCATTGAGAACATGTGCACACTTGGGCAAGTGTACAAGGGAAGGTTGACAGGACTGCGAATACAGCACAGAAATTAAATAACCTACATTTTTTGTTTTTCTGCAGCAAATTACAATCTTTCCTACTACACCATCAGACCTTTTTGGAAAAATGTGAAACTTGGATGGAGTTCTTAATCCAGACTGAGCAAAAGCTTGCAGTGGAGATTCCTGGAAACTACCAGAGTCTCTTAGAGCAGCAAAGGGCACATGAGGTAAGAAATAAGAGAGGGCACAGCTACATATCTAAGTCTGTAAGATAATGCACATGTTCCCCATTTATCACTATTTTATAGTTCAGATAAAGAATTATTCTACATTAAAAGTTACATAATTGCATAAATGCATTACATTACTGATCATATACTAATTCTCATTGTCTACCAAAGTCCAGTGTGCATTCACAGTTTTTCAGGCTCTGGTGTTAAAATCTCCCACCTTATTGGCTTAAACTGACATCCAGGCTTTAAAATGGAAACTATTCTTCAGTGAGTTCAGTTGACTTTCTTTAAAAGGGTTATCCAGGCAGTGCATTCTCTTTTCCCCCGGAGGCCCAGTTATTACCTGTGAGGATTACAGATGGGAGGTCAGAACTCTAGTTCACTGCCTTCCCTGCTGATGCTCTAACTCTCGGTGACATGACCAGCTCCACTCTAGATAACCAGTGGCTGCAGTGTTGGTGGTGGAATGAGACTTCTGGCCTCCCCATCTGCCCTCTGGACAGGCAATAAAGTGGGCTCCACAGGACCGGGGTGTATATTAGTAATAAAGCTTAACCAATGCAGATAATGCACTGGTGAACTTTATCTTTCCCTGAATAACCTCTTTATTGTGTATGTGGGCTTTTTAGATTACTGACAAGAATTGACTTTCTATAAAAGTGTTGGCTGATAGAGTACACACTTCTTTTTCTGAGTGCCACTGCCTGTCTTTCTCTGGGAATGTGTGACGGTCCTTTGACAATAGGTCTGCATTCAGTGCCATAGTGGTAGTATATGAAAGGTTGAGTGATCTAAAAAAAGTTTTATACCGCCTGTCACAAAAGCCACCCAAAGAGTGGCAGTGTTGTATAGTGACAGGTCAGTAATTGTCAACGAAACCATATGCCAAATCTTTCATCTCTGCATAACTAGGAAACCAGTACTACTCAGCAAAGAGCTATCTGTGACAGCCTTTAACATGTATTTTCCATTGTCAGCTATTTCAAGCCGAAATGTTCAGCCGCCAACAGATTTTGCATTCAATAATTGCCGATGGACAAAGGCTTCTTGAGCAAGGACAAGTGGATGATAGGTACAGAATCATTACAAGTGTATTGAATATGATAGTTATCAGATCTTTATATGATTTTATGCCATTTCATGTGCCTAAGACACTTTTATAAGGGGAACATTATTTCCAGAGAACAAAAAACTGTTCTTTATTATGTCTAAAAACCTTATGAGTAAACAGATGTCCATTGTTGTCAGGACTCCTTCTACACATTTAGCTAACCCTGTCATCTTCGCCTCATAGAGATGAGTTCAACCTTAAGTTAGCCCTGCTCAGTAATCAATGGCAAGGAGTGATCCGTCGTGCTCAACAAAGGAGAGGGATTATCGATAGCCAGATACGCCAATGGCAGCGCTACCGGGAGATGGCAGAAAAGCTGCGCAAATGGCTAGTGGAGATGTCCTATCAGCCAGTGACCGGCCTGGGAAGCATACCTATACCACTCCAACAAGCTAGAACTCTTCTAGATGAAGTCCAGGTATATGGTTGTCTTTGTGCAGTTTGACTTTGTGCCTTTGATATATAAGTTAAACATTTCACCTTGTTGACTTTAGCAAACAGGATACAGCAAATGAACAGTACATATATGGTTAAAGGGAATCTGTCATCCCCTAAACCGTCATCATGGTGTTATACCGGATTTTATTGGGGCTTTAACAATGTCACTCATTGAAATGTCACTTTCAGCAAAAGAAAAACAGTTGAAGTTATAAAGTAGTCAGTGCTACCTGTAAATAGCCTTGTGGTCTCAGTTGTAGTCATAAACTCATGACTTGCAAGCCAGCATCACTGGTGTCCAGTACATGCACAATGATGTGAGGTGCACTACACATTTACTGGATGCCACTGGAACCAGCTTGCAAGCCATGGCTGCATGACTACTCCTGAGACCAGGACTGCCCACATGACTATGTACATGAACATATACTGAACATTTACATTTTAGAAAGTGGCATCTTTACAAACATATTACCATCCTGTATGATCATATGGTGTCTGTTTAGGGTTTCATATGTGAGGCAGATTCCTTTTTAGGTGCCCATTTAAACTATGCAGTGATCAAAAGCATTATCACTTCATTTAGGCTATATACTGTAGTTTACAAGATTGGTCAGTGGATTTGGCCTGCTCGTTGTTGTCAATTTTGTTTTAGCTATATTGTATATTACTAACAGTGGTTACAATGCACATAAAAGCACAACTACATACCAAGTGATACCTAATAAGTACTATTGGGTCATATATGACAGTCTGTGTGAGCTGAAGTAATACCATATTTATGCTTAGTACTGATCTATCATTTCAGCGGGAAAATCCACAGAATTTGCAGCCAAAACCTCTAAATGCGAGCAGAGCATTACTATTCACTATTGGCTTTAGTAGTTAGCATTGCTTTCACCATAGTACTATGGACTAGGGCAACTCCTGTCTGAATTTAGGCTGTCCTCTAGGAACCAGGTTCACTATTGGTCTCTACTTCTTGGTCCCTCTTGACACAGAGATAATGTCGATCAGTTATTGTATTTCACTGCTGTGTCCTGTGAGTGGCTCAGTAGCATTTCCTGTGCATCAAGAGGAACTAGGAAGTAGGGACCAGGACTTGGACCTAAAGACTTGCGCAGGACTGGAATGGCTCCAATCAGAGGTGGAAAAACTAACAGAAAAAAAAAAAATCCAGATTCAGTGATGCAGTGTCTTTTTAATGATGCAAAGAGCAGGACCTTGTGGAGGTGGTGAAAGGTGAAAAAAAAAAATCTGTTGGAAAGGCCTATACTATGAAATTGGTCAAACAATATATGCACCTAATATAAGGAAGTTCGGCCGTGAGCATCAGTGTAAAAAAGATGTGAATGTAATGTTTTCCTTTACTGTTACAGCTTAGAGACAGAGTGCTCCACAGGCAGCAAGGGAGCTACATCCTCACTGTGGAGGCTGGGAAGCAGCTGCTTCTCTCTGCTGACAGTGAGGCGGAGGCTTCCTTACAGACAGAACTCATTGACATTCAGGAGAGATGGAAGGCCACCACAGTAAGACTGGAAGAACAGAAGAAGCAGCTTGCATTCCTGTTAAAAGTATGTGTATATTCTATCTGATAGAAACCTATTGTTTTTGTATTGTCAGAAAGTCAACCAGTATGTTCTCTATGTGCAGACACGCCGATCAGATATGTCATTTTGACAATTGCTTTGTCTACAGCTACAATCTTACTATCCATCTATTCCAGTACAGAAAGTCATTTATGTTATAGCTTTGGATTGTAAGGAATACATGTTCATGTTATTGTAAGGTGGTGAAAAGTATACAGTTTCAGAATCTATTAGACAATTGGTATAGAGTGATTCTATAGAATTTATTTGTTTCTGCATTATCTGATGGCCTTGGATTAAATCCTGACCTTGCAAGATTTCTACCAGAACACTATGTCAGAGATTGCTTTCTGCTTATGTAAAGAGCTCTGCAGTGCATGCTTTACGACCAAGGACACGCACAAGATCTTTCTATGCTCCAGATCACATATTAAGAATGACAAATTGATATATATCTGCAATTTCAGGATTGGGAGAAGTGTGAAAAGGGAATAGCAGAATCCTTGGAGAAACTGAGATCATTCAGAAAAAACCTCTCTCAGCCTCTCCCTGATCACCATGATGAGCTGCATACAGAACAGATCCGCTGCAAGGTAAACAGCAGTGCTACCCAGTGCTGCAGCAAAGAGAGCGTGGGCTTCATGATGCTCTGTATGAGGGTGTAGGCTTAGACATCACTATATCATCATATCATCAGATTGCACGGTATTCTTATTTTTTCTAGGGTAATTGATGACATGGAAAATTCTGATGAGGATTGTATTGCATTGCTATCATTAGCCACTTATTAGAAATTGTGTATTTACAAAGCAATACCATATCTTCATTGCATAAGACCATCATATCACTATTAGTTATAGGTGCACTACACAGACATAATGCAAATAGAACGATCTAGTAGCTACTGTATTTGAGAGCTGTCTGGTTTTGTGTATTGGCACCAGGTTTCATCCTGTCTCCACCAGAAAACCACTTGTTTGTAATAAACAGTAGTAACCATGAAGTATTGTCTACCATTGTGATTTGCATTTTGTCCTCAAATTCTCTGTTCTCCATATTCTATGTCTTCTTGTATCAATTACCATGGTATGCCTCCAATTTCATACCATGTAACTTTGACAGAAAAGTGGCGTACTTCATCATATGACATATGATATTACCCCTTGAAGCTAAAGCCCCATGTAGCAGGCTGCAGCAAAAAAGCACTGCGGGACAAAACCACAGCAGAAATGCATCTGCGTTTTTTCCCACAGTGCCTTTCACAGAAAGTACAAAGAGTTTTCCTCTGAGGATTTTCTACTTCAATTATACCTATAGGGAATCTGCCCCTGGTATTTCCATAGGTATAATTGAAATGCTGCGATTTCCAAAAACGCGATGGCTTTTGGAAATCACTGCATTTCCGATGCTTGTATTTTTTCTACAAAGTGTGGATGGGATTCGCTAGGACTACGTCACGTGGCAGCCCCGGCCTGAAGGAGTTTCTTCAAGAGATAACTTATAGTATATCATATATGTTCTATTAGTACATATGTACATAAATAGGAGAGCAGATATTTTGAGAACAGTCTGAAGCTGTTCTTGCATGGCCATTTATCAGCTGCAGAAGAGATACTTGGCTAGCTGTGGTATACCCGGTAAAGTCAGTTGTATACCCGTGGGTGTGAATAGAATTTAGAGGCTCAGAGAGTACCATATGGTGGCTCACAGAGTACCTACCACCTATCCACTACAGGTATTTTATGACCTTGCTGCAGGTTTGAAGAGATTCCAATTATCCATTTAGTTTAAATGGCAAATTCTTCCTCTTTACTTATATTATAATATATTATAGTATTAAAGATTTATTCAGTGCAGTCATTGTAACTTTTCATTTTGTGTAGGAGCTTGAAAATGCAGTTGAAGGGTGGGTCGAAGACCTTGCTCATTTGACGGAACTGAAGAACTCATTTTCACCCTTCATAAATGCCGATGATATATCCATTCTTAATGAGCGCATTGAATTGCTGCAGAGACAGTGGGAAGAACTCTGTCATCAGGTAATTAGATTGGTGGAAAAGCAGACCTGTGCGGAGGAGACAAAATGTCTACGAAGCAACTGAAGCGTGGAATATGCATGTCACCTCATATGTAAACTGAGGGTTAATGGAAGCTGTTCCTGATATCAAGTCACAAAGTAGAAATGTTTTAAAGTAATGGCATGAGATGAAGATTAAAGAGGGTTTTCAAGACTTAAATAATTACTGCCGTTTTAACAAACTTTGCAGAAATAAATAGTACAGGTGATTGTAAGAAACTTTGTGATATACACATGTGGACAAAATTGTTGGTAGACAACTGGAGCAAGACAACTAGGCAGTTTGCTCATGAGGAGTGGCCAAAATACCTGTTGAGAGGTGCAGAAGTCTCATTGACAGTTACAGGAATCGTTTGATTGCAGTGATTGCCTCAAAAGGTTGTGCAACAAAATATTAAGTTAAGGGAACCATCATTTCTGTCCAGGCCTGTTTCTTTTTTTTTTTTTTTTTTTTTAATTCTGTTGAAGCATGGTTGAAAAGCAATGTCTGACTTTCATTTGTTCATTTTCATAGAATGTTTATATTCAGATGGTCAGATTTATGGTCAGATTCAAGTTATTTCTCTGACCATTGTGGGTTTTTCTTTCATTAAATGAGGGGTACCAACAATTTTGTCCACGTGTGTATCTTATCACAGAAAATTGCTCCTTTGGACAGTTATCATCTTCTTGTCCCCCCTCCCTCTCCTAAAGTAAGTGTCAGTTTGAAAAACTCAAGACAGACTGCAGGTCACATGACTCAGATGAGCATCTCTATACATGTCTATGGAGAGGGGGGTGGAGGAGTGAGAAGGAGGAGTAGGGGCATAAAGGCAGCTTTTAGTCTTGTCTCTAGAGCTTTCTATCACAACCAGAACAGTTTATTTACATCAGTACTGGTAAGTAATCTCTATATGATCCTGTGTGCTGAGTGAGAGAGAGACAGTTATAGAGCAGATTTTTGCCTCCTCACTGTGTGCAGTGTATGGCAGCTAGTCTCCACCCACCAGTTCAGAGAGAACTGCAATTTCCAGGGGCAGTACACACAGGGAGAAACTGCTAAAAAGTACAGAATAGCACCCGGACCCCTGCAGATCACCGGCACCCAGACAGCCGGGCTCTCTATATTGTTTACATACTGTCTCATAGATTTCAACGGACAGAGGACAGATTCACTCTATCATCAGCAGATCAGCTTTTTTCTTTATAAATAATGATTTCTTTATAAATGAAAATCTGCATTATGCCTGCCTAGTGTCACCAGGATGTGACAATTATATAGCATAACTTAGTAGTTTCCTGTCTTCGCTTTCTGAGGTGAAACCAACAGGAAATGTAGTATTATAGAGTGTATGTAAAACTAAACTATACGTCTAGAGGAGACCACGGCTGGCTGTTTAGGGTTCGCATACTGCAGACTGAATCTGTAGGTATAGTGCTGGCATGTCTTTTGTGTTTTATTAGGGTATAAACATATTTTGTTAACTGTAAAGAGATGGGTTAATTTTTGCTGTTTTACGGTATATCAGGTAACGTTTTAACCCCTTGTACCCCTTGTTTGTTCTTCAAGGTCTTTGTACGTCGGCACCAAGTCAGTGAGAGGCTTAATGAGTGGGCTATCTTCAATGAAAAGAACAAGGAGCTGTGCGAGTGGCTGACTCAGATGGAAAGCAAGGTTTCTCAGAATGGAGATATCAGCATTGAAGAAATGATTGATAAACTCAGAAAGGTACCAACATCATTATGCCTTACGTGTTATCTAGGTACATGAACATAAACCGAGTCTGCCTCTAGTTAAGAAGGACATTGTATAAACTATTGCATATTGTGGAATGACTATTACCAATCACAGAAACTCCAGTCCATCAGGAAACAGAAGACTACCACTAGTTACAGTAAACACTATGCATAATGCAACCTACAAAGTAGCAGATTTCCCATATAATAGCCAGCAGAGTATATTTTATAAATATAATTAAAATGATCAAAAAAAGTAAATGGGACAGATTCTCTGTGGGTTGAGAGGCCAAATCAGGGGTGGGCTGAGGTGGAGTTTGTGTTTTAATAATATTGGTTTCTATTCAGGCTGTGGAGCAGCCTTACAGGCAGGGGCGTACATAGAAATTAGGAACGGTTTCATGTGATGCCACATTTTCCTTGAAGTGTTCACTGCTGCAGAAATATGCACTCACCTACAACTTAACCCAGGGATAATAACAGATTAAAGGGTTTAAGCAGACAGCTTCTATCAATTTAGATAAGGGGGGGGGGTGTACAGATTGAACAGTCTCTTTAAAATACAATAATGAGGTATAACTTCTTTTAGGTTACACAATAAAACAGCTAAGCTGACTGAATATACATACTGAGCCAAATTACAGCCAATATTAAGAGGTCTGAAGAAATAACCAGATACTGGGTGTTTTCCAGCTTTGATAGTTTTTATGTTATAAGACAGAAATAGAAACAGTGACACAAGTAACAGCTATAGTAACACAAAAAAAGTCTGAAATAATACTTTATTTGCTAAATAGGATTACCAGGAAGAAATTGCTGTTTTCCGTGAAAACAAAATGCAACTTCAGCAAATGGGAGAAAGACTTGCCAAGGCCAGCCATGAGAGCAAAGCGTCTGAGATAGAGTACAAGCTGAGCAAAGTGAGCGATAGGTGGCAACATCTATTAGACCTAATTGGTGCCAGGTAAGTCAGTGAGAAATATTTACCTAAGATTGTATGACGGTACATAAAAGGGTTATTCTACAATTGTCATTTTTTTTTGGGAACCTCTGTACACTCTTGTTTATTAAAGGCACCCTCAGATGATGCCCCAGACACTTAGACACTTACCAACAGCTATAGTTCTATTCTTTGGTCCTCCGATCTGCTGTGCAGTAAAGTGGTGGAGCTGGCACACAACTGCTGTTTCATACTCATAAACTATGGTTCCTACAAGCACTTGTTGGTTAGTTATGTGGACTGAGCATGCTCTCCTTGAGTAAGAGAAGATACTGTGCATGTGCAGTCACTCTTTATAGGAAGCTGGCGGTTTCCTGCTGCACATGCTTGGCTTGGGAAGATAGAATTGCTGGTGGATAATATCTGACTAGATTAACATTTTTAATCAACAATTCGGTTTGCAAACTGTTTATTTCACACAGTGAGCCAGGTTTATGATCCTGCAAATACCCATTTCATATTTTTTGGGGGGGACAAACATCATATGTCATATGGATTCATAGAGGGGCATTTCTCCTTTATTAACAAGAGAAGAGAGCCATTGTAAAGAGCTATCTCTAATCTGGTGAACTTGCGGGCAGTACACAGTGTTACCACTTTTTCCCTGCAGAACCTTCATCTTACCCTGGTAATACTAGGGATTTTTCTGAGTTTACAGCAGCAAGACTGGTCATCGTCCATTGGCGCATTCCAGTAAATAAAAATCAGTTCATGGACAGGTGATAGACAGTCCATGGTCATGTGATACATGTGTTACAAGATAGATGTCTGATTACTGAGCTGTGACTAACGAGTCGTGAACCTTTGTGTCCATCACATGACCATGGACTGTATATCAAATGACCATGGACTGATATTTATCTACTGTAAGTAACAAACAATGACAGCACGCAGAGATCTAGAATACTGAGAGGAATTGATACAGAAAGTATATTGTAAATTTGTATAAATTTTTATTATACACACAGTAACATTTATTTGCTGAAACTGGACAACTCCTTTAAATAAAGGCTCCTGCTCAGGTTTTCAGTAGTAATTTGCTTTTCCTTACACGTTCCTAGTACCTATTATGATAGTCGGAGTGTGTTGCAGTGCAGAGATTTCCAGAAACAGTCATATAGATGTAGCAAACTTTGACATGTATCTAATTACTTGCCGTAGTTTGATGTCTTCTCACAACAGTCAATAAAAAATGCAAGTAAAAGATTCTTGCAACTGTTTATAAAGTTAAAAGTTTGTTACATCAGTATGGCAAGTCACATACGTATTGACCTTAAGGTCCTTCTGCTCTAAGTTTTTAATTCCTATGTATTATTGTAAAGTATAAAGAGTATTAGCAATCTTAGTTAGAAATGACAGGCCCACTTTGTGAACAGTAGGTCAGCACACTGTTTATTGCTGGAGTGTCAAATGACAAACTTGGAGCTTCAGCTGCTTTATGTGTGAGTGAAATGAACAGTCTGAAGCCTATCCCTTGGCAGACATGACTTACTTAGTATTCCTACAAGGTAAACTATATTCAGGGCTCGTTCACACTGTCTCAGCCAGGTTTACACAGGATGTCTGTGTCTTGTAGTGAATTTCTATTAGAAAGTGATAGAGTGCACTATATGTCTATGAACCCCTGCTGTGCTTTTTTTTTTTTTTTTAAACGTTTTATTGAACTCACAATGCAGTACAGTGTAAAACAGTGAGCAGAACTAAACAGCCTTCTGCTACGATTCACAAAAGAATACAAACAGAATAAAATATCCTTAAAAGTTAATGTAAACTATTACTTTGCACATGGGTCATGTCAAACAAAAATAACATTAAAGGGGTATTCCCATGAACATAACCATTTTTAAATTTGCAGATAATTAAAAGTTAAACATTTTTGCAAATATAAGTAATTAAACATTTTGCAGAGTTTTAAAGATTTTCTCTAACTATCTTGTGGTCACGAGTTGTTGTTTTCATCAGTTGCCAGTGGATACGACCATGAATGCAGGACCTATCTAAGGTCAGAAAATCAGACATGATGTCCTTATTGTGGCCGGGATATCTTCTGATACATGTAGTGCCCCTGCCTGATAACCCAGCTACAATAAGAAAATCATTGCTGGGTTCCTGACAAGTCCCAGACCATAGAAAGTTTCTGCATTTGTGGTCATATCCATTGGCAACCGATGAAGACAACAGACTGTCACCCTTAAGATTGTTAGAGAAAATCTTTAAAACTCTGCAGAATTTTTAACTACTTATATTTGCAAAAATGTTTAACTTTTAATTATCTACAAAAATAGATATGCAATAGATCTACAATTAGATCTACAAATTGTACAGTGCTACGGAATATGTTGGCGCTATATAAATTTTATTATTATTATATGATTATGTTCATGGGAATACCCCTTTAAGCTAAAGCACCAATATTCACTTTCAGAACCGAAGGGGAAGTCAAGCGTTAATTCGACACTTGGAAGGACTCTTATCATGGGCCCTCTAGTCCAAGGGAGATTCCAGCCCTCAATAGCTCAGAAGAGAGGAGTCAGTGGGGAGTCACATCACACATCCCAAACTTGTGAAAACATCTGAGGGCACCCTCTATGTTTGTACACTAACTTCATATTGAAGCATGTTGTTAAGTAGCTGCTTCCATTGTCCCACAGTTTGGAGCTTATCTCTCATCCATAAAATTGCTATAGCCTTTCTAGCAAGGAACAGAGACTCTTGTGAAAAGATAAATATATGGTGTATCCATGCCAATTCTACTAGAAGGCCTAATAAGCGGACTCTTGGGGTAGCTTGCATCGGAGTCCAAAGAATACTAGTCACTGTATCTATAACTTCCCTCCAAAACAAATACTAGGACATTCCCACACAACATACCAAAAATCAGCATATAGACTAGCATATCTATGTTAACTGTCATTCATGGAGCATCCCATTATGTGTAGTCAGAGAGAGATAACATGATGTACAAAGTATAGCTGGAGCATGCGATTATTAATTGCTGGGGACACATATAATAAGGACTCTAGAGCTTCGAGATTAGTCCTTGTGGGCCCTGAGAAATAAACACACCTATCAAGGGGTAATCTGAAATTGAACATTGCGTACCTGGGAGCTGACTTCAAAGTGCATGTCTCAATTGGACGTATCTATAGAATGAGGTCTGCGATAACTGAGGGGTATACTGTAATTGGGAAGAAGATTTAAGAACAGCAACCTGGTACAGGTCATCAGAGTTAAAACACTGTGAAATATCCAGAACGTGGTCTCTACTATGTTTAGGAGATGGGGGAACATGGGGTTATGCAATAAGGGAACCCCAGGAGGAAGAGCCTGATATTGGGATATCTTTTTATAAGCCTTCCACACTTGTGACGCTAGTTGGTGAACTAGAAGAAGGCAGAAGGTGAACAGTGTTGGTTTCTCCAACACTGGCCACAGTGTAACAACACCTAGATGGAAGGCCAAGTAATAGTCCACTAAAGCAGGGGTGAGAGCTTAGGTCCATGCATTGAGAAACTGTAGTTGGCTGGCCAGGAAATATAATTAAGAACCCTGCGGGGCCATACCACCATGCTTAATTTATGTCTAGACTTCTCCCCAAATGAAGAGTTGTAGAGTTGAGTTTTTTAAAAATGGATTGAGGTATCGGCCTGCCATGTGCTCTAGAAGATACAAGTCCTTGGGAAGAAGGATCATTGGGAACATCCTGCAAATTTTACATTTAGACGCTACATAATTTAGAAGTGGGTAGATGTTCTTTCCATGGGATTTATAATGATCAGAAGGCAACTCAGAGTCCCAAAGAGGCATCAAGGCCAACTTGCTCCAATTAATGTGAAGGCCGGAGAAGGGAGCGAACTCCTCCTGCTGTGTTGTTTTTTAACTTCTTCATTTTACATTTATGAAATTTCTATGGCAGTTTTCGCAATGGACTCCAATGTGAAATATTTAACTGAAACTATTTTTTTTTTTTATTGAACGGGGCTGTCCAAGACTACACCTATCATAAGGACAGGTCATCAGTATCAGATCAGTAGCAGCTGAGCTGCAATAGCATGGCATGACCATTACACAGTGTGCAAAGCCATGTACGTCCGGCTCTGCACACTGTGCATATATCCGCTGATTGGTGTATTGTAACTCCTCCAATCTGAACTTGACCCATCCTACAGAGCCACATCTGAAGAAGCCACAGCAATGTAACCATGATTTCTTATTGGACATCTGTGGCTTGTACAAACTAGAGGACAAAATGCTACTCAACATGAATGGCTTCTATCACAACCAAAACAGAGCAACTGATATAATGTTTTGTCCTCAAAGAGGGTGGCTTGGTTTTTGTCTTCAAAGAGGGTTTCTTGGTATTTTTTAATTTGTTCTCCCCATTTTTGCAAGGGTTTCCTCCGAGTACTTTGGTTTCCACACCACACTCCAAAGACTCACTGTTAGGGAATTTAGATTGTGAGCACTATATGGGACAGTGTTGACAATATCTGTAAAGCGCTGCGGAATATGATGGCGCTACATAAGTAAGCATAATAAAATAATGAATAGCCTTCATTTGGTTGAACTGATTGCCGTATTGTATAATAAGAGTAAGCTTCCTACCAATGGGTTTCGCCCTCCTAAGTGTGTTATCCCGGGACACGTTAATTGTATCCAACGCCCAATAGCATAAACAATTGTTCCCTATCTCTAGTAACAGCAATAGATTTAGCTGTATGTAAACTAGATTCATAATATTCCCTAATCCTCGATCTGACAACAATTTCGGGTGTCTGGTATTGCAGTTAGTACAGTATGTCAGATTCATGCTTTTATTTTCTAACCATATTGCATAATGACTATTGGAGAGTGAGTGGTTGCCGTGGGTAACACCGCTTATGTCATTCATTTTGATACCTTTGTTATTCTTCTTATTCATGTACTCATGAAGAACATGAGTACATGAATAAGATTTTAGGAGTAACCAGGTAAATACATCTTGGGTGAATGAACTGAGATACTTATTCATGCAATGTTCTGCTGCTATATATTCTATTTTGTCTTTTGACAAAGTCTGAACTTGATGGGCATGTGTCTGTTCTAGAACCTGTGTAGTGAGATATCGCTGCCATGGCAGACAGATGGCTCTTTAGTAAAGCTGCTGGTCTTTGGTCGTGGACAAGCATCTGTTTATTTACACATCATTAGACATGTGGTAATATACAGCAAGCATGACAGCGGTACTTGTAAATGAATGATATGGAGCATCTCAGGTATTCTGCTAGCTCATGTATGTCCATCATGCTTAGTACAAGGGGCTTGAGTTACTATTTGGCCTTGCTGGGTCTGTGAAATGTTTCAGCTACTTTATGAACATTCTTTAGGTGTAGTCCATAGCTGATCCAGCTGATTCTAAACTACAACTCCCAGCATATTCTGACCACTGCAGACATGCTGGAAGGCCACTGGTTCAAAACTACTGAACTATAGCAAAAGTAGCTGTCTAATATGATTCAATACTTCTATATATTGCATAGTAGTTTCTATATCTAAAAGTATACAATTAACCGGGAATAATATATTGGGGTGTAGTCATATGTTGTGCAGCAAGTTTCCTGCAGCCCTGCTCTGCACTGCAAGGACATATCACATTTGCAGACAGCATTCCTGGAGACCAATCCTCCACATTCTCCTGAGTGGATCCTTTTTATAGAAGCATGAGCAGTTGTCCAAACACTCATTCTCACATTGCAGTCCCAAGTGTTGGATTTGTTCGCTGGCCTCATTTCTTTCCTACCCACAGAAGTGAGAGGGTCTTTACAATACAGTGGGCATTAAGTTGCTCATGGTTTTGCTTTTCCTGATGAGTACGTTCATGGTGCTGGCAGCAGCCATTGCTGATTTGGGTCCACATCCAATGGCGGAGGACAGCATTGAGGATTCTGAGCTCCCAGACTGCGACTGTGATGTCTCCAGGCAGGAATCTTGTCATACTGTACTTTTCTTGCATGTCCATGTTGATTAATAATTTATTATTTCTAATCATATAAAGAAGTACAGGTGGAAATTTAAGGAAAGATTCAAGTTTTTGTTTGATTTGTTGGTTTTTCATGCTTTGATGGTAATTTCAGTATATAATGAATTCAATTATAAATTTTAGGCATTTTAGCATTAAAATGTGTGGTCATGAACGTAATTTTTTATCTATATGTAAATTATGCATAACTTACATAATTTGCACATGCATAATTTGCACAGCAAATATAGAATTGTAAGATATGAAATATATTTATTGTTATACATACATACTTTCACAGGAGTCTACATATTTCAGATGCCATCTTGTGTGCCCTTTGTATTACTGGTTAAAGTGTTGGTCCTAATAAAAATAAACTGTCCTCAATACTGTACATCACTTGTAGCTGTGTTTCGGTGGCTGCTTAGTTTAATAGTACTACTACTCTGTATAGTACTTTATTGTATGGTATATGGAAGGCTAAAATTCCACCTCATTATCTTGTAGGAACATTCCATCTGTATATACACGTAATAACATAGTTTTGGGTTTCATATCACATATCCTGTCATATGTCTAGTCTGTCACCTAGGTGTGAGTGCTGGAAAGTATGTGTGGCAGTATACTAGTTTTCAGCTGCATTGTTGTATTGTGTATATATACAGATTTGGGTTGGCACATAGCATGTGTTATGTTTTGTGTTATCGGACCTAAGCAACCAGCCTGTTGTCAAGAGAGTGTTGTCTGTAGTAATCTAAATATAACCTGGCAAGTTAGAGGTCTCTAATATGTATTGCACTCTAATACAGACATGAGTTAGATCACATTTCACTTTATTACTGTTATATTCTGTTGGACCCTTTAAGAAAGGGAAATAAACATAGACATGTTGCATGTGTGTACAGTCACGTTATGACGATGATCTAGACAGAGTATTTTTGGTTGTTACTATCAGTTAAGTATGTTAATATCAGTTTAATGCACCATAGAAATAGAGATAACACTCTTCTTGAAGTTTAGCGCAGCACTAAAGACAGCAACACTTAAAGGGAATCCCACACAGGCAACATGTTGGCTCAGTGGATAGCATAGTTGCCTTACAGTGCTGGGCTTCAAATCCAACCTAGGACTACATCTACATGGAGTTTGTATATTTTCATGGGTTTCACCCACAATCCAAAGACATTCTTCTAGGGAATTTAGATAGTGAGCCCTACTTGGGATAGTGAGTGATGATAATGTATTTTAGGCACTTTGAATATGTTGGCACTATATAAGAAAGAGAAATAAATCAAACTGTCAACAAATACAACCCCCCCATCAACAGTCACTTGGTTGAATAGGGCTGTGTGCACACATTCCCAAAGTACCTTTACTTTCCCCAAATACTCGCTCATTTAGTAGAAAATTTGTTCTTAACTGGTATGAGAATCAGCCTGGAAGTGCAATAGGGGCATCACAAGCCTGTGGCCTCCCAGCACTAATCCCTTCTCGCTCAGCTTGGTTCTACTTATCTGAGCCTGGTAAAGATCTTCCCCATGTACCTTCTGCATCGCTCCTTTTCACTCAAAAGTAAGTGAACAAAAGAGAACTCTAAATGAAAATAGTATTTGGTGTGACTGCCCATTGACTTCAAAACAGCATCAATTCTTTTAGTTACACTTGCACACAGCAGGGATGTTCTAGACATCTTGGAGAATTAAGCACAGATCTTCTGTGGATGTAGGCCTGCTCAAATCTTTCTGTCTCTTCATGTAATCCCAGATAGAATTGATAATGAAATATAATATTATTTTTAATATTTACATATATACCGAGCAGGACAGAAGATGAGGTGGCATGGTGCTTTCCTATTGCTGCTGTCACTTGATTCTAGCGATCATCAGGAGTTACAGTTGTTGGACCCCCTACACCCCTTAAGTCAGACATAGGTTACATGCCACCAATGTCTTTGATGTGGCAACTCATTTCATGTGTTTCTTACTGTATGCTGGAACACTGGTGATAATGAAAATGTTTTGCTTTATAAATTTGGTTTACAAATATGTAAATGTCAAATGTGTCAAATGTTTCTGCTTTTGATAACCTATCCCTAGAATAGGTCATCGATATTAGATCTGTGGGTGTTCGATCCTCCAGATTAGCTGTACTGAGACAGCATGGCTCCCGGCATTGTTTACATTGCGGCAACCATACTGCTCACTTGCTATACAAACTATAGCACTGGGTTTTGGTACTGCAGCACTGCCCCTTTTAAATCTATAGGACAGCGCTGCAGTGCCTACACCCGACGCTACACTATATATGACAAGTGAACAGCGCAGCTCCCACAATGTAATCAATGCTGGGAGCCGTGCTGACATGTTACAATTTATCTGCAGAGGTCCCAGGTTTTGGACCCCTGTAGAAATATAATATTGATCGACTTACAGTGGGGAAAAAAAGGGTTTTTCAGCCACCAATTGTGCAAGTTCTCCCACTTAAAAAGATGAGGCCGGCCTGTAATTGTCATCATAGGTAGACCTCAACTATGAGAGACAAAATGAGAAAACAAATCCAGAAAATCACTTTCTCTGATTTTTAAAGAATTTATTTGAAAATTATGGTGGAAAATAAGTATTTGGTCAATAACAAAGGTTCATCTCAATACTTTGTTGGCAATGACAGAGGTCAAACGTTTTCTGTAAGTCTTCACAAGGTTGGCACACCCTGTTGTTGGTATGTTGGCCCATTCCTCCATGCAGATCTCCTCTAGAGCAGTGATGTTTTGGGGCTGTCGCTGGGCAACACGGTCTTTCAACTCCCTCCAAAGGTGTTCTATGGGGTTGAGATCTGGAGACTGGCTAGGCCACTCCAGGACCTTGAAATGCTTCTTACGAAGCCACTCCTTCGTTGCCCTGGCGGTGTGCTTGGGATCATTGTCATGCTGAAAGACCCAGCCACGTTTCATCTTCAATGCCCTTGCTGATGGAAGGAGGTTTGCACTCAAAATCTCACGATACATGGCCCCATTCATTCTTTCATGTACACGGAACAGTCATCCTGGTCCCTTTGCAGAGAAATAGCCCCAAAGCATGATGTTGCCACCCCTATGCTTCACAGTAGGTATGGTGTTCTTTGGGTGCAACTCAGCATTCACTTTCCTCCAAACACGACGAGTTGTGTTTCTACCAAACAGTTCTACTTTGGTTTCATCTGAACATATGACATTCTCCCAATGCTCTTCTGGAACATCCAAATTCTCTCTAGCAAACTTCAGACGGGCCCGGATATGTAATGGCTTAAGCAGGGGGACACGTCTGGCACTGCAGGATCTGAGTCCCTGGCGGCGTAGTGTGTTACTGACGGTAGCCTTTGTTACGTTAGTCCCAGCTTTCTACAGGTCATTTACTAGGTCCCCACGTGTGGTTCTGGGATTTTTGCTCACCGTTCTTGTGATCATTTTGACCCCACAGGGTGAGATCTTGCGTGGAGCCCCTGATCGAGGGAGATTATCAGTGTCTTGTATGTCTTCCATTTTCTAATTATTGCTCCCATAGTTGATTTCTTCACACCAAGCTGCTTGCCTATTGCAGATTCAGTCTTCCCTGCCTGGTGCAGGTCTACAATTTTGTTTCTGGTGTCCTTCCACAGCTCTTTGGTCTTCACCATAGAGGAGTTTGGAGTGTGACTGTTTGAGGTTGTGGAAGGGTGTCTTTTATTCTGATAACAATGTCAAACAGGAGCCATTACTACAGGTAATGAGTGGAGGACAGAGGAGCCTCTTAAAGAAGAAGTTACAGGTCTGTGAGAGCCAGAAATCTTGCTTGTTTGTAGGTGACCAAATACTTATTTTCCACCATAATTTGCAAATAAATTCTTAAAAAATCAGACAATGTGATTTTCTAGATATGTTTTCTCATTTTGTCTCTCATAGTTGAGGTCTACCTATGATGACAATTACAGGCCGGCCTCATCTTTTTAAGTGGGAGAACTTGCACAATTGGTGGCTGACTAAATACTTTTTTTCCTCACTGTACCTAAGGGTAGGCCATCAATAGCAGAAATTGGATAAGCCCTCTGAAATGATTAACATTCAGCTATGTATTAGTATGAGAAAGACAACCTTATGAATGCTAATATTATTAAAGAATGGTGGCTGAGTGTTCAGCACTCATGCCTTGCAGTGCTGGGGTCCTGTTTGCAACTCCAACCAAGGACAACATCTGCATGGAGTTTGTATATTCTCCCCATGTTTGCATTGGTTTCCTCCAGGTACTCCGGTTCCCAAAGACATACTGCTAGTGAATTTATATTGTGAGCCCTACTTTGGACAGTGAGTGATGTCAATGTCTGTAAATTGATGCAGAATATGTTAGTGCTATATAAGCAAGAGAAATTTATCAATATTAAAGTGCTTATTTTCATTGCACAGAGTGAAGAAATTAAAGGAGACATTGCTTGCAGTGCAACAACTGGATAAGAACATGAGCAGCCTGAGAACATGGCTGGGTCATATTGAGTCAGAGCTGTCCAAGCCCATCGTCTATGAAACCAGCGATTCTGAAGAGATACAAAGGAAACTTAATGAACAGCAGGTAAACCCTAAATAAGTATGGTACATCACTCTTGCCTATAACAGGAGCAAAAGAGTGAAACGGTAAATAGCATTGGCTCCACATCAGGGAGGTCCAAGTGTACAAGCACACTTGGCTGTCAATGCACCAGCGGTGGAACTAAGAAAAGCAGCTCAGTGACCACCATTCAAACAGGTATGTGACCATGATAATCCTGGTGAAATGGATGAGAGAAGCTATGTAACACTAATATTTTGCATGGTGTATGAGGCTGCTGAATCTTTGCATTCTTCATTATTCCTGCATTTTTTTATTGTTTTTAGCTTCTTGCAGGTAAAATGTCTGGCCCCAGACATTTTATTTTGAATTTTAATGCTGGCAAGTAATTTTATGTGTCCTGATTTCTTATAGGATAGTATAGTCAGTAAAAGTAAAAGGACCACAAAAGTCTTCTCTCCTTTCCACCTAGTCGGTGAACCTCTGATTTGCAGCTGGTCACCTTAACTATGTGAGCAAGAATCCTTCTCATCAGATACCGGGCTCTAATGTTTGGGAATAAGAGTTCTATGAAGGTTTTATGTTGAGTGAATTTCATATACATAAAATACAATGCTACTACTTTCACCATAAGATTATACCTTCAATTGATGGTCTTCTTTGTAAAGCACCATTGAGATTTAGAAGGTGCCCATTAAGAAGTGGTTGTCAGACTCCTTAAATGGGAAAAAATGTTAAGAGCAGCAGGTGCTCTAAAAATGCATACCACTGCTGATTTCTTTAATTCCCCATCGATCTAGGACAGACAGTGGTGGTCTAAGCCTGTCTTTTTTACAAGCTGATAGCCATTACAAGCTGCACCGCCATGCTCAGCCAGTCAGTGTACCCAGTGGTCATGTGATGTAGGGCACGTGGGCTCCTGACCTCTGAGGCCACTGATTGACTGCAGCAGTCATTGTACACAAAGAGCTGGATGAGCAGGGAATTGGGGAGGTAAGTAGGGTGTTTTCCCCTACTTTAAGACTCAGACAGCAACTTAAAATACTGTACAGAAATTAGTGCTTTTTGCATGGCAATAAGAGTGGAGTGGTTGTCCAGTTCATGTGCACTAATGGCATGTAGGGTATAATACTATCAATATGAAGAATGTATGGTTAATATGGTGTATTCTAGTTTGACCAGAATGTTGCACGCACATAAGAATACAGATATTACAAATGGTAAATCTGCTACTGTATACAGAAACACATGTGTATTCAGGACTAGATGTTATACAATATAACGGTTATTTAGAAACTACAGTAGTTAGGTATCGTCTGAGATTTTATTACAAGAAGGTTATGGATGGGTCATTGTATTAAATGTTTTTTTGCAACCTCTTGCAAGTGTGTATGAAACAGTTTACTAAATTTTGGACAAACTCCAGTTCAGATTCCTTTGACATGAAACTCTGAAGGACAGAACATGACAAGTCCTGGCAGGTTAATAAATATCTTGGATGGAATTAGGTCATCAAAATGTATGTTATGCTTTTTACGCCTTCAAAGTGTCTGTTATGTACAGTACAGACCAAAAGTTTGGACACACCTTCTCATTCCAAGAGTTTTCTGTATTTTCATGACTATAAAAATTGTAGATTCACACTGAAGGCATCAAAACTATGAATTAACACATGTGGAATTATATACTTAACAAAAAAGTGTGAAACAACTGAAAATATGTCTTATATTCTAGGTTCTTCAAAGTAGCCACCTTTTGCTTTGATTACTGCTTTGCACACTCTTGGCATTCTCTTGATGAGCTTCAAGAGGTAGTCACCTGAAATGGTCTTCCGACAGACTTGAAGGAGTTCCCAGAGGTGCTTAGAACTTGTTGGACCTTTTGCCTTGACTCTGCGGTCCAGCTCACCCCAAACCATCTCGATTGGGTTCAGGTCTGGTGACTGTGGAGGCCAGGTCTTCTGGAGTAGCACCCCATCACTCTCCTTCTTGGTCAAATAGCCCTTACACAGTCTGGAGGTGTGTTTGGGGTCATTGTCCTGTTGAAAAATAAATGATGGTCCAACTAAACGCAAACCGGATGGAATAGCATGCCGCTGCAAGATGCTGTGGTAACCATGCTGGTTCAGTATTCCTTCAATTTTGAATAAATCCCCAACAGTGCCTGTCCTTAGCAGTGGTTTCCTAGCAGCTATTTTACCATGAAGGCCTGCTGCACACAGTCTCCTCTTAAGAGTTGTTGTAGAGATGTGTCTGCTGCTAGAACTCTGTGTGTCATTGACCTGGTCTCTAATCTGAACTGCTGTTAACCTGCGATTTCTGAGGCTGGTGACTCGGATGAACTTATCCTCCGCAGCAGAGGTGACTCTTGGTCTTCCTTTCCTGGGGCGGTCCTCATGTCAGCCAGTTTCTTTGTAGCGCTTGATGGTTTTGGCCAATGAACTTGGGGACACTTTCAAAGTTTTCCCAATTTTTCGGACTGACTGACCTTCATTTCTTAAAGTAATGATGGCCACTCATTTTTCTTTACTTAGCTGCTTTTTTCTTGCCATAATACAAATTATAACACTCTATTCAGTAGGACTATCAGCTGTGTATCCAGCTGACTTCTGAACAACACAACTGATGGTCCCAACCCCATTTATAAGGCAAGAAATCCCACTTATTAAACCTGACAGGGCACACCTGTGAAGTGAAAACCATTTCAGGTGACTACCTCTTGAAGCTCATCAAGAAAATGCCAAGAGTGTGCAAAGCAGTAATCAAAGCAAAAGGTGGCTACTTTGAAGAACCTAGAATATAAGACATATTTTCAGTTGTTTCACACTTTTTTTTTAAGTATATAATTCCACATGTGTTAATTCATAGTTTTGATGCCTTCAGTGTGAATCTACAATTTTTATAGTCATGAAAATACAGAAAACTCTTGGAATGAGAAGGTGTGTCCAAACTTTTGGTCTGTACTGTATGTGTGTTTAATATTTTGTGAGACAGTATATGAAGTATAATATAGTCGTATGGTGTATATGGCGTATTTATAGTCTTATGGTGGTCATTTTCTTTAACTTGCTGGCCTGGAATTGTATAATGATCTACAGATGTAGCCATCTTTAACTGCATAATCTGATTACTATATATATCAGTGAAGTCTAAAGTTTGCTGAGACTGCTTATTTAAAACTTTACATGTCAAGTAAAGTTTGCTACATGTGTATACGCATAAATATACATGAGTTTTCCAGGTACAATTGCAGTGTGCAGAGTGTGCTTACAATCTTCTAAATGCATCCTTGTGTCCATGGGTGTAAATTCTGTTACACTAGTTTGACACTTTAGGTCATCTATTGCAGGAACTGCAGAGAGACATAGAGAAACACAGTACAGGAGTTGCTTCAGTTCTGAATCTCTGTGAAGTTCTTCTCCATGACTGCGATGCCTGTGCCAACGACACTGAGTGTGATTCCATCCAGCAGGCTACTCGCAGTCTGGATCGTAGGTGGAGGAACATCTGTGCCATGTCTATGGAGAGGAGACTCAAGTAAGTAACCCAAACACAGACACACATGCAAAACTTTATTAGACATTCTTTTAAAAAAAAAGTGCAGCACTATTTCACTCAAGCCCAGAAGAAAGACCTGAGAATTAGAATTCTCTCCCTCATTATTGTGGGGAATGACAACCTCATCTAGTGAACTGATCCACCTTTCCCCTCTCTGTCCCTATGTTGGAAGTGCATCACCCATGTAATACAATCTAAAATCCATGTAGAAGCATACCAATTTCTATCTACAATAGCCTTGGATCACCAGATACAGCCTAAATGCAACCTCAATCATGTCCTTTTTTTTTAGTGTCACCCCCTCATACTCTCACCTTCAGTACTTCTATCATGCATTTAGTATATGTTAGTATATGTAAATGTATATTTAGTATATGTTATTGAACACTTTCACACTGTTTGAAGATATCTTTGCATGGACAGTATCTGTATTGCTTTGGGGCATTTACCCATTATTGTTATTTTATACATTTGTATATCCCCAACATATTCTACAGCACTGTACAAAGATTGTCATCACTCACATCAGTGCCTGTTCCTGTTGGGGCTGAGAATGTATTTGCCAGATTAACCCTTGAAACCTATAACTAATCCACAGTAGTGCTTTTATTTTCATACAGTAATGTACGATACATCTTTTGTAAGGAGGACATTTTATATCCATATGTAGAGTGCTGGTAAACAAGGGTATGTTGAGGCAGACTTGCTGATGTTAATCTAAAGTGGAACCACTTTTATTCAGCACACTATGACATGTGGGCATAGGCTATGTAACAGTGTACAGTAAACAGTGTTACCCTGGCATACCTGCCTCATTCATGCGCTATGTTCAGCGAGATCCAGCATGTTTATAATGCTCTTTTGTTTAGTCCTCAGTGTATTGCTTCAGCTAGAAAGCAACTGGTTTAATCCAGCAGAAGCAGTTGCACATCTCTCAAGTGTAAATGCCATAACCAGGCTAGCTGCCACCGTTTTTTTTTTCTTCACTGCCCATCTGTTGCTTGTAAATCATTCAGTAGCAGTCACAAGGCTGTACTACAGTATGGCTTTAGCAGGTAGGGTGTTCTGCAACTCACCTTGCTGAAGTGTCATTGTAACAAGGTTTACTGTTTCCGCCAATAGAATTGAAGAGACCTGGAGACTGTGGCAGAAATTCCTGGATGATTTTTCGCGATTTGAAGACTGGCTGAAAATTTCCGAAAGGACTGCTGCTTTCCCTAGTTCTTCTGGTGTGCTCTATACAGTGGCCAAAGAAGAGCTGAAAAAATTTGAGGTCATTTCACTTTCATTTAAAAAAAAAAAATAAAATTCAGTTAAATTACATTTAAACACTTGTTGTATTAACCCCTAATTGTCCAAAATGAATTTCCAGACAGTGTGTTTGTGAATTGTGATACAGTATATTTTATCACAGCTGTCTGCAGCGTTCCCAGTTGCTACTGTCCAGACACCTGTTCTTTTTTTGTAAGTGCTTCTTATTGCAGGAACAGCTGATAGAAAAAAAAAGCTGTGTTTTCATAAACTGATATATAATATGCGAGATGAAGTTGATAGCTTTTACTTATTGGTTTGTGTTCGTGTCTTTAAGTGACACTTAACACTATTGATGAGTCTAGAAAGTGATATCTTATTTTACACACTGATCATATCCAAGTAGTATGCACCCATACCTCAATGACTTAGTCACTGTTATGACATTTCCTGCCCTGATCTCATTGCCTTGGTATCTTTGAAAAAACCTTTTTGACCATGATGTTGTAGTTATATGTATATACAGAACCGGGCAATATTAGCTATAAAGGTATACATGGAGTATATTATGTTTACACTACATATAGGGATGCTTTCTTACATGTGCATATTTATTTTAGGCTTTCCAAAGACAAGTTCATGAGAGTCTTACACAGCTTGAGCTTATAAACAAGCAATATCGCCGCCTAGCCCGGGAAAACCGAACGGACTCTGCATGTAAACTAAAGCAGATGGTTCATGAAGGAAACCAACGGTGGGACAACTTGCAGAAAAGGGTCACCTCCATACTCAGGAGATTAAAGGTTTGTTTTATATAAATGTTCATTGAACCTGATAGTTATTACTGTTATGTGTTACTGTATGTAAGTTAAAAAAGAAAAACAATTTACAGGAACAAACATATAAAAAAACTTATCAAACACCTTTATTATATATAATACTAAAAGACAGAATCTTAAAATAACCAGTCTTACCAACCAGAGACAAAAGATTCCAGACATAGGGTCTGTGTGCATATATCGTATTAGTATATAAATACTATCCTACCAATATATTATGCATATAAAGACGATATACAGCACATACAACTATACATAAATAATCAGATATCAAACAATATCACAGAGAGTAAATACAAGATTAGTTACAGACCAAACACACTGGAACCTGAACTTGTGTTTTGCCTAACAGGTTTCTTCCTTTCTTACTGTAATGTAGAGCAATATCTGTGCACAATAAGTTTAATGTTGCTAGAATCCCTGAACTAAGAATCTTAATGATTGAAGGCAGAAATCTAAATCTCAAAGTAATGAGCTTATTGTCATGAAACGCCTTGGTGACAATTCCTGTAATTTTTAGTAATTGAACATTATCCAATATACTGTATAATCACCAAACTAACACATATATTAAAAGTTATTGCAAAGCCATTTTTTTCTTATGAAACCCATTGATGAAAGACACAGTTTTCCCAGAGTCACCATTTATTACCTTTTTACAAGATAAGTGATAAAAGTTAATAAGTCTTTGATTGCTGGAGTTCAACCCTTATGACCCACATGACCACAAGAACAGAGATTGCGTGTCTCCTGTTTGAATGGAGTGGTGGCTGAGCGTGCCCCCTGACACTTCTTTCAGAGTCTGTTAGTCTGACCGAGATAACCAAGTGGAAGAGTGAAGAAATCAGGCGATACCTTTCAGAGGCTAACTGAGTATATTTATAAGTAAGCTTTCAAGAGTACTCGCTCCCTTCATCAGACATGGTGTGATACAAGAACTGAAAATTAACAGATTTTTATACACATGGTTTTCAAAGCATTTTAGAGTCCTTAAAAAAAAATTGCAATCTAAGTAGAGAAGTTATTTACAACAGGTCAAAAAAACAGTCTGGAAACTTTAAGGACTCTAAAATGCTTTGAAAACCATGTGTATAAAAATCTGTTAATTTTCAGTTCTTGTATCATACCATGTCTGATGAAGGGAGCGAGTACTCCTGAAAGCTTACTTATAAATATATTCAGTTAGCCTCTGAAAGGTATCGCCTGATTTCTTCACTCTTCCACTACTTTCAATGGCTAACACGGTACAACATTATACTACTCTCAACTTGCGAGATAACCAAGTACAGCTTCATAAGTTCCATAGGCCATGAAAGGAGCAGCTGAACACATGCTTAGCTGCTGCTAAGTCTTTGAAAACTTCTTTAACAGGACTAGAATGTAAATATTTTTCATTTAAAAAAAATAAGTAGCTATAATTATCTTACGTTCAGTCTCAGATACAGATGTAGCAAATGCCAAACGCCCACACACTGTGATAAGTAAGTGTTTATTCACACTAAAATGTGCGCTGTGTGGCTGCTTTAATACAAAGTGAATGAATGGCCAGACTATGAAAATAACTGAAGCACAAAACAGTAGTTCATTAGGTTAAAACAAATGTTGTTTTGGCCTTGCTACATTTGTACGTAAAACACATTAATTGTTTCTGGTTTCTATCTTTACAGCATTTTATTGGTCAGCGAGAAGAATTTGAGACTGCTCGTGACAGCATTTTGGTGTGGTTAACAGAAATGGACCTTCAGCTAACAAACATTGAGCATTTCTCTGAATGTGATGTGCAGGCAAAAATTAAGCAGCTGAAGGTAAGCAATAAAGTAGCTATTGCAGTATAATGTTAGTCATAGAGCTTTGCCATTCACTGTGATGCTTGTGAATTGTCACTCTGTGTCTGGAGGACTCAAAACCACCAAGTATTACATGGTTCTCCATTAAAGGGGTTGTCTAAGACCAAAAGGAATTGGAATTCTGTACATTACCAGGGTAGTGCAATGCACGGCTCCATTCCCATTCACTTGAATAGAATCGGAGCTGTGTCTGGCATATACCATATACATAGATTCTGTGACCCAGAGGCAGTGTCCAGGTATCCACAGGTGATTGGTGATAAAAGTCTGACCTACCAATCACTATAATAGTAGTCCCTATCCCTCTGTATCAATGAACACATGCTGTTGTTTTATTCATCTCTGTGGTACTACGGTTGTCAGATAAGTACTGTACTGTACTGTACTCAGATTCTCTTTAGCAATGCCATAGAAATGAATGGAGCAGCATGTGAAGTCTGATGAAAAGATTAAACATTTCACAAATCATTTCACAAATTCATAAAAATCAGGAAAACTCCAGTCAAAAGTGAAAAATCAGCTATTATATATTGTTTATATGTGCGTATAATCTCCTTGTGGTCATTGCAGATGTATGTGTTTATAACATATATAGCTATGGTAAGGACACCTGGCCAGGATTTCTTGTTGCAGTTTTTGAAGCCAAAATCATATGTGGATTATAATTGTTGAGAACCTATAACTGACAGATGGCAGACACTTCTCCTATTTTTTCAATCCATTCCTTCATCTTCAAAAACTGCATCAACAAATCTGTGTCATTATCTTTACAGACCCTAGCTGTCATCAGCATGACACATTTTTACCCTTACCATGAAATGTGTCATCCATATAGGTGTTCGTTGTCAAGTGCAGACAGTCATGTTATAGCAGAGCTCCTCCTACTATGGTTAATATTGACAAAATGTCAGCTGATAATAATCCTTCATGAAGTCTTATTCACAACAGCCAGGGTGATGAACGTTCTATGAGACTTATAAATGTCATAAGTTACCAGGGCTACGTGCACATAACCGTGTGCATGGACCAGGAACACATCCAGACAGTAATATAGATAAGTGATAGAATAATATCATTGACTTTAAGAAACCTCTCTAAAATCAGTGTGTTTTTTCCCCTCAGGCCTTCCAGCAAGAAATAGCATTAAACAACAATAAAATTGATCAAATTATTACTCAGGGGGAACAGCTTATAGAAAAGAGTGAGCCTTTAGATGCAGCTGTTATTGAGGAAGAGCTGGATGAACTTCGAAGGTACTGCCTAGAGGTCTTTGGTCGTGTTGAGCGATATCACAAAAAGTTAATTCGTCTTCCGGTAAGTTTGATTCATATTTCAATAACTACACCTTATAAAGGGTACCTGAGTTTTCATCAGAAGTTGAAATATGTGCAGGGTCTTGATGGGCAGTCTGTTTCATGGCTGTATAAGCCTTCATACATGATGTCCTATCAGTTTTTCTGCTGCTACTAGCCCCATTATGGCTGCAGCACATTTTTTTTATTTCTGTCCAAGGCTTGGGGGCATGTACAATAAGGAGCAGTCTTCCCCCTCCCCTATCCATTATAACTGCTTCTCATAGTAACTGGTTTCTTTAAATGTAATTCTGCCAGGAATAATTGTAAAATAACAAACAAATAGTTGAAAAAAGCCCAAGTGACCTTAATATAGGAGATCCAGGGACACTGGAGTGCAAATACAGGGCATGATGCAGCTAAAAATATTCCTGGTATAAAAAAAAGAAATCTAAGCACAATAAGGAGTGCTGCTTACTGTCAATGACTAATATCCTATCAGTAATAGCAAAAGCATCTTTTCAGAAATAAATATACTCGCTTTGACCTTTGAGAAATTTCTATGCAGTGTAGAAGCCAGCAAAGCTGTGTGGATTCCTCCTCTCTCCATTTGCTGTGTGAAAAAAGCCCATTCCCTCTCTCCTGGACTCACTGTGATCGAGTCTTGCCTTTTTAATGGTGTCTGTCTATGGACAGACCTTCCCTAGTAACAGGGAAAGAACAGCAAATTAGCTGGAAGGCAGACACCTAGTGCCAGCAAATTTTAAGAGTTTTTATTTATGGAAGAAGAAAGTAGCAACATTTTTAAATAAAGTACATCACATTTTGAATCACATACTATATTAAATGAGACTTAGCTGTCTGAAGAGTTACTGACCATTAAAGAAATGTAGAGTGTTAATAATTATTAATGAAGGAAATGTCACACAGGATTTTTGATGGCTGGTTCGCTTGGCATTATTGGCTGTATAACAATATACTGCAGTGAGTGATATAAGTATGTATTGAAAGATAGAGTTGGTTATTTCAGCAGATTAGTTTATCATGATGGCGGGTATGTGACAGCTTAAATTGGTTAATCAAACTTCACTTTCCTAAGTGGTAATATTTTAATTCAGTAATTTGAATAATTCACAAAAATAATAAGGGTTGTCAAGAGATATCGGAAAGTACAGAGACTGGTGGGGGGACCTGGGAAGCATTGGAATAGGAGCGGCAGGATGTCCAGACATCCCCTTAAATAGCATTTTATATTTTAACTGAATTAAAATAAAAAAAAAAACTGTAGTGTAGGGTATATTTTGCATTGATGATTACACCCCATAATCTCTGTAAAACATCTACAATGTACTAAACTGCATAACTGAACATATTTAGGTAATCACAATCTTTCTTTGCGCACTCTTTCTTTTAGTTGACGGATGATGAGCATGACATCTCTGACCGGGAAATGGATGGTGATGAAGCAGCAGATCTGTCTGATCTACCATGGCACACAAATGTCGCTGGTGGCTCACCCTCACCTCTGCCTTCATCAAACCACTCATTGTCACTAATTGTTCCTATGAGGAGTGAAAGATCAGGCCGGGATACTCCTGCTAGTGTAGACTCTATCCCCCTGGAATGGGATCATGACTATGACCTTAGTCGGGATTTGGAAACAGCAGTTTCTCAAGTATTGCACTCAGATGATGAAGACGATGAACAAGTCAAAAATTACTTCTCTCAAGGAGCTACTGGTTTAACTGGTAAGTTTTTTTTGTGCATTTTGTAATAGTTCTTACCTTTTAATTTTTTTCTATATATAATTATAATACACAACTGGCCCAATTATGCTACGGTTTATACAGACCTCTCTAGTGTCTAGACAGTGTATGCTATGTTATAAAGCATATGGTGACCATTTTTGATGCATTGTCTTGGACAACCCACTTTAAGTTTGTGGTTACTACAAAACAAAACCGCAATATTCATGGAGCTCTTCTCTGTGGGGTAATATTGGGACCTTTCCATCAGCTCAGCACATCCTTTGGGACATTTAATAAGACATTACCTAGGCAATCCTGTTTAATAGCAAGTAAGATGTTTATTTTCTTCTGCATTGTCTGCAATATTTTAAATATCTAAGGGGGCGTTCACACTACCGTTGGTGACTGTCAGTAGTGTCCGTTGCTATTGTCCGTTAAAAGATTTTAGCATCGGACAGTAGCTGAACCATCAATGGGTTTTTATATTGTGTCCATTTGTGTCCGTTATTTTTTTAACATTGAAGTCTATGGTTAACGGACTTATAACGAACAGTAACTGATAGCCCTCAGTTACTGTCTGTTATTTTATGTCCGTTTTTTTCCTGCACATGCTCAGAAAGGAGAAACAAACAAAAAAAAAACGGACAGTGTTAAAAAACGGACACTAACTGATGCTAATGTGTCTGTTTTTTTTTTAACTGAACCATTAATTGGATCAGTTAAAAAAAACGGACACATTAACATCAGTTAGTGTCCGTTAAAGTCTGTTATGATAGTTATCCGTTTTTTTGGTTTTTTTTAACGGACACCTTCATAACAGACTCCAACGGTAGTGTAAACCCTGCTTAAGAAAATGCAGTTCTGTCTTTAAAACATCATAGTCTAGAATCTGAATTGGAATGATGACATGGGTCCCAAAATAATTTTCAGTTACAGTACAATACAGATTTGCATTTACAACTGTAACAATTGATACAGTACTTGAAAGAGTAGGAAGGACAACAGGGATGGTACATTGGATCCCGGAAACTTATACATTATCATAGATACTTAGGTTATTGTTTATCTTTACAGATGTAGAAATTCCTGAAAGTCCTGAAGCCTATATTAAACTTACTGAAAATGTTCTGAAACAGTCCACTGGTAGGCTAAATGCCGATATACAAGATAACTCCACAGATGTAGCACACTCCTTCCTTATCACATCTTTCCACATGATCACTTTAACCCAATGCTGTTTTCACATGGACTCACCATTCTGCATGTTTATATACAATGTTAATACATTTTCATTGCAATTAATCAATCAGTTAGGCCTGTCTTCTCTGTTTTAACAACATGCTATTAATTCATTTAATCCAATCCTAAAAACAGGAAGTCACCCTTCCAACTGCAGCACCCAGAGACGTAACATGAATCCCCATGGTCCCAACAGATCCAGGTCTCCCATCTGTAATGAAATATTTACAGTACTTGTCCACTTATATTGTGAAGAGGCACTTTAAAGGCCCCCTAATGATTGTGAGCCAATTTGTGACTTCACCTTGTGCGCCCTCTCAAATGATGCACCCTTTTTTTTAACAGACTTTCACTATGATAAATCATTTTCAAGCTTCCAACTTAATCTTCCAAACAAGAGCCCCAACGATTATATCTGTAGAGTAGTGAGGTGCCAGAATCTCCATGCTGCTGCTACAGGTCTCTCTGACTTCACTGATTCCACTCTCGTTCTGCTACAGGTAGACTGGCGTTGGTAATGTGACTGAGAATCACAGTGTCAGCAGGCGAGGCAGAGGAATGAGACCTCCAGGCTCATCAGCTGTACTTTGTATAGCTAATAATCTGGGCTTCAAGGGACCTGCTTATATGTTAGTAATAAAGCTTATCAAGTGCAGAGAATGCACTGGAAAGCTTTATTTTTTCCTGTATAACTCATATAAGGACTAAATTGCTGCAGCATATACAATATATAACATTGGTGATGTCCAATTACATACTAGTTTCGTAACCTGACAGTCTGTGTTTAGCTGAAGAGCCCCAGGATGTCGGTCAGTACATTATAGTCTGTACACATTTAAATGTGCTTTATCTGTAAAAGATCAGGGTCTCCTCCAGGAAATATCAGTGAGTTTGGAATACACTAAAATGAGTAAATAAAATGTTCTGTACACATTCACTATAACAAATGATTCACCACAGTTCTGAGAACCATTGGTCATGCAAAATGGATTTAAATGAACATTTAAATCCAATTAAATCACTGATCTAAAGGAGTTTTCCATAGAAAAAAATTGACCTATCTTTAGAATAGGACATCAATATAAGTGCACACAGCTGATACCAGACAGCTCCATCCACTGTGTAGTGGCAATTAATGAATACTAAAGCTCAGGTCCCATTCAAATCTATAGAATCTGAGTAATCACTAACTGCCACTACACAGTGGACGGAGCTGTCTGCTTCCAGCTCTGTGCACTTTGTAATAATAGCATTGTGACTACTGACACCAGCTGATCTGATACTGAAACATTTTTCCTTGGAACGAGACAAACCGAAAACATGCCCATATTTTCTACATGAAGGAATATGCAATGATTTTTTAGGAATAAGGGCAACTTTCACCAGTAACAACATTTTTAAAAAAGTAATAACATAGTAGCATAGCACTAGTACAACATAAAAGTAATAACATAGTAGCATGGCATTAGTACAACATAAAAGTAATAACATAGTAGCGTGGCACTAGTACAACATAAAAGTAATAACATACTGTAGTAGCATGGCACTAGTACAACATAAAAGTAATAACATAGTAGCATGGCACTAGTACAACATAAAAGTAATAACATAGTAGCATGTCACTAGTACAACATAAAAGTAATAGCATAGTACCATGGCACTAGTACAATGTAAAAGTAATAACATAGTAGCGTGGCACTAGTACAACATAAAAGTAATAACATAGTGGCATTGCACTAGTACAACGTAAAAGTAATAACAGAAGCATGGCATTAGTGCAACGTAAAAATAATAACAGTAGCATGGCACTAGTACAACATAAAAGTAATAACATAGTAGCATGGCACTAGAACAACATAAAAGTAATAACATAGAAGCATGGCACCATTACAACATAAAATTAATAATATAGTAGCATGGCACTAGTACAACATAAAAGAAATAACACAGTAGCATGGCACTAGTACAACATAAAAGTAATAATATAGTAGCATGGCACTAGTACAACATAAAAGAAATAACACAGTAGCATGGCACTAGTACAACATAAAAGTAATAACATAGTAGCATAAAAGTAATAACATAGTAGCATGGCATTAGTACAACATAAACGTAATAAGATAGTAGCATGGCAATATTACAGCATAAAATTAATAATATAGTAGCATGGCACTAGGACAACATAGAAGTAATAACATAGTACCATGTCTGAAAGAAGACTCAAATCTATTCATTATTGTATTATCCTGTAAAAACCCCATGAGGTAGAGGACCATTTATCCTCATTGGGTAAATAATAATTTCAGTTTTCAACAGTGGTAAAAAAAAGTAAAATTATACCCTTTCCCTAAATAAAGATGGAAAATAAGGACAAGTACAATCATTTTCTGATGTTGATCCAGCCCATGAATATTCTGGTAATATCTTCTGAACTAGTCCTGTACTACAGATATGTTGGAAGAGTGATGTTATGAGCTTTTTTTTTGTAACATTCAGTTAAGGGAGTCTTTACAATGCTTATAACTAATATTCTATAACTAATTCTTAACACTGTGTATATATATATATATATTAAATATCTTTTGCATGCTAACTACACATTCTATACATTTGACATCTAATTCACTTGGGTGACCTCAGAGATGTTCATTGATAGAACTATTTTTCTTTCACCTCAGGAGATTCTACTTTGTTAGAAACACAGATCCGTCAACTAGACAAAGCACTGGACACCAGCCGCTTTCATTTACAGCAGGCGGAGAATGTCATTCGCAGTAGGACACCCACTGGACCTGAACTAGATTCAAGTTACACTGGCTATGTAAGTATTAACCCTGGGGAACCACTGTGATTATTCCGAGCTGCTGATTCTGAAATGTCAGAACCACTTGTCTGCATCACTAATAATCTCCAAGCAAAGCAAGATCAATGCTTTAACTTTTTCTGATGTGAACCTAGCTAGCCACAACAATAAAAAATTGTACAAATGTTAGTATACAATATTGTAAAAAGGTATAAAATTAAAGGTTACTCACTTTACCTTTATACTTTACACTTTCTATTTATATTGCTCCATTCATTTCAATGGGAGTGCTGGAGAAAAAGGAGTGCTGTACTTTGGTTATCTCTGGTGCTCCCATTGAAATGAATGGAGTGGGGGTGCGCAGCTACATTCTCAATGGGAGTAAAACACCCCCATTCTCAAGATCAGTGGGGGTCTAAGCAGTCAGAACCCCACCAATCAGTAATTTATCCTCCCTCTATCAACAGAAGAGAGGCATTCAGTTAATTTTCTTTGTCTTTTGCACACTAGATGAAACTTCTTGGAGAATGTCGGGGCAGCATAGACACCGTGAGGCGAGTAACCGACGATCTGAAAGAGGAAGAAGAAAAGCTGTCAGGTTTCATTAATTTGAATAGTACAGAGACACAATCTGCAGGTAATGCATAAATAACGTGTGTGTACAACAGAGGGGGAACAGTCCTGTAGACTCTAGTAGGTAGTTCAGCCACTCCAAGATCCAGTTTTATTTAGTAGCTAGGTAATAAGAATTCATCTGTTATTGCTGTTTAACTTATAGAACAGTTTGGAGCTCTCTATCATGTCCATATTTCCTGACGGGCCTATGTAAAGAGGTATCTTGATGAAACAACCCCATTTAATATCACATTAGTTCCAGGATGAAGACGAGTACTGACCTCATCTGGTCCTCAGTCTAGTTTAACTTTAAATAAAAGGTAAATAGGTTCTCTAGTTATCTGGTTAACATAACAGCACCAGATAGAAAACAGTGTCATTTCAACACTTTCATGTCTCATCCTTATAATGGCAGCCATTTTGGTTCTTTAGTTTTTTGTTTTTTTTTACAGTGTTTATAATGCCAGATAACTAATATATTAATTTTATAGTACATGTCATTATAGGTACAGAAATACTAATTCTGTGTAGTTTTTTCCCTTTAAATAAAAGAAACTTGCAGTGGAGAAAAATGGTGATGTCAGCCTCATCCAGTTCTGGTGGCCGGTGATTATATCCAAGTGAAATTAGCCAGTGTTTCACTTACGGAGCAGTTAAAGGGGTTATCCGATTTCTATTATTTATAGCTTTTCCTTAGGATAGACCATCAATATTAGGTCCAACACAAAGACAGTGTGTCTCCCAGTAATGTTTACGTACCACAAGCCACGCTGCTCACACATTTTCTGGAATATGTGACAATTAGAGAGCAAGTATGATTGATTTCAGGGGTGAAAAAAAAAGTCCATATAGAGAAAATATTGATGTGCTTGAAGTTACTTTTTTAAGAAGTGTGCCCACAGACTTAGTGAGGGCATCACACCAGATTTCAGTCAGAGGACAACAAATATTAAATATTGATAGCTCTATTTTACTTCAGTTGTATCATCTATCACTATCATATTCTTATGTTCTTTTGTGTATAAATATGTGACTCTTCAGATATTGTGTTATACTATGCCAGGTGAAGAGACTTAAGGAGTCTCGAAAGATTGCAATTTTGTCATTTTTTCAGTTATCCATTAAAAGGTATCAAATACTGAAGACTCTCAATTTGTATCTTTTATATCTACTGACTAAGGTTGGGTTCACACTATCGTTATTTTAATTTCCATTGTTCTCATCCATCACATGATGAAAGCAACGGGCTTTGAAAGACAGATACAGACGGAGTTCCCTCCATCAAGTGTATGTCTGCATTTCACAATTCACATGTAAAAAACAGTAAAATGAAAGAAGCTTTCCTCCATCATTTTTTTTACTTTTCAGATGGAAGAAAAAGTCCTGCATGCAGGACTTTTGCTTTCATTACAAAAGTAAACAAACATGAGGGAAGAAAGTATCTGTCATGTTTTTACATTATAAGGGGGATGGAGGGGGCTCCATCAGTGTCTGCTACTATAGTAACTTTTAAGGGGTTGTCCACAATATTTTAGTATTGCGGAAGGAGGCCAGGGAAGGTGAAAAAAAAAAAGCATTCCTTTACCCTGGAGCTGCAGTGTCCAGGGCCAGTGACTCATCACCTTTCTCCAATGCTCCGATGTCCCAGGCTGCTGTCTGGTCCCTGCGGCGCCCCAGGACTTTTCCAGTGAAAGTCACGTGCAGCAGGCCCTTCTGCTGGAAAAGCCCAGGGGCGCCGCAGGAACCAGACTGCCGCCTGGGACACCAGAGCATTGGAGACAGGTGCTCCTGTTGCAGTGCTGAAATATTGTGGACAACCCCTTTAATGTCCGTTGCTGTCATCCTATGACAAATGACATCAACGGACTGTAATAACGGTAATGTGAACACTGCCTCAGATATATATTTTTTCCAAATATTCCAGATTCTTTTTAGAAGTTAGGGTGGGTTCACACCTGCGCTTCAGTCCGTCCGTTGCCAATCCGAGTGAAAATCTCGGCGAACAGGATTGGCATCGGATACAGACAGGTTAGCGACGCATTGGTTAAAAACCCATTCATTTGAATGGGTTTTTAAAGCAATGCGCGGGTGTCCGATTGCACCCTCTGCGCTGCAAAACCGTTTTATTTCGTCGGACACGAAGTCCTGCATGTCCGACTTTATTTCCGACGAAAAAAAAAGGATATGAAACCTATATTAAAATATGAAACCTGTGGTCCATTTCTTGTGTATACAGTATAGTATTTAGTCATGTTCAACTCACTTTTAGGTAAATATGTTTCAACATGCGGCATATTTTGTTGTCATTTAAAAATAACACTGAAAATATAGGTGCCAATAATCTGCAGCAGAAATATCCTTAAAATAAAACTGATGCTGTAACACAGCGTAGTCAAGAAAAGATAACTCACGGATTGTGACATACTGTAACTTGCTAGACAAGAAACAGACTGGCATAGATAGATACAGGTGGTATGAAGTTCAGTTCAGTCATTCAGAAGTGCTCAGAAACTCATACAGTATAATGTAATTCATAGCACATGACAGTAAATTCATACATGAGTCACTTATAACAGATGTGGACTGGGAGCTTCATTAAGTGTTTTAGATATGAATGAACTCAGTGTTGGTAAATACTCTTCCTTAAGGCATATTCACATGGAGCATATTTGTTGCAGAAATTTCAGTGACTGAAATTGTACATCTGTTCATTTGAATAGGATTCTCTGCATTCTGATTACATTTGCTTTTTTCAACTATACCTTTCTGTTTTTGATGCTTTTAAGGTGTTATTGAGAGATGGGAAGTAATCCAAGCACAATCCCATAATAAAGAACTGAGAATGAAACAAAAACTTCAACAATGGCAGCAATTCATGTCCGACCTAGACAACATTTGGGATTGGCTGGGAGAGACAGAGGAGGAGCTTGCACAGCTGCGGCGGCTGGACGCTAGTACTGATATACAAACTATTGAGCAAAGGATAAAGAAGTTGAAGGTAACTCTCTAGGGCCATATGTGTGCCTTTTGTGTAATATTTTCCATCTTACAACTGCCTCTGGTCATACCTCCTTATATCACAATTCCCTTTTGTCCACATCTTGCTTCAGTGTCCTTCTGTTTATAGTGCCGATAAAAAGTATTTACCTCCCTCCATTCACTTTTACACGCATTATTATGTAACAACACCGAACCATAGTAGAAATGAATAAAAAGTCCAGTCTTCACACATTTTACTCATAGGGGTTTTACAGGCTCTGTTTCAGGAGTGCGACCCCCATTACCTCTAATTCCGGTCCAGGTCAGACAGGAAGTGGTAAGACTCCTGCTGCAACCAATCACTGGCCTCAGTAGTCATATGTTCAAGACTGGTAACATATCAGCAGTGGGTGACAACTAGGATACCAGTGACAGGGCTTAAAAGGATACTGTATAAAAGAAAACTGTCTGTTGCCCATAGCAACCAATCCCAGTACAGCTTTCATTGCATCAGTACAGATTAATAAATTTAAAAAGCTTTGATTGGTTGCTGTGGGCAACAAAGACCATATTTATTTTTGTCAGTTTTTATGAATGAGGCTTCAGTGTGCCTCCTTTACTATTTCACAGAAATTCTGGACTTGTTGTAATGAAATAAAAGATAGACAGCACTTCAGGTAGTTGAGCTTCCTTGTAAGTTTTATTTCATTCCATGTTAGAGCAATATCATATACAAGGTGTAGATATTTTAAGTGCAACGTTTCGGGCTGCAAGAGCCCTTCCTCAGGCAATTAGAATCTGAAGCTGTCCAGAGCTTGCTAAGGGAAGACATACATCTCCCCCATCCTTGGGTTCTTTACCAGGATCATTTCTCCTGGGCCCCACGAGAAATATATTTGTGCTAGATTTGCAGCAGCCATCACGCCTTCATATTCAGATTCTAACTGCCTGAGGAAGGGCTCTTGCAGCCCGAAACGTTGCTCTTAAAATATCTACACCTTGTATATGATATTGCTCTAACATGGAATGAAATAAAACTTACAAGCAAGCTCAACTACCTGGAGTGCTGTCCATCCTTTAAAACAAACTTTGATTAAAATTGGTGGGTTCCGGTCAGCCACCTGTACAATAAGTGCACCCATCTGCAGGCTAAGGAGAGTGCTGCTCACGTCAATATTGCTTAATGAAATGAAAGATACTTTCTGATTGGATACAATGAGCAACAAGGCCAGACTTTCAGTTGTAATAAATATGGCCCAGCATTTATAAAAAGTACATGTTGGTCCATCATTCGCAGCTGGAATTTTTTATTCATTTTTAGGAGGATCTTAATTCTGTACACCTGACAATGAACACCTACAGTACAGACCAAAAGTTTGGACACACCTTCTCATTCCAAGAGTTTTCTGTATTTTCATGACAATAAAAATTGTAGAGCTCATCAAGAGAATGCCAAGAGTGTGCAAAGCAGTAATCAAAGCAAAAGGTGGCTACTTTGAAGAACCTAGAATATAAGACATATTTTCAGTTGTTTCACACTTTTTTGTTAAGTATATAATTCCACATGTGTTAATTCATAGTTTTGATGCCTTCAGTGTGAATCTACAATTGTTATAGTCATGAAAATACAGAAAACTCTTGGAATGAGAAGGTGTGTCCAAACTTTTGGTCTGTACTGTATGTCAGGACAGGTAATTACCACATGACTCAGTTCATTCGGATCCTTGAAAGAACAGCGAACTCACCCAGTGCTACATTATAGAAAATATGCAGTGAAGGACAAAATCTCAAAAATGTATACTACACATGTGGAAAAAATATTCACACATAAAAATAAAATTTCATAAATTAATAAATTTTTTTATAGCAATCCAAAAAAGGATAAGTTGAATCAGACTTTACTCTAATAATACCAAAAAAAAATTTTTAATGATGTGATCTAATCTATTCTATCCAATACCAGTTATAATGCACCACATTTGTGACATGTGGAATATAAAAAATTCATATGTGGAAATACTGTATGTCCAAATTCAGGGAATAAAACTCCTGGTTAAATACAGTAATAATTGACATCGTCAGATTTCAAAATCTGCAGCGTAACACACTTTGCGATGTAAGGTTGATTCTGCAGGGTGAAGTTGGGATTTGTAAAAATCCCATCCACTACATTGCTACTGTACTTCACAGGGATTTTACAGCAGTTAATACACTGCAAGTACGCAACATGTGTCACAGGCCTAATACTATATAATTGCTATGAGCCTCGCCCAATGTTAGTAAGCACTATGTTCACAGTTCACAAGTTACCATATGTTTATCTCATATGTCTATTCCTCTGGTTGTTGAGATCTCATGTCCTCAGATGAATGGAGATTTTCAAGTCCAACTAAATTTGTTGATATGATTATGGCATAGACAAATTTAGCCGCTCTAACACATTGTTGTGGAGCCTTGTCTTTATATATGAGACATTGAAAAGCCTTTATTTATACATAGCAGCCGTCATTTTTGTTTTTTCCATTTTTTTTAGGAACTTCAGAAAGCTGTAGATGGTCGGAAAGCCATTGTCCTGTCCATTAACCTGTGCAGCTCAGAGTTCACTCAGGCAGATACTTCAGAAACCAAGGAGCTTCAAGAGCGGCTTAGACAAATGAACCTCCGATGGGACCGTGTGGGCAGCACATTAGAGGACTGGCGTTGTTCACTACAGGATGCTTTAATGCAGTGCCAGGTCTCTAATATGCCTTACTGTTATTCAGAGACTATTAAGTCAGAGTCATTTTTTTGGAAAGTCATATTGCTTGGTACTATTTAACATGAAAACAAGCCTCTGTACCAAAAACAATTATGCTACTAATTGTGTATGGCGACGTCTCATTAATAATATACAGTTTTAATTAAGAATAATATTATGATGTTATGCAAGATGCTTAGCTCCTTCCTCCCCTTTTACTGAGGAACAACATGTGTGCTATGCATAGTCCTCGGTTTGTGGAACTAGTAAATTACAACTTTATTACCATATCAATATACATACACATATGTGTCCACCATACCTACCTCAAATTTGGTTAAAAATTCCAATATTTTATGTAACACAATACATTACAGTACAATATCTAAGAAAAAAAAATCCTGTCCAGCACTTTCAAAGTTATATCTACAGATGTAGCGACGTTTAACTGGCACGATCTGACAATGATAACTTGCTGCTGCAATATCTTATCACAGAGCACAACAAAAGCCATTGGAAGCAACAAGATAACCTTCTGTGGCACAGTGTAGTTAACACGTTAAGTGTCAGTTAAACTTTACTACATCTGTATTTCAGGGAACAAACACAACAACATTGGTCAACATCACAGCTCCTGCAGTTATATAGTGAAATATTGTCTGTCCCGTTAAAAGGGAGTCTGCTAGTAAGGAGTCTAAAATAGCTGAGAATACTCCATGAGAGATGATGGCTGTATTGGTTGTCAGACAGCTACAAACAATTCCTTGTGGGAAGCATATTTCTAACAGTATTCATGGTGTAGGGATCAGTTTTATAAGGCAAAAATCATAAGACCATAATGCTAATAAATTTTAATGTCTGTAAACCCACAATATCCTCATTTCATTCTCATCTCCTGAATGTTTCAGAATGTGTCTCCAAATTTAGATCGCCCTAGCATCCTAAAATCTTCCAAGCTTACTGTGCATCTGAAACCAAGCTTAGACTACATTCACAATGTCCCATTCAAGTCTGTTGTTCTGATCCATCATAGAATCAAAGCAACGGACTGAAAAGCCATCAGAATGACTGATGTAAACAAAACATCTGTCTCCATTAACTGTAATGTTAAAAACAAGATAGAAGTTTTCTTACATTTTATTTGTTTTTTTTTAATGGAAGAAAAAGCCCTGCACACACAATTTTATCTTTCATTTAATACAATAGACATACAAGACGGAAAAAAGCTTTAACCTTGTTTGTAACATTACAGTGAATGGAGACAACTTTTCCCTTTGTGATTTTATAATTCATTTTTAAAAATCTAGTTATCAGAGCCATAAATTCTTTGACACATAATAACTAAGCGTAAGGCTCCATAAAACTCATAAAAAAGTTAGGTGGCAAACTAGGTAGAATGGAAAACATTAGGAAGTTTTGTTTTTGGCCTTCACATTGATAAATTGCTTTAAGGAGAACAGAACTTAAAACAATTAAAGTAATTTATGTTAGAAGAATATTATTTTTTTCTACTTTGTAGTTCGGTTTTCTATTGAATTCAGAGTTGAAAAATAAGTTATGTTTTGCTCTTAGTGCCAAAAGTTCCAATAGTACAATCTCTGCTATAAATAGATGATTGGATCTAAGTCTTACTCAAAGAAAATGTGCAGTAAAGGTTATCAGATGCTAACATAAAGGTAGAATTAAGGATAAATGTGTCCCCAATATGTTAAACAGTCTGTCATTGTGGTAAGTGACAAACCAATGTTTGTAGAGTTGATGAAGTCTCATTGATACAGTGCCTTGCGAAAGTATTCGGCCCCCTTGAACTTTTCAACCTTTTGCCCCTTTACTTTCAGTGCAGCAAACTCACTCCAGAAGTTCAGTGAGGATCTCTGAATGATCCAATGTTGTCCTAAATGACTGATGATGTTAAATATAATCCACCTGTGTGTAAGCAAGTCTCCGTATAAATGCAACTGCTCTGTGATAGTCTCAGGGTTCTGTTTAAAGCGCAGAGAGCATCATGAAGACCAAGGAACACACCAGGCAGGTCCGTGATACTGTCATGGAGAAGTTTAAAGCCGGATTTGGATACAAAAACATTTCCCAAACTTTAAACATCCCAAGGAGCACTGTGCAAGCGATCATATTGAAATGGAAGGAGTATCAGACCACTGAAAATCTACCAAGACCCAGCTGTCCCTCTAAACTTTCATCTCAAACAAGGAAAAGACTGATCAGAGATGCAGCCAAGAGGCCCATGATCACTCTGGATGAACTGCAGAGATCTACAGCTGAGGTGGGAGAGTCTGTCCATAGGACAACAATCAGTCGTACACTGCACAAATCTGGCCTTTATGGAAGAGTGGCAAGAAGAAAGCCATTTCTCAAAGATATCCATAAAAAGTCTTGTTTAAAGTTTGCTACAAGCCACCTGGGAGACACACCAAACATGTGGAAGAAGGTGCTCTGGTCAGATGAAACCAAAATCGAACTTTTTGGCCACAATGCAAAACGATATGTTTGGCGTAAAAGCAACACAACTCATCACCCTGAACACACCATCCCCACTGTCAAACATGGTGGTGGCAGCATCATGGTTTGGGCCTGCTTTTCTTCAGCAGGGACAGGGAAGATGGTTAAAATTGATGGGAAGATGGATGGAGCCAAATACAGGACCATTCTGGAAGAAAACCTGTTGGAATGTGCAAAAGACCTGATATTGGGACGGAGATTTATCTTCCAACAAGACAATGATCCCAAACATAAAGCAAAATCTACAATGGAATGGTTCACAAATAAACGTATCCAGGTGTTAGAATGGCCAAGTCAAAGTCCAGACCTGAATCCAATCGAGAATCTGTGGAAAGAGCTGAAAACTGCTGTTCACAAACGCTCTCCATCCAACCTCACTGAGCTCGAGCTGTTTTCCAAGGAAGAATGGGCAAGAATTTCAGTCTCTCGATGTGCAAAACGACTTGCAGCTGTAATCGCAACAAAAGGTGGCGCTACAAAGTATTAACTTAAGTGGGCCGAATAATATTGCACGCCCCACTTTTCAGTTTTTTATTTTTTACAAAAGTTCAAAATAACCAATAAATTTCATTCCACTTCACGATTGTGTCCCACTTGTTGTTGATTCTTTACCAAAAAATTAAAATTTTATATGTTTATGTTTGAAGCCTGAAATGTGGCAAAAGGTTGAAAAGTTCAAGGGGGCCGAATACTTTCGCAAGGCACTGTATACTGTATGCAGTGTTTCATTTCCTAGGGTCACCAAAGTACACATGCTTATTCTTTCCATTACATTTGTTTATGGTAGGACTTCCATGAAATGAGCCACGGGCTGCTACTTTGGCTAGAAAATATTGACCGAAGAAGAAATGAAATTATGCCTATCAATCCCAGCCTAGATGTTGACACGCTCCAGGATCACCACAAGCTGTTAACGGTAAAATTAGATTTTATTTCGTTACCCTGGATTACACTGGCCAAAATGTAATTCATGGATATAGATATAGGTTGCTTTTATTGAATGCTCAAGTGTTCACACAAACTAGAAAGCAATCTATTATATAGGTTCTTTACTTAATAGGACAATTCTTACTTAAAAAGATAAATCAAGCCTGAATTATAAAAAAGAAAAATCTTACCCATATATTTTCTGAAAATATTTAGCGTATTGTTAAAATTGCATTTCATGCAATTCTGCACCAGTCACAGAAATGCATAATAATTAATATTTGCGGCTAAAAGTCTGACGCTTTGAACCTTCTGTCCCTGGAGGCTGTACAGAGGGAAAGATGACAAAATAGGCTGTGATCTTTCTTCTTCTTGTCACTTGCAGATTCTTCGCCCTCACCTCTCCCTTAGGCCGGTTGCAGATGACTGTGGGCGAGATCTGTGTGCTATCCTTGTTTTTCGCGGATTGCTCACTGGCCCATTCATTTCTATGGGTACATGCAAACGACCATATTTTTCACTGATCAGTGTGCGAGCCGTGATTCCGCACCACGTCAAGGTTGGTTCACACTTGTGCCTGGAGTCTGTCTGCCGTGAATCCGACCTAAATATCAGAAAAAAGGATAGGGAAAGGTTTGCAAGCGGTTTGATTAAAAACCCATTCAATTCAATGGGTTTTTAAAGCAACCCGCAGGTGTCCGATTGCTGCCTCTGTACCGCGAAGCCGCTATTTTTGGTCGGAAACAAAGTTGGACATGCAGGACTTTGTGTCCAACCAAAAAAGCGGCTTCGCAGCGCAGAGGCTGCAATTGGACACGTGTGGGTTGCTTTAAAAACCCATTGAAGTAAATGGGTTTTTAAATAAACCGCTTGCAAAACTTTCCCTATCCTTTTTTCTGATATTTAGGTCAGATTTACGGCAGACGGACTCCAGGCACGACTGTGAACCAACCCTTAGATAGAACATGTCCTATTCTGTTCAGTTTTTGCAGAACGGACTCGTCCATAGAAGCCTATGGGAGTCTAAAAACCTAGAACGGCACACTGATGTACTCAGTGTGTCATCAGTTTTCCGTCTGTTTTCACGAACAAGATATGGATATAATTAGATGTCTCCTGTGTTTTTTATGGTGGATCCGCAAACTAGGACCACACACTGATGGCACACTGAAGACACTCTGTTAGTTCTTGCGGACCTAGTTCACTGATGCTGAAGAAACACTGAACATACAATGAAGACACTCTGTCCACAAAAACTGAAGACTAATTACTAGTTTGCGGACCGCAAAATACCCACGGTCATCTGCAACTAGCCTAACACACAGAACCCAAAAATAAAACTGTACATGCAGCTTCCTAACTTCAAATGAATACTGCAATATGAATATGGCACATAGAATGAGCCTGGTATCATATGAAAATGTAGATTCTGGACTTTAATATGATACCAAGCTCTAGCCTGAGTACTTTTACCAATATTTAAACAGACTTTTTAAGGCATACATCTTTGGCAGTGCAAGGGTTAAAGGACATTCAGTTTGAAATACGGCTGAACTGTGTAGGTATCTATAAGGACACTGCTGACCTTGTCTTTATGCAACAGCAAATCAAGCGCGAGCTGCTTGAATCTCAGCTAAAGGTGGCATCTCTACAAGACATGTCCTGCCAGTTACTTGTCAATGCAGAGGGCAAGGATTGTCTTGAAGCCAAAGAGAAGGTGCATGTCATTGGGAACAGACTCAAAGTGCTCTTAAAGAAAGTGACACAGCACATCAAACAAATAGAGAAAATTTTGGACATTTCCAGCAGTCAGCTGGTAAGTTTTTTTGAGTTTATTGTAAAAGGTCAGAAATGATAAAGATAAATGAAGGTTATTTATGAGTCACTTGGGAGTAAACTAAAAATAATGAGATGACCCTAATAGGCGGCGGGTACAAATTAATATCAAATAAATTCCAATGTAAACAGCTTCCTCTGGGATTTAGTGGGGAATTTCCACAATGTAAGCAAAATTCTAGGCAGCAAATTGGGACCAGCAGTCACATTCACAGCATTGAAGTATAGATATTTTTGCTGCTCTGATTTTGTTACCTTTCAGTCTCTCAATCTCAGTTCTGCATACTGAATCTTGAGAGATTCTATAGCTATTTGCATACATATAGGGTGCTATGCTGCAACTGTTTCTTTGCACTTTATTAGGGACAATAATAAAAGTTAAGTTTTAATTCCAACATTAGTAAGTGGGAAACAGTGAGTTTTCTGCCCAAAGGCATTGGAATTTATTTGGTGGTAAACTAGCATGTTTTGGATGGAAAGCTGGAGATAATAGTACTTTGCTATAGACACCCAGCCAATAAGTATACATCTTCATCCGTAGACACAGGGAAATACTAATTCTTATAGCATACTATTTATTTATTTGCTTTTTCAATAAATGTTATGTAAGAAATGCCTAAGTGATTCAGACAGTAATACTGCTTTTTTTTCACTACTAGGAGTTGTCCTCATGGTCTTCCGCAGATGAGTTAGACACTTCAGGATCACTCAGTCCTGTGTCAGGCAGGAGTACCCCAAGCAGAGAGAGAACGGTAATGCAACCACGGTCCATAGAGGAATATAAATATAATTCCATGGATTACACCAGGCAAAGCTTTCACTACAAAACCCACTAGGAAGGGCAGTGAACACATCCCACATTCCCGACAACTGTTCATGCTGCAGTGTTTAGCTGTCCCGGCTCCCTGACATTTCACTCCTGCATGACATAAAGAAAAATGATATTTCTTTTGATGCAGCTGGGATTATTTTGGCCTTTCCCTTATAATTCTGTTTAATTACATTTTAATCAGTTTTTGGTGGTTTTGGGACTTTGAATTTCATTTACTTTAGTTATATAACATCTGTCCTTATAAACTATATGATCTTCTTAATGGATTTTCTTCATTCATCCCTGTAGGTCCTAGTAATAAATTGTTAAGGAAAACTGGCTTTTTAGATTTTAAACTAAAAAGAAATTCTCGTAAAAGCAAAGTTTACATTTTTAATTAATATTGCATCCTTATTAATAAATATAGCATTTACAGATAAAGGGGAATTGTATACTGTATATTTTATCTTAATCTTATTTATTCCCTGGATGAGCAATGTTGCATTCTTCTAAAATTGCAGCTTTGGATATAAAATTGAAAAGCCAGTTTCCTTGTCTCCTGGGTATTGGTCACCTCATGTGATTTTATTTTCTTTTGCTGCACTTTTCATTTTGTTGATTTTCTTTTCACCGGTAGCTTGTCTTTTTTTGCCTGGACTGAACATTCTTCTTTCTTTACCCCCTGTTCATTGCAAACAGCCACGGGGCAAATGTAGTGTCTCACAGCCTGGACCCTCTGTCAACAACCCACCTAGCAGGTACCTTATTCTCCTGGTTTCCACATTCTACTCTAGAACACAGAGGATGATAGAACAAGTCCATCTTACCTGCTTGAGAAAGACAACCCTACTCCTCAATACTTCTGGATTGCCACTGTTTTATAGCTTCACTATGCTGAGCCTCACAGGACAGCAGATTACTCAGTATGGAGCATACTTTTATCATCCTCTTTATTTCTAGACATTAGTTCAAGGCTCTGTTCCATAAGTTTTGGAACCAGTGTCAAAATGGACTGTCCATTTTGTGGACATTTGCTTCCTTTGTATTTTTCATTAGCAGATCAGCTTGGTCCTTAGATTTGGTGACGCTTCTTTTTCCTTTTTCTGCTAACCTCACTAATCCCTACTAACACAATTCTTCAACTTTTTCAAAAAGTTGCCCACACTTTTGATCACAAGAGTGCAGACTTGTTGCGGTAGCTTTTGCTTTCCATATTGTTTTAGTAAATTTTGCATCTCAGTATAATAAGCTTCTATATTTTGGTTGCTGTTGTTTTGTGTGCTTCAGTCTTTTTTTTTATTTTTTTGCATTAGTCTTTTTATCCCCTTTACTTCAGTCCACAAACAGTTGCTTTCATAGAAAGATTTAGCAAAAAAAAAAAACTAATTTAGTAACAAATAATCCAAATTAAGAACATGAAGGCTTAGAAAGTCCAGTACACCTGAGTAGTAGTAGCCTTAAAGTATTAGACACATCCAAAGATAATTTTGCAATTAAAGATTGGTTGTTATTCAGACCATCCAATAAAGTTTCGTATACACTACAACACTTTATCGCTTTTGAACATGAATGTTCTAGAAAGATTGTTATCATAAACATGTATATAGTATTATGGACAGTGTTTATTATATATGTCCATAGATGTTAAGAGCAAATCTTATACTGTATACTATTTTTATGGCTTAACAAACTGATATATTCTGCTTTAGAAAAATATGTCCAATAAAGCTATTTATTTGCTTTGTTTGGTCTTAAAAGTACAGTTTTAGCTGGCTGCTCAAGCCATGGTCCACACATAAAGGACATAACTGCCTCATATATAAAATATTACAACTTCAGTACTCATGCTACAGATGTTACAAAATAGTCACTGGCATAGACATAGTGAAAGCAGAGGATGCAATAACAGTTGGGTATTGATGTATTAGTGGGCCTCAAAGGAAGACATTAGTACAGTATACAGCACATAACAGTTTAGAGGACCAGGTACAAATTTTATATTACCCCCCCCTAAAATCTGCAAGTTATGCTTCTGGTAATAGTCTAAACATACTAGATGGTATAATATAACCAGGTATGGTTTTGTATGGTGCACTGCATATTGGCTTCACAAAGGCAGGGACACAGCACAATTGAAAGCTTTTGCCTCTTTGCCCATCATCCCATGCACATGGCATTTCCATTTATCTCAATTATATCTATTAAGCTGTTTCTGCTGATTCAAGGGTAATGAACAGGGAGCCTTAAAGGGAACCTGTCACCAGGATCCTCACCACTAACCTCACTGCACTGTCAGGTAGGTTATGAAATGTCCTTTTCAGCTTTCCCTCTGTTATTACATATCACCTATTTACCTATAAAAACACCTCTAGAAGTCTGTATGGAATTTAATCGAGAAGAGGCAAACTGCCTGTTCTCTGAGGAGATGAGTTATATCTAGAGGCTGGAGGAGGGAAGATCACTTCAGGTATCTCTATGTTGGGCTCTGTAGACCTAGAACTATGGTTTTGGTGTCGTTTTAAAGCAGAGAGCCCAACATATCAGCATCTCCATCCTCTCAGCATGACTCATCTCCTCAGAGAAAAGACCATTGTGACTCTTCTCAGCTAAATTCATACAGACTTCTGAGGTGATTTGTAACATGACAGAAGGAAACTAAATGAGATATTTCATACCTTACCCGGCGTAATAGTGAAAATTCTGGTGACAGGTTCCCTTTAAGATCTGCATCCTGACAATATGGAAGAATGCTATTATTGTATATACAGGCATCCTGTATAGATATGTGATAACTGATAGTAATCAGTCACCGGACACATCCAAGTAAGATTTATCTAATTGTTTTAGCTATGGGTCAATATATTGTTCCTCCCATGTATCCCTGTATTGCCATATTACTTGGCATTCATGAATTGTAGATCTTCCACTAAAAGACATCCGTTTCCAGTAGAAAATATTAGGGATAAAACTGAATGGACATGCTGAGTGAATAGACAGTTTATTTGCACTACCTCTCGGCATTGTTCTATGGAGATTGGAGGGTAAGAAGCAGGTTCACGGAAAAGCTGATGACATTTGTGATTTAATACACTGTGATAATAAAAGCATTGAGCTATCATCGCCTTTCCAGCTCACATCTTCCGTTGCCAAACATCTGGCCCAATGTGCGTCCTAACAGCTTTGCAGCTTTCAGCAGGGTACACTTCCTAATAACATCTTGGCCGCAGCACTCTTCCTCTCCACCGGCACTTTTAGTTAACACATCTTTTTGCAGTTCAGCACAATATTCAATTTGTCATTCAGACAAGCATGGAATACAAACGGGTTGCAATTGAATGGAGAACTTAATCAAAAGCACAAGTCAGACAGGTTGTGTTTGATGTCAGCCGTGGTAGTAACTGATAACACAGAACAAGCTGTCACTGTGCTCCTTATTATTGGAAATGCTTCTGATCAGAGCACTTTGTGTTTGATCTTGCACTGGATCAGTAAACATTGATAGACTTCGGTTTGAGGCCAGACAAAATAAAGAGGTTTTACAGGATTTTTAATGACTTTGGAACATTTTTATACAGACCTTGTAGATTATTTGAGCCTTGACTGTAATAACATGTAATAATGTAGGTTCTTAGGTGTTTTTATCAGCATAGTGTCTAATAACAGTACTGGCTTTTCTTTACAGTTGTATAGAGACATACCTTTATAATGCATGTTTACAGTGCCAAAGCGCTAGGCCAGTATGGAATTTATTGTGGCATGAGACATGACACATGCTTAAGCTAAAGAAATACACTAGGTAGTGCCCGGCATGTTGTAGCTTACCAACACTTTTCTGTGTAAAAAAGTTAACATAAATTTTAGTATAGAATATTTGTACAGTGTTATGGGTTATACAATGAAAAGTATGTATCCCTTATTAATAGCCTTGAAACTAGGTCCATGTGTTGGCCAGATTTAGCAGCCTGCACCTTATGCCTAGAAGTATAGTTATCTGTGCTGCTATGAGTCCCTGTGTCCCAGGGTCTCTTAGCAGCATAAATATACTATATACTATATTATATACTATAATATACTATACTACTGGGACTCCCTCTCCTGGCATATGGTACAGGCCGGTAAATCTGGCCAACACACAGACCAAGTTTCAAGGCTGAAACTCAGTCGTGTGAATGCTCCCTTAAGGTATGTTCACACAGGGGAAAATGAATAGGAATTCCTCTTCATTTTCCGCTGCCGTATATTCACCAGTGGTCTAGCTGCGACGGGATGCTAATGCAGGGCATCGGCATTCCATTGCAGCTTTCTGCTGCTGATTAGGCCCAGATGAATGGAGTCTGAAGCCGCGGACTCCAGCCGCAGAATCCACGGCAAGATCGGGCAGGGCACTTATTTTTTCTGCGTTCTGCTGCAATCTCTGTCTCCCATTGAAAACAATAGGAGGCTGAAAACCGGGCGGAATCTGCCCCCAAATCCACAGGAAATTCTGCTGTGTGAACTACCCTTAATGAAAAACCACAAGAGACATATCAAAATGATTAAGAAGTGTACATGTGTTAGTAATTTTTGTGCATCTTGGATGGCTTTTGCAGCAGTAACAGATCGTCAAAATAATGATCATGTGAATAGCCCCCATTCACTGACAGTGAAATTAAAGGGCTTGTCCAGGGTAACCCATTTTTGTCAAGGAGACCGGGGAAGGTGGAAAAAAAAACATACTTACCTGTTCCTGGTGCTCTGGAGTTTCCCACCGTGGTCCAGTCCTGCTGCTCCCGGGTCTTGTTTTGGCGGAAGTCCAATCCTCACGTGACTGCTGCGGCCAATCAGCTTCCTAAGTAAAGGAACCAGGACGTCACTCACATACGTCACCTGTGACGTCCCATGTCCTTTACTTAGGCTGCTGAGGCCAGTCATGTGGGGAGGACTTTTGCAAAAACAAGACCCAGAAGCAGCAGGACCGGACAGCGGTTGGTGGGAGACACTGGAGCACTGGAGAGAGGTGATTGTAGGGTTTTGGTTTTTTTTTTTAACTTCCTTCTTGACAAAATTGGGTTGTCTGGACAACCCCTTTAATGCTGACGTGTGACGTTCGTTAAAAAAACAGACATCACATTATTCACTGTTGTGTGAATGTAACCTAAACCTGACATATCTAACCATGACACTTTTTCTTTGCCCGTTCTCTGGTTTGAGCGATCTAGAGCCGGCTGGTTGTTAGGGACACAATACCAGGCAATCTCATTAAAACCTTGCAAATGTAACTTTGTCAACGAGGTGACTGCAGAAGAACAATCTTAGGCTGCCATATTAATCATATTTTTGCTAAAAATAAATGCTATTGAAGAAATTTTTACTTTTTATTATATTTGGGTACAGTGGGTTATGTCATTATATAAATTATTTGAATCATATTATATTGTCGGGATGACTGTGTATTGTATTTACACAGAGTGCAATATGCAGGCTGACTGCATTATTAAAACGTGTCACTAGCCTTTATATACTGCTTGTATCATATCTGTAGTTCAATGACTGAATACACAGATACTGGTGCAGGTATATTTAGATACAAATAGTTTTTGAGTCTTTTTAAGCCTGTTTTTATGTAGCATTATGAAAAAACCAAATCTGAGATTGCTGGTGAAGCTTTTTCCAGTCTTTTATTTTCCCAGGCTTATGCAGCCAGCCATTAAACCATCTGAAATGTGGGCTTTTTAGCATTAGTCTTTGTAAATGCTTGCTGCCTTTTTGATTACAGATAATCAAATCCAAAGTATAGAGTGTACAAAAAAATGTCCATGCACGATCAATTACAGTTTTGTAAGGGAAGTACAAATTGTCTTTTTATATAGCGCAGTTCAAAATAACAGAAGAAAACAAACTGAAGAACAAAAAAGCCTTACTTCCATATGGGCAAATTATTATTCTAATAACCATTCATCTGGTTATAGTAACAATAGTATTTTAATAGATGATAGATTTGCATTTTACAAAAAAAGGGATAATGTATCACAAGACTAAAACACTCCATTCATAGAGTTTTGAGTGGTTGTTTGTGGCAACACCTTCACTTGCGCTTTACATTAGATTATAGTGTAATCCTTCTTTGATTTTGTGTGGTGCCGCACTATGCAACTCTATGGGCGTTACAGAAAAGGCTGTCTAAGAGTATGTACAGAAGTCTAACCTATCTAACATGAATCAACTGTCCAGTAGATAGATGATAAATGTCATCTGCTGGAATGCCCCTTCAGTTAAATATAAAGTCAAAGTCCCTGTTCCCTCTCCCTTTGCTGCAGGTTTGACTTGAGATGGAGCTATGAAGAGGGTTGGGGAGGAGTGAGTAAGAAATGTAGGAGAGAAGGTTGTATCAGAGATGAATAGAAAATTTCTATCACAGCCAAATCATTTTACTCACATAAGTACATGTCAGTACTTCTTTATGTATGTCCTACATGCTCCTGAGGCTGTTTCGGAGTGAGAGAAGAGACAGTTATAGAGCAGATTTTCCTCTACTCACTACATGCAGTGTATGGAATTCTAGTCTTCATCCACCAGCTCAGAGAACTATAAAACTATACTTATAGCCTGCAGAGGGTAAAAGTGATAAATAATGCAAAATATACTGTCTTATAAAGACCAGATATAGTTTTACTTCTTGTGTACTCACACTGCAGCTTATCCTGAAAAGTCAAATGAAACGACAGGTATGCTATAAAAATTAAGCAAGCTCAACACATTATAAGTTCATAGGCATCAGTGGTATCTGTTCTGCAGCCTTTTGACCCTGTGTTATGGTTTCAGTTATAAGTATAAACCACAGTGCAAGTGTTAACCTAGTCTTTGAAATACATGATAAAATGAGGACTCAAACGCATAATTACATATACGTAAAGCTATTGCTATGTAAGCAACTCCTAAATACCACTAGTTTGGTTAGCTGTTCTGCAGGAAGCTCAGAAAGTCAGCTACCACTCTGCTAAAAGATTAGTTGTACATATCGACAAAGATAATTGAGAGATGAAGTTGGTTGCCAGTACCCAGCACTGAAATCAGGAATCAAGCCTCTATTCACACTAGGGAAAAAGTTGAAAGCGTATCCACCACACAAGTGGTGGGCATTAAATCCTTTGTGTCCCTCTGTGATTAGACTAGATTTTGTTTGACTTTCGTGTATTTGTAAGGTATTACTATTTGATTATTGGGCAGGTTATTATCTTTACCGTATGGGGACGTTCTGAATGTCCATTGCTCTTATCCATCATAGGATTAGAGCAGCAGGCTTTTACAGTAAGAGAGTGACGGACGCAGAAGTTTTGCATGCAGGACTTTTTCTTTCGGCAGAAAAGTAAAAAATGTGTTGAAAGAAAGCTTCCATCATGTCTTTTTTAACATAAGAGTGAATGCAGACAACACCAGTCCAAGGGGGCTCTGTCTACATTCTACAACTAATGTAAGTTGCCTCCATCCTATGATAGCCCTTACCCACATGGCTACTGATTCAGTGCAAGATCTTATCTCTACATAAATCAAGATGTTTTATTACATTTGCAATATTCCATACAGTAGTATATTGGGAATGTATGCAACATATCAAATATAATTTTTCTTGAATATAATTTATACATATTTTGAGCTGGTTAGCAGAATATAGCTATTTGCTTAATGCTGAAAGAGGAGTATAGACAGAAATGTACAACACTTGTTGCCTTTATATGTAATATAAGAATAGTTTATGGTCCGGAAAACTTGGAATCCACTAAAAATAAGTCTGACGGTGGTTAAATAAGCAATTGCTGTATACTCATTGTCTCCACTTTGTTTATCAGGTCCAAAGACGGTGGCTCAGGTTCCTGCCATTCTGATGCCAATGTGGTTCCAGGACACCAGTCATTCTTTCTACGGGTTTTACGAGCCGCCTTGCCACTTCAACTTCTGCTGCTGCTTTTAATTGGTCTTGCCTGTCTTGTACCAATGACTGAAGAAGACTACAGTTGTACTTTGTCCAATAATTTTGCGCGGTCTTTCCACCCAATGCTCAGATATACCAATGGGCCACCACCTATATGAACATCCTTTTTAATGGAAATCACTGTGGAATATATACAAGCTGGTGCCAGCTTTTAATTGCACTTATCATGGCAGCTTTACTTCCCCGAATTAACCTCTAAGCATAAACTTGATACTGCAATGGTCATAAGGCATTGTGGTCCCGTACCTATAGTTATACTGAAAGTGTGACATCAGCATTGACCCACAGAAGACTATGCATAGACTTAGTCTCTGTAACAGACGTAAGGTTCAGTTCTAAAATTCCCTCTCTGAGCATTATCAGTATTGGATAGAGTCTCTAATTATAAAGCTATTTTAGATGCTTGTAATATAAAATTTTAAACAGCTTATATGGCAAATATTTTTTTACTTTTCCTTGTTGCATTTTTTGGTTTACAGGCTTTTTGTGTGTTGGTGTGTTGAGGGAAGCATGAAATCACTGTAAACTCTAGTTCAAGTATGAAGGATGTACAAATGAATAGCACTTTTTGGGGCTAATAAACTGGATGTAATAAATAAAATCATGATTTCAGAATAATCTATGAAATCTTAAAAGATAGGAAATATTATTTATGTATGTACAGTTTGCTAAGCTGAGTTCTGTTTGTAATGATTTCTTGCAATTATAGATATTGTAAAATATAATGGTGTCTGTGTCTTGGTTTTTGTAATGAAGTTGTGAGACACAATTGATTAACTGTGGCTATATTGTATTAACATGTTAAGTCTAGCATATTTGTAATGTATTGTCATTTACTTTTTCCCCATTTTGAACGGTTTCCTAGAAATCTATATCTCACAGAAAAATCAGCAAAGCCACTTTAGGCTGAGGCCCCACGTTGCGGAAACACAGCTTTTTTTGTTGCAGATTTTTCTGCGTTTTTTTGAGCCAAAGCCAGGAATGGATTGAACAGAAGGGAGAAGTATAAGAGCTTCCGATATATTTCCCATTCCTATTGTAGCCATTCTTGGCTTTGACTCAAAAAACCGCAACAAAATCTGAAACAAAAAAAAGCTGCATTTCCGCAACGTGGGGCCTCAGCCTCAAAGTGAATAGCTCCGGCAACAATGTAGCTATTGGAGCTGTTCCATTAATTAAATCAATTTACTTGTATATACTGTACTTAAAGGTTATGGATAACTTTTGGGGTATTTTTTATAATTGCATTGTCCTCTTTGTTCCAAAAAAAAAAAGAAAAAAAGAAAAAAAATATTTTTCCAGTTGGTCTTTATTAAAATTTTGCTCCCTTTGTCTTTTGAGGGCTGCTCTGTCAAATTCAGAGAGAAATCAGTTTGAAAAGCTGTCTAAAATCTCAGTCTGTACCTCTTATCTCAATTCTACTAAGGTCTCATAAACACTCACTTAATCTAAATTCTTATCATCCTGATAACTGATAATAGGAGCCCTCATGAGAACAGAAATAAAAAAACTTGCAGATTACACTGCCTATTGGTTTGCAAAGTTTGTCTAAAAATGTTATGTACACTACCGTTCAAAAGTTTGGGGTCACCCAGACAATTTTGTGTTTTCCATGAAAACTCACACTTTTATTTATCAAATGAGTTGTAAAATGAATAGAAAATATAGTCAAGACATTGACAAGGTTAGAAATAATGATTTTTATTTGAAATAATAATTTTCTCCTTCAAACTTTGCTTTCGTCAAAGAATGTTCCATTTGCAGCAATTACAGCATTGCAGACCTTTGGCATTCTAGCTGTTAATTTGCTGAGGTAATCTGGAGAAATTTCACCCCATGCTTCCAGAAGCCCCTTCCACAAGTTGGATTGGCTTGATGGGCACTTTTTGCGTACCATATGGTCAAGCTGCTCCCACAACAGCTCAATGGGGTTGACTGCGTGACTGCGCTGGCCACTCCATTACAGATAGAATACCAGCTGCCTGCTTCTTCCCTAAATAGTTCTTGCATAATTTGGAGGTGTGCTTTGGGTCATTGTCCTGTTGTAGGATGAAATTGGCTCCAATCAAGCGCTGTCCACAGGGTATGGCATGGCGTTGCAAAATGGAGTGATAGCCTTCCTTATTCAAAATCTCTTTTACCTTGTACAAATCTCCCACTTTCCCAGCACCAAAGCAACCCCAGACCATCACATTACCTCCACCATGCTTGACAGATGGCGTCAGGCACTCTTCCAGCATCTTTTCAGTTCTGCGCCTCACAAATGTTCTTCTGTGTGATCCAAACACCTCAAACTTCAATTCGTCTGTCCATAACACTTTTTTCCAATCTTCCTCTGTCCAATGTCTGTGTTCTTTTGCCCATATTGATCTTTTCCTTTTATTAGCCAGTCTCAGATATGGCTTTTTCTTGGCCACTCTGCCCTGAAGGCCAGCATCCCTGAATCGCCTCTTCACTGTAGACCACAGGTGTCAAACACAAGACCCGCGGGCCGAATCCGGCCCGCTGCCTTCTGTTATCCGGCCCGGCCTCACGCAATACAAGAGCAATAATGATGGCGGCAGCCTCACTTTGCCTCATTAGCGATGCGCTCCTGGGCGGCCGCCATCTTTATTGCGTCAGGCGGCACTGTCCCTCACTGTCTGGGGGGCGACATTTTTCTATTCAATGTAAACCAGCCCAGGACAGGCTGCTTTAAAAAAAAAAAAAAACAGAGCTGAGCGGGGCCTGTCCTGGGCTGGTTTAAGAGATGTCGCATCTCAGTGCAGGCGGCAATACAATGACATCATTGCGACGCCTACGCTGAGACACAGACGTCGCGGACAAGAAGAGGAGGCGACTGCTGCATCAAGGCATCGCAGGTGAGTATAACTTTTTTTTATATATATAAATAGGCCGTGACCTGCTGGAGTAACCCCGGCAGGTCACGGCCTATTTATTTACCTATCCCGCGTCTGCTCGTGCCTGCCTCTGACCCCAGAGTATAATAATAGTTCATGGTTTGTCCACTATGGGGCATAATACCCTGTGCAGGGACAACTGTGGAGCATAATACCAGTACAGGTGCCACTATGGAGCATAATACAAGTGCAGGGGCCACTATGGAGTATAATACCAGTGCAGGGGCCATTATGGAGCATAATACCGTGTGCAGTGGCCACTGTGGAGCATAATACCGTGTGCAGGGGCCAATATGGAGCATCATAACTTGTGCAGGGGCCAATATGGAGCATAATATCGTGTGCAGGGGCCAATAGGGAGCATAATACCGTGTGCAGGGCCAGCTGCGAGTCATAATACAGTGTGCAGGGACTGCTGTGGAACATTATAGTTTGTGTAAATGGGGTGCTATAAATAGGGGTTATGGCGCCTGTTTATATTATACGCTGTCTAATAGCTCGCTTAACTGTTAAGGAGAAGTTACTTTTATACACATGTAAAATAATTTTGGCCCTTCAAGGTACCCCGTGAGGCTGAAGTGGCCCCCGGTGAAAATGAGTTTGACACCCCTGCTGTAGACGTTGACACTGGCGTTTTGTGGGTACTATTTAATGAAGCTGCCAGTTGAGGACCTGTGAGGTGTCGAATTTATCAAACTAGAGACTCTAATGTACTTGTCTTGTTGCTCAGTTGTGCAGCGGGGCCTCCCACTTCTTTCTACTCTGGTTAGAGCCTGTTTGTGTTGTCCTCTGAAGGGAGTACTACACACCGTTGTAGGAAATCTTCAGTTTCTTGGCAATTTCTCGCATGGAATAGCCTTCATTTCTAAGAACAAGAATAGACTGTCGAGTTTCACATGAAAGTTCTCTTTTTCTGGCCATTTTGAGAGTTTTCAGCTGTGCTAACATACTTGCACAAGGGTTTTCAAGGGTTTTCTAAACATCCATTAGCCTTATACAGTTACTAAACACAATGTACCATTAGAACACTGGAGTGATGGTTGCTGGAAATGGGCCTCTATACACCTATGTAGATATTGCATTAAAAACCAGATGTTTGCAGCTAGAATAGTCATTTACCACATTAACAATGTATAGTGTATTTCTGATTCATTTAATGTTATCTTCATTGAAAAAAACTGCTTTTCTTTCAAAAATAAGGAAATTTCTAAGTGACCCTAAACTTTTGAATGGTAGTGTACATTATTAATCCCTTCCCGCCGGTGACCTTTTTTGATTTTCATTTTTCGTTTTTGACTCCCGAAGCGGCCGCCATCTTTAAACACCCGGGATCCGCCGTACTATTACGGCGGATGTCGGGAAAGCGTTAAGGTCCTATCCTACTAGACCTAAAGATATTTCTGAACGAGCACTGATTGGTTATAAAGTGTTCCAATCAGCGCTTGTTCCGCACCAGCTTCATTACACACAGAGGGCATTTGGAGGGAGTGATTGCTAAAGTGATTGGTCCCCCCGACATATACTTTTGTCCATCAGCAGCCGAGCCCTCATTAGACAGGGCGATGTGCTGCCTACAGACGATGATTGTTTGTCCTGCTGAAACCAACTGAACACCCGACGAATGAGCAAACGTTTGTTCATCGGGTGATTGTCGGTATTATGAGACAGGCCTATTGTCAGGAACAAGCGCTTGTTTCCAACAATTGCCTGTTAAATCACTCTAATAGGGCCTTAAGCTAAGTGCATTTTCTACTTGCACTTTCAAACAAAACAGCTTAAAACTATATATATTTTGAACCTTATTTAGGTGCAAACATTAAATCTGCACCAATGTATATCCTATATAAGTTTCACACTATAGAGTTCAACTTTTAATAAATCACAATATATCAAGTGGGTGGTCTCAGGAAGGAGCAGACAAGGGGGTGTAGGTCAGAACTCTAATACTGTCCAATCAGATGCTGACAGTATGAAAGCTCTGATCCAGGGTCCCTTGTCTGGTCCTTACTGAGACTGCCCACTTGACTGTAGAGTCTAAATATCATATCAAGCACTAAATCTAAGGTCTTATTAACATGACTGTTAGGTTTTAACAAACCTAAAAAAAAGAACGTACACATCTGTTTTTGATTGCCATTGTGCACTCATTCCATGTTCTTTTTTATGGCCACGTATTGTCCATTCTGCATCTGTTTTTAACGGACTGTTAGCAAAAAAATAGTGAATTTCATTGGCCTTTCTTTTTTAACAGACGTATCTCAGACATCATTCCATTTTACATTTGCTAAAAATGGATCCTTTGATTTCTATTGGGTCCATGCGTCCCTGAAATCAGACAACGATAGAGAATGTCTATTTTTTTTTACTGAGAATACACTTATTCACACTGTCATGTGAACAGGGCCTAACTAATCAGGAATGGTGGGACTAGAGAAATAATTCCATCTCCTCTGGAAACAGTGGAGCAACGCCTATTAAGAGATGCAAAGAACTGGAGTTGGTGGAAGTGCTAAAAGGTCCTCTTTGAAGCTGAACACATTAGTGGAATGGCAAAAAAATTTATGAAATTTAGAGTAAAACAATAGGTTGCTGCATTTAAAATAAAAATATTGTACTTTGGTTTTTTTTTTCTGTTCAGCATAAGAAAAAGTTCTAGCTTTATCAAATCAGTAGACTTGACAAGTAATTTAACCAATGTTAGCAACTAGTGATGTGACAAGTGTGTTCAGTGTCAGCAGTCTGCCCTGTCACTACTTTATAGATACTGAAGAAGCAATGATGTATTAAATAGTAAAGTTCACATTCAAATGAACACTGGAAGATTTGTTTTAGAACAAAAATGCAGATACTGCAATTTCTCAAGAACTAGATTGGAAATGCTGACCCTTGAATGCAGCTGAAAACTAAGCAGCCATGCCAGCCTGCGCAGTACTCCATATGTTACTATTTAATAACCACTGGATTTATTTTCAGTAGTTTTACTGTAGTTTTTCAGTAGATTTTTCTAGTGTAGCATACTATACATCTGAAGTTGCGACTCACAGTAAAATATTACTGTGTAGCATAAAATATGTTCTTGAACAACAGGATTTATATCAATAAGGGAGATTTTCATCCATAAGAATATTTGTGAGAGGGCGTGCAGAGCCTGGGTATCTTTTCCTGAAGCAACTTTGCTCAGACGAACATTATATCAATAAATGGTCTTGATGACAACAGTACAACAATAAAACAGAAAACTAAGGTGTAATGACGCTCAACAACAAAATAAATAATGACCAAAATAATGCAGAACATTGGTGTGCAGATAGGTAAGAGTTCAACATGTGAGAGAACCAGGGTTATTTCCTAATCTCCAAGTAACCCAGGTCTCAGACAATATATAGTTGGGTTCCTTAGACTAGGCACATCAGATATTTTGAAAGGTGTAAATCATATTGTTGCCTTAAGCTGTGACCTTTTCATAACTGAATTCTGTGTTAATGGATGCCACAGTCTCTAGCCACTGGTTTTGAAGATTGCTGCCATTATCTAGGAACACTTAAAATGTGTGCTATGACAGCTTTTATTTACATAATGGTTCTGTGTCACAAGTGCACTGTGTGGCCTCACCCTCAAGGTGTCCTAATACATGAAGATGATTTTTTAGCAGTTGTGGTTATTTTCTGACATCAGAAAATGACATCTTGATGTCATCATAACTCTCATTCATGTCAGCCAAGATTAGCCGCACATATGACCATTACTTTCTGTGGACCAAGGCTGAAAGTAGTTAGAATCCCAGTAAACATGTATCCCACCCATTTTAGCTCCCTTTTTCTCAATATGCATAACTGTTTAATATGATTGACTGAGCTCTTTTATTTGACATCCTCCAAAACCCATGGGAAGCTTTCCCAGGACAATGGAGTCTTAAGACTACAAAACTGGGCTAAACTCTATGTTAAAATCTATGGTTTTGGAATAAGATGTTCAACCAGTTCATATAGGTGTAATGGTTAGGTGTACAACTAATAATCCCATACAGTGAATCTTTATTAGGTTCTTTTGTTATCTGTTTTCAGACATGCCTGGCAGAAAAGATGTATACTACCACAAGTAGCTTACTGATATATAAGCCACCTAGATTTACTATACTGAATATTTATCAATATTTTTTGGCTGCTGTACTTGTGTTTTCATATTGTTGGTCAGGCTTTGATATGATAAAATGCATTGATCTGTTTGGTGAACTAGCGAGATTGCATGAAGTGCTGAGTTATGTCAAAAGCCTCAAATCTGAGAACATGAAGCCTCGGGCCAGTTTCATATAAGGTGGCACTTGTCTAATTCTGATCTATCTCATTTGAGACTGCCAGGAGGCACAGCAAAGATCCAGACACATCTGGTTGAAGTTCATATGAAGAACATTTATGCACCTAATATGTCTAATCACTCAATCTGAAACTAATTTTTATACCAGGTTCCACAATGTACCTACCTGGTTGGAATACTAGTTATTATCCAAAACACTTCTTCCCATAATACATAGCTCTGACATTCTCCATTTTGCTATATCTGACCAGGCCCCCATTATGTTAAAAGAACTAGCTCAAATCAAATCAGTCACCTCGAGGTGACATTTTCCTGAATATCTCTATCACTCTGAGTATAGGAAATATTTAGGATGTACTGGTCATTTGGACAATAACTGTTCTGTGGAGTCATATTATTCAGCATGTGGCAGGAAAGTAAAACCAACTTGTTGCTACTGTGAAAACAGTGGTTGCATCCACTTATATGAAGCTAAAACTAACAGATTCAGAATCAACAAAAACTGCCTTTCTAGAAACCAAAAGAGCCCTGGATGGATGTCTTTGTTAACAGGCCTCACTCCAGACAGAACAGCTAAGGATCAAGCATTATCATTGGGGAGAATAAACCTGTTCGCCTCCATGACCAAAATCTCCACTTCAGTCACTAAAAATTCTCTGTTTTTGACCCCCAAGAAAACTTGGTTCCCCAGCCATCCCAGGTCTGTGCAGTCTTCCGAGACATTTTTGAAGGCCTCTATGAAACTCCCATCTCCCCTGAGGAATGTCTCTTTTTCTTATGTGACAATAAGCTGCCAAGACTGTAACACAATGGGATAACCTGGATGGATTTATTTGCGGATGGATTCTATAAACTTCTTGAACCATAACGAAAATCTTATTTAAATATCCTCTTGATGTCTATTTTTAACACCAGTAACACCTCATTATTTTTATAATGCGTGTTTATCCATATTCTTAAAACCTGGCAAGGATCCCAAATTACCCCTGTCCTATAGGCCAATATCACTTATAAATGTGGATTTCAAGTTATTGCCTAAGATCTTTTCTAATAGGCTTCAATCCATCTTACCTGACATCCTCACTACTCCCCAAATTGGTTTTGTTCACAGCAAGTCCATTACATACAACATGCAAACTTTAATAGGAGGAATCTAAATATTGATGCAGACAAGGCCTTGATAAGGGAATCATGGCCCTACCTAGTTACTACATTGAAATATCGTCTCTTTGGAATTCCCTTTCTAAACTTAATAGGCACCATATATACCAGACCTCAAACAACCATATGGAGCTCAATCAGCAGCTTTTTAGCTCAAATACGGGACTAGACAGGGGTTGACGATTTCAGGTTTTCTAATTCATTTCCCTAAATCTGAGGTCATGCCAATATATAAATTGGCTAGTAGAGGGAACCTCGTTTCCATTTACTTGGAAAATGGAGGCATTGAAGTACCCTGGAATTTCCTTCAATCCATACAAACTCTACTCCGTAAATATTACACCTATACTCAGCACTATAGTGTGGGATTTGGCCTTGGAAAACTGAGTCCTTATTACTCATTATTAATGCCATTCAAATGTCAGCTTCGATTGCTGTTACCCCCTTCAAGAAAGCTAACGCTATGTTATCCTATAATGAAGCCGTACTTACTACCTTACAAGCCATCCCAGCAGAGCATTGATATTTTTCTCCATCAGTACAATCTACAAACTAACCAAATTGACTCTAACCTGATCTTACTCTCCTACTGACTCTAATAAGTGTGTATCCCAGATACTTTCTCTCACAGTTGCCAATATTCTTGTGGATATTCTTAATGCAACCCTTAAAAGTTACATAAAATGCTCCCATTTGATGGTTACTGTACTATGCCCTTATTCATTCTGCATAGAGCTTATATCTCTCCTTTGTTTCAATCCAATAAATGTAACTGTGTATCAATGCCCTTGTTCTTCCTTAACCAGTGATGATATTTTTATTTGTAAATGGAAAAGCCCTTCCATAAAAAATACAAGGGATACCTTGGTCCGTTACGTGAAAGAAACTTAAGTTGTGCAATTATCCTCTGCCTGGAGACCCAAACACAAACCAGTTATTCCCCAGTCCTACAATGGCGGAACCCCATGCATGCCGTGGTCATGTTTATCTAAGTTGTTACAACCCCAATCGGTTATGGAGCAGGGTGTTAGCTGTCAGTTACAGCTAACACCCTGCTCCATAACCGATCAGGGGGATTTAACACCTTGGATGCAACGGTCAAACATGCCGTGTGCGCTCGCGAAGTGGTTAAAGGGATGTGACATAACAGGGCTGCTGCTGATTGGCTGCACGCATGGCATTGTGGGTGATCCCGCGTTCCCAGAGTTCCTTGCCCCATGTAGAGCAGCCATTTTGAACTAAATGCGAATCGTTACCACGAAGCATGAGGAAATTCAGATTCGATGCGAATCAGATATTTCCTGAAATTCGGATCGAATTCCACTACTGCAGCTTCGATTTGCTCATCTCTAATTATCATGGCAACTAATAACAAGATCTATTTAAAAAAAAATGCATACCAATAAATTATATCTTTCAGGTAGAATGACAGTCAATTATAAAGAGTTGTCTGCTCTAGAGCAAGTTGTCATAAGCCATTCCAAATAAAAAGTGTATAATGAATTTATTATAAAATGTATAAATAAAGTGCACACCGGTGCCAAAAAAAAAATAAAGTCTAATATACAGTATATGGTTTTCCAGGCTGTACATTTATAGGTATCAAATATATAGACCATAGCATTATCAAATATGTAGACGAGGTGTTCAAGGGAGAAGTGGGTTTCTCCCTCTGCTTCAGTGACTTACAGTATATATTTGTAGCTCCAACTTTTACAGATGCTTGCAGATTAGGCATGCATTGCAGGGTCATTTGTGATTGCTGCTTGCTTTCCACCTACTTATGGAGTTGGTCCTTACATCCTACCAAACTACTCACTCAGAAAATTTTGTGCATCTGTCTTGTTACATTACTCTGAGTGCACCCCTTCCTCAGATCATAACATACATGAACCACAGTGACTACAAACAAGAAAAAATAGAACAGAATCGTATAAAATCTAATAATAAAATTAGATATTATCATATTATTAGATTTTATATGATTCTGTTCTATTTTGTTTTTTTTTTTTAGTCACTGTGGTTCATATCTGTTATGATCTGAGGAAGGGGTGCACTCAGAGTAGTGCAGCACACCCCGAAACGCATTATCTAAGACAAAAATAAAAATCTTGACACTCAGTACATCGTACTGGTGAATTATCCGAAAATAATTATTCTGGTGAGGAGCATGTATCCTGGTACATTCTATTCTGGAGTTTCTAGCTCTGTAAGAAAGGTAATCTGTTGTCTACGACTCTGGGTATCCCAGTTAGCTGTCTGCCAGTGAATGCTGTCCTCCTTTTGGTGGTATATACCTATTGAGCAGTTTTGGCTCTCCAAAACATCTAAAGGTGAGCACCCAATTCATAAGGGCCCTAAGCGTTATTCCATGGGCTCTCTAAATATTTTACCCTTTTATTGGTTCCGCACAGGGAGCGCCTCTTTCTGCTTTTTTTTTTCCCTTCTAGTACTCTCCTTGTCTTGTTACATTATATCCCAAACCATTTTTTATGAATTTTACAAAGCGGTCAGCAGATATATCTGACTTCACTGTGCAGGACTGTAAAGGGATTAAGGAATTAATTTCCAATATAGTAAAGAGATCTACTGGGCTCCAATATAGATTCTTAAAATGGTGTACTTCATGCCAGAACACAACTTTCATACAGTCATGGCTGTAAGTGTTTTCACCCCTGAAATATTTCCAGAAAATGAAGTAATTCTCCCAGAAAATTATTGCAATTACACATGTTTTGTTATACACATGTTTATTTCCTTTGTGTGTATTGGAACAACACAAAAAAAGAGGAAAAAAATGGCAAATTGGACATAATTTCACACAAAACTCCGAAAATGGGCTAGACAAAATTGTTGGCACCTTTTCAAAATTGTGGGTGAATAACTTTTTTCCATGCATGTGATGCTCGTTCAAGCTTACCTGTGGAAAGTAACAGGTGTGGGCAATATAAAAATCACACTTGTAACCAGATAATAAGGATAGAAGTTGACTCAATCTTTGCATTGTGTGTGTGTGTGTGCCACACTAAGCATGGAGAAGAGAAAAAGGAGAAGAGAACTGTCTGAGGACTTGAGAACCAAAATTGTGGGAAAAAAAAATCACAACAATCTCAAGGTTACAAGTCCATCTCCAGAGATCTGATTTTTAAGGTGCGCAAAACAATCAAGAAGTTTATGACCCATAGCACTGTAGCTAATCTCCCTGGAAATTGACGGAGGAGAAAAATTGATGAAAGATTGCAACGCAGGATACTCTGGATGGTGGATAAGCAGTCCCAATCAAGTTACAAAGAAATTCCAGATGTCCTGTAGGTTCATGGTGCATCAGTGTCAGCGCAAACTATCCATCAACATTTGAATGAAATGAAACGCTATGGGAGGAGGACCCCACTGCTGACACAGAGACATAAAAAACTAGTTTGCCAAAATTGACGTTGGGAAGCTAAAATTCTTCTAGGAAAATGTCTTGTGGAGAGATGAAACCAAGATAGAGCTTTTTGGTAAAGCACATCATTCTACTGTTTACCGAAAACAGAATGAGACCTACAAGGAAAAGAACACAGTACCTAGAGTCAAATATGGTGGAGGTTCAAGGATGTTTTGGGGCTATTTTGTTGCCTCTGGCACTGGGTGCCTTAACTGTGTGCAAGGCATCTTGAAATCTGAAGATTACCAAAGGTTTTTGGGTCGCATTGTAGGGCCCATGTCAGAAAGCTAGGTTTGCATCCTAGGTCTCGGGTCTTACAGTTGGACAATGACCCCAAACATACTTCAAAAAGCCCCCAGAAATGGATAGAAACAAAGCACTGGAGAGTTCTGAAGTGGCTAGAACACCTGTGGAAAGATCTTAACATTTCTGTTAGGAGAAGGCACCCTTCAAATATGAGACAACTAGAGCAGTTTCCAAAAGTAGAATGGTCCAAAATTCCAGTTGAGAGGTGTAAGAAGCTTGTTGATGGTTATAGGAAGCAATTGATTTTTTTTTAATATTATTATTTTTTTATTATTGTTTATTTATATAGCACCATTAATTCTATGGTGCTTTACATTTGAGGATTTACATACGGTACACAAGATGTACAAAACAGATAATACTAACAGTGACCAACAGGCACAGTGGGATACAGAGCCCTGCCCGCAAGGGCTTACAATCTATGAGCGAAGAGGGATAGAGGCAGAAGGTGGGGGTAGAGGCTGTTCAGGTGGTGGTGTGGTGACAGTGTTATTGGAGGTTGTAGGCCTTCCTGAATAGGTGAGTCTTCAGGGCCTTCTTGAAGCTTGTGATTGTGGGGGTCAGTCTTATGTGTCTTGGTAATGAGTTCCAGAGTATGGGGGATGCACTGAAGAAGTCTTGGAGACGATTGAGTGAAGAGTGGATAAGAGCAGAGCGGAGTAGGAGGTCTTTGGAGGATCAGAGGTTACGTGCGGGCAGGTAGCGGGAGATTAGGTTGGAGATATATGGAGGGGAAAGGTTGTGGATGGCTTTCTATGTCAGCGTTAGTAATTTGAACACTATTCGCTGGGCGATGGGTAGCCAGTGAAGGGATTGGCAGAGGGGAGCGGCCGATGAAGAACAGTGGGAGAGGTGTATTAGGCAAGCTGCACAGTTTAAGGTGGACTGAAGGGGGGCGAGAATGTTTGCTGGGAGGACATGGAGAAGAATGTTACAGTAGTCTAGGCGGGAGATTATGAGGGCGTGGACTAGCATCTAGCGGATTTGATGGACGTTCTTGAGTTGGAGACGGCAGGAGGTGTTGAGGGTTTGAATATGGGGCATAAAGGATAGGTCAGAGTCTAAGGTTATCCCAAGGCAGCGGGCTTGTGGGACTGGGGTGAGAATGGTTCCATTAATTTTGATAGATAGGTCAGGTAGGGGGGTGCGTGGAGGGGTGAAGATTATGAACTATGTTTTCTCCTTGTTGAGTTTGAGAAAGCGGGAGGAGAGAAAGGAGGCTACATCTGCTAGACATACTGGGACTCTGGACAACAGAGAGGTAATGTCTGGTCCAGAGAGATATATTTGGGTATCGTCAGCATAGCAATGGTAATGGACACCATGGGATTCTATTAGTTGGCCAAGGCCTAGGGTGTAGATTGAGAACAGGAGGGGTCCTAGGACAGAGCCTTGGGCGACACCTACAGAAAGAGGGTGTGGCGGGGAGGTGGTGTGTGAGTGGGAGACGCTGAATGTGTGGTTGGTGAGGTATGAGGAGATCCAGGAAAGGGCCAGGTCTGAGATGCCAAGGGATGAGAGCGTTTCTAGCAGGAGGGAATGGTTGACTGTGTCAAAGGCAGAGGAGAGGTCGAGGAGGACAGAATAGTGGCGTTTGGCTTTGGCAGTTAGAAGCTCGTTAGTGACCTTGGTTAGGGCAGTTTCTGTGGAGTGATGGGATCTGAAGCCTGACTGTAGTCTGTCAAAGAGCATATTGGACGAGAGACAGGAGGACAGTTCGGAGTTGACGTGTTGCTCCAGCAATTTTGAGGTGTATGGGAGCAGGGAGATGGGGCGATAGTTGGCTGGAGAGGACGGGTCCAGGGAGGGTTTGTTAAGTATAGGTGTGACGGTAGCATATTTGAAGGCAGAAGGGAAGGATCCATTGGTTAGGGATAGATTGAAGAGATGGGTTAGGGCAGGAGTAATGAGTTCGGAGAGTTTGGAGATGAAATGTGACTGAATTGGGTCGAGTGCACAGATGGTGAGGTGGGATTTAGAGATTAGGGTGGAGAGCTTTTCATCAGTGATGGTGGAGAAACAGGTTAAAGATGAAGAGCACCGAGCAGTTGGATAGAGTGGTTGTCGGAGCTGTCGGGTGAGACTGTCTCTGATGGTGTCAATGTTGCTTTTGAAATAAGAGGCAAAGTCATCAGCAGTGATAAGTGATGTCGGAGGGGGCACAGGATGACGGAGAAGGGAGTTGAAGGTAGTGAATAGCTGTTGGGTTGCGGGATACGGCAGATATTAGTGTGGTGAAGTAGACCTGTTTTGCAGAGGTGAGTGCGTTCTTGAATGTGAGAACTGCCTCTTTATACCTAAGGAAGTCCTCTTGGGAGTGTTTTTTCTTCCAGAGGCGTTCTGCAACTCGTGAGGCACGTCTCAGTTTTTTAGTCAGATCAGTGTGCCAGGGTTGCCTATTGATTGGCCGGGTTCTGGTGTTAGTGAGAGGGGCCGCAGAGTCAAGGGCTGCAGTGATGGTGGTGTTGTAGAAGTCAGTGGCAGTATCTGCGTCCTGGAGTGAGGATATGTCAACGGGCGGTCGGAGAGAGTCTGAGAGCGTGCGGATGTCAAGGCGATTAAGGTTCTTGCAGGGGCATGTTGGTTTAGGGGTTGGGGGTCAAATATAGAGGAGAGGGCTGCAGGTTAGCAGGATTTCAGTTATTTTTTCCAAAGGGTGTACAACCAAATATTAAAGTGAGGATGCCAGTAGTTTAGTTCAGCCCATTTTTGGAATTTTCCGTGAAATTAAATCATTTTTGGCTTTTTTTTTTTTTTTTTTTTTTTCGTGTTGTTCCAATATACGCAAAAGAAATAAACGTGTATAACAAAACACGTGTAATTGCAATAATTTTTTGGAACAAATACTTCACTTTCTGGAAAAATTTCAGGGGTGCCAACACTTATGGCCATGACTGTACCGTACATCAAGACCCCCCAGGCATTGGGGCATAACAAAGTTATCAACAAGGTATAACCTAAATCACTCTAGTCTAAGTATATGTCTGCTTGGCATGGGTATGTGATCTCTTCACCCTTTTTGCTTTTCATGTCTTTTGGGTATAGTGAAAGTTTGATCTAGAAATCATATAATAAATTGTTTACTAGAAGTCTGCAGGTACCCTAAGTTTTGTATCCTTGGATGTTTTTTTAATTAAAAGGTATAACTCAAATATTTGCAAAATATGGACCTTTACATTAAATTCACCATAGCAAAAGTATGTACATGTACATTTCCTATTGGTTCTTATTGGTCTCCTGAGGTCACATACAATGTTTTATCTTCAAATGGGAGAATTCAGATATCCGTGTGAGAGGAAATAGGTGTGTTCGATATGCTTTTGGGTGGTTTGTTTCTTCTTAGTGGTTTGTTTTGTTCTTGGTTGTTGGTGGCATTTTTCCACCATTATTGAAAAATACATGACTATCGTCAATTCAGGCATACTGTTATATTACTATGAGAAGAAACAACTCTATCCTAGCTAATATGTTTTAGTTTTGGTAGCTTCTGATTAAATTATGCCCCATACCGAACTCCAAATACCAGCACATCTCCAGCTATAAACTAGTATACAAAATCTAACCTAAATTGTTTTAGTTTATCTTAGTATATAAAGCACTAGTTGTGAATGTACATTTGTGGCTACCCTATTCCATGTTGTGTTTGTTTACATGCTCACAGTAATACATTGTTTTTCTGTGGGTTTATTATGTACATTGACTGAAATTGAACCAGTGGAGACTATTTGTTGCCTTATCTGTACAAAAATCATGGGTCTTTTTGGTCTATGCACATTCAACTCAACTCAAGGTATTGTACTATAATAAATCTACAGTATCCCACTTTTACCAAGAATCTGCAGATGTACATATTTTCTTCAGGACAGTCCATAGTTAGTTTCATTAATTGTCACCCAGAACTAAATTTTTAACCCAAAAATGTCCAAGCTGTTGTCTCCATTACTATGATTAAATTTGAAACTTCAGACTCCATCTATAAATCATCATGAAGCACATAACCTTTATAATATATGGTATTCATAATTCACATAGTACAAATGATTTTCACTTAGTATTATTTATAGGCCGCCATAAACAAGCATGTTTATGCCACTGGGCATCATTATTTCAAGACATCCAAAATTAAAATGTAAAATTTAGATTACATTTCATAGAATACAAAATGATTGATTAGGAATTCATTAGTTTTCAAAGTCTAAACCCAAGAAAAAGTACTTAAACCTTTGGATCGGTATTATACGGAAGTTAAAGTATATGTCCATCATCATGTGCAGTTAGTTATGTAAATCATATTATTATACTGGACCTCTAAAGTAAAAAATGAGGCAACTTTGCATTTAGTGTTCATTAAAAAGTGACAAATGCTTTGTGTCCACATGTGATATAAAGACTTTATACAATTCAATACAATTGAAAAAAAGAAGGAAACACAGCAACATTTTTATTTTTTTATTCTAACATCAAACAGTTTAAGAAAACATTTTTGTAGTTTTCAGTTTTTTCATCATATTTAATCAGTCATATATTTTATCCAAGACAAAACGGAAGCGTACACATTTTCTTTTAACAAATAACAGAACAAATAACATTGACAATGTAAAGTATCTCACCAAATACCTTTTGGTAGATGAATTTAAAGATTCAAATTGGTCACCAAAGGAAAAAAAAACATTGAAAAAAGTAGAATGAAAATTAATGTAATCCAAAACATTCAGATAATTATTTTCTTTCTTTTATTTTTTTTTTTATTTTTTTTTACTGGTACTGTATATCTTTAAAAATTGTATACACAAAGACTGTATTGAAAATTGATTTAATATTTTGTAAAGCTTTCATCTTCTGCTCTACATGTGTTAATTCATTACTATAGGGGTAGCTTTCTAACCTAAATTAAGTGAACATCATATGAATGACTTATCTGTATTAAGGCTTTTAAGGGTGCTGTTAGACGATGTCTGATGCTGCACTATAGCTGAGTCTGCACCTATTTGCATCCATTTTCCATCTGTTCCAATTTTCCGTTTTTAATGGCCAAGTGTCATCAGGTTTACATCAGTTTTTAACTGTTAGTGAAAAAAATTTCTTTGGTCTTTCTTTTTTGACACAACCCACTGATCAGTTTTTAGTGGACGTAAAATGGACGTCAGTTACATTCATTAAAAATGTCAGTTTTCTTGACAGCCTTGAAATCTATCAGGGTGTCAGTTATTTTTCATCAGTTTTAAGTTTATTTTTAATGTCTGTTTTTATCAGTTTGTCATCCATTTTTAACTGAAAGTTTAAAAAAAAAAAAAAAAAAAACAGATGAACTTCACTGATCTTTTTTTTTTTTTTTGGACCCAATCTACTCATTCATTTTTAAGGGCCGTCAAAAAGACGCAAATCTGTTTTGACAACATGTAATTAAAAACTGACCCATTAACTTGTTTTGGTCCATCCTTCAGTGAAAACAGACAAAAATACTACATATTCTAATTTTTAACTGTCCATTAGAACAGTCCGTGTATGGTCCATTGACTCCCATTGTTCTTAAAATGGATGTGTAATGAAAATTAAGAAAATGGCCGTTACACGTCCGTTTTTCACATTCATGTAAATGGGGCTTTACTTAAAGGTGTTGTCCTATCACAGCCACTTATCCTCTAATCACAGGATAGGAGATAAGTGTGACATCACTGGGGGCCCAATGGCTAGGTCTCCCAGCAATCAGGAGAACAGGGGCACTGAAAGTCCCCTTGCAGCCACCCAGTGAATGACGTGCCAGTGTGCTTGCATGAAAGATGTTCCATTCACTGCTATGGGGCAACTGGAACTGCAACCTCCAGCAGCCTCATAAAAGTGAATGGAGTGGCGGTCGCTTTATTCACTGGCAGGATGCAGGGGGACTTCATATTACTACTACAATACCGCATCAAACATTGTCTGGCATCACCATAAGGCGTTCAGTGCCTTTTAGTAAAACAAGCAGAAGAGAAGAACAGGAAACATATGCTACTAATCTTTCATTGTTGTAATGTCGGCAATCAAGTAAACATTTTACAATGAAAAATGATGATATTTAGCTTAGAAAAAGATACAATGGCTGGTACTGGCTAAAGATGGTGAATTTTATACAGACTGGTAAATATGTAAAGCAGCATATAACGGAGAAGTGTGCCCACATATTTGTTTTTAAGTTTGGTCCAGATTACACCATTTTACACTACATGGAGCATCTCAGAAGAGGGCTAAGAAAAATAGTATATAATGGTATCTGCATTTGATATGGAAATGGAGACAAGGCTTAAAGACTATTGGGTAATTTAGCAAGCTATTCACATCAATTTTGTAGCGTAAAAAATGTTACGTCATATTTACAATAAAAGTGGGCAGTTTTTGTGATGGCTTAGCTCATGGTTTAGTGGAAGGGGGCAGTACTGATGGATTTACTATAATTCTCACCAGAAATTCATGCAAATTATAGCATAAGACTGAGGCCCCACATTGTGGATATGCAGCTTTTTTGTTGCAGATTTTGCTGCGGTTTTTTGAGCTAAAGCTAGGAGTGGATTGAGCAGAAGGGAGAAGTATAAAAGGCTCCTATATATTTCCTATTCCTTTTGTAGCCATTATTGGTTTGGGCTCAAAAAACCACAGCAAAATCTGCAACAATAAAAGCTGTGTTTCTGCAACGTGGGGCCTCAGCCTAAATCTTCATCATAGCATGGACCTGTGAACAAATGTGGCGCAGTTTATTGCAACCCACTTTGGATGAAGACTGGCATATTGAACTCCAATCTATTGAAATCGCCCCCAAAAGATTTTTGTTCTTGTACTTAAATGCCAAATTTCAAGTTTGCCAATAATACATACTTTCCAATAAGGCAAGTTACCAATAAAAAACAGGCTAAAAATATAAGATGAAAAAATAAGCTACACAAATAATATTAAAAGAGGACAAAATGATTATCTGTTAATGAGGATCTTTCGTCCCTCATGTCTAGTTTAGTAATTACTTGTATCAACTTGAAAGAAGAATTTCTGGGTCTTTTTATGAAAAAATTGACAAATGCCTTTTACCAGCTGGGGGTGTGTCTATACAAGCTGACACTGTCCAATCAGTGTTGAGAGTATCAGACTGTGCAGGGACAAATGGGGATGGTAACACCCAGCTGTCAAATAAATATTCAAGAGAAATGATAGAGCAACAGTAAAAGAAAGAGAGTGGTGATAGGTCATTTTTAACCACTGTCCTACAGTATAATAAAGTTCTGAAATAAAAAAAGTCACAATTCTTAAGTAAAAAATAGCTTTTCATTTCAGTCAGAGGGCCCAAAAATGGAGAGGAATCTGAAGTGGAAGTCTGCCTCAATTCTTCTTCATTTTTGGCCATGTGAATGGCCTTAAGTGTCAATTATACTGATCGGCAAGAAATAGTTGGTGCACTATTAAACTACTAATAAAAGTTGCCATACACCTTCAATCATTGCCATCTGAACGCTCATTTATCTGACAGCTATTCCTCCAGACACATCAGCTCTCAATGAGGAGAGTGGAGGAAAGTCAACATACACCATCTTTATTTTCCCCGACATTATCTGTTGGCAAGTTGGCACATCCCCTACATAAAAAATAGTTGGCCAATCCTGCTGAAACTGGTGAGTGTGGACAACTTTGCTCCTATATGTATATCCAGAATTAGCTACCATTATTATTAGAATTAGAACATATTATCAATGTATGTTCACTTTCTTATGCTTGTTTTATTTGCACTTTGAGCTTTTTAAGTAAAATTCACATAAAGGCACAAATATTTGCACGACCAACTTTCGGTGAACCTATAGTTTGGGTTTATAGAATTAATTTGACTGTTTAAGAAATACATTCAATCGTTCAATAGTATAAATTCCATTTCTGTTACATAAGGTGCTTCTCTTTGTACAATCAAATCTTGCTTAGATATAAGAATATGTGATAATGCAGAAAAAAAGTATATATCTGAAAATGTAAAGCATGCACAATTTGCATCTACAAGAGGGTGGCTTCTTACTCACTATCATTTACAGCCACATTTGACAGCTGAAATGTATGTGTTTTTAGGGCCACTATTGGTTCAGGTTACAGATTGCTGTGCTAATTTTGACAACAACAATGTAATGCAATTACATTACAGACAATTCCAACAAATGATATTACCAAGTTAAGCTTATATTTGGCACAACTCATTGTGATACCATGATGTATTGTGTAAGGGTTTGTATAGCGCTGTAGATTATCATACTACCCTTAGTTCAATGCACATGTGCATAACATATTGGGGCATATTTATCAATAGAAGACATTTTTCTGTCTACATTTTTGCCAAAATTTATGGTGCACGATATTTACAACATATTTACGAAGAGTGTGTGCCAAAAAGAACAGAAAATTGCAGCTGGTTTGACATGTTTGAAGAATGTGCGCCGGAATGGGTGTGGTTTAAAAGTGTCTAACTTTACAATCCATTTATGGGACAGAAAATTATGAAGATGGTGCAGATTTTCTTGTGCAAATTATACCAAGTTTAAAAATGGTCTGAAGTTAGTTGGAGATTCAATTGAGACAGAATTTTGGCACACGGGCAATGGAGACTGATTTTTGGCACATCAGAAAAATGAGTCAGAATTTTGCCATTTCGGAAGGTGAGTCTGAATTTTGGCACATCAAAAAGTAAGACAGAATTTTGGATTGTCAGAAAGTGAGACAGACTTATGAAGGTCTGTACAACAGATTTATAAATATGTGTAAAACAGCAAATGTGATTCGTAGTTTTAGTATGACAGTAATGACAAATATGCCCCAATATGTATTGGTGTTGTTCAGATCCTTAATACTGCACTATATAAATCTAAGGTCTTGGCCTGTACCAACATCTTTTTTTTACCATGGCTTTGCCATGTGCATGTGTCTCAAAGACAATATGCATACCAAGAAAAAAACAACTACAGACCCTTAGAGATTCTAGGCATGGAGTTATGAATTGGAATGGAGATCTGAATTATCCAGGAATAGTAAATGGGTTTTATTTCCCAATTTTTCTCTACTTTTTGCTTCTGTATAGTAGTCAGGCCATGTGCAGGAACATGTAATCTGATTCTACTGCTGTGTGTGCAGATGTTCCCATCTGGTGCATTATGATAAGGTAGTGCATTTTGGGGGTATCAACCCATTTCATCAGGTACTATTTTTACATTCAGTTATAGTGCAACTTTGCTTTCATAATAAAGTATTGTATTTAGAGTAACCATAACATTTGAGTATATTTTTCTAGTAGGCATGAAGTGTTCAAGGGAGACCTAGTGCTATTGATTATTGAAATGAATGTTTTCTAGAGCTGGGCCAGGTTTAGTAACTGTCCCAGATATTAGTGCCTCTCCCCCAATCTTTGTAAGCAGCATCAGGTTAATACCAACTTGACGTATGCTCTTAGAATAGTGCAATGAATGTAATTGGTAACACATGTAAGGTGCATAGATATTTTTACTATTTAGGCAGGTCCCAGGTAGTTACAGCACAAGCAGTAGCATCATAGCTCAAGGTCCAGTGATGCACTTTGATATTGGCTTATCTAATAATTATAAGTTAAATATTTATAAAATGAAATGATTGCCACTAATGAGGGTATTAAATCCTCTCAAAGTAGAAAATGTTCATTTAGTTATAGTTACTGCTGACCTAGTTTTCTCCTTCACCATTAGTTATCATTTGAGCATAACAGACACAAGCAGAGGACCTGTCTCTTTGAGTCACACTATTGGGCAGGGTGGCTCAGTGGTTAGCACTGTAGCCTTGCAACAATGAGGTCATGGTTTCAAATCCAACCCAGGACAACATCTGGATTGAGTGTGTATGTTTTTTTGTGCTTGTATGGGTTTCCCCCAGGTACTCCGGTTTTTACCCACATGCCAAAAATCTACTGATAGGTAAATTGGCTTCCTGTGAAACAACATACTCTTGTGGGTGATGGCCATGAACACCTGTATGGCAGCCACTAGCACAATATTCCCTGCCCTTTGAGTCCTCTGGCAAAAAAAAGTGCATTACAGATGTTTGTCATGATTGATAAGACAACTGACCTTCACTAATGGTGATTTTCAGTAACCCAAAACTTTAAATTGACAGGTGAGGGTGGTCAAGGTGCTATATATATCTATAGATAGAACATTAAATATCTTATTTCTAGGAGTAGCTCTTTAATAAGTGGATAATCTCATTTCTGTCAGGCTGCCTTAGTCATTCAATGTTTTAACGTCTAGGAAATAATGTATGCTATGATAATAAAATTATACAAGCAGGAGAGCTCATGTTGGTCCGATGTAGGATTAAAAGTAAGAATAGAGACACCATTTCATGCAAGGCGTGTTCCATTTTTCTTTTTGACAAATTAAGAGTCCAATCGGTCCATAATAAGGGTGACTTTTTCACCTATAGCAACAAATCTAATAATTTCCATTATGTTTAAGCACATGGTTGGGTATTTTCCCATTTCATATTTTTTTTGTATATATCATTAGAGTTGTGCATAGTGCTGTACACAATCCCTGGCAAGTTATACAGATGTGTCCATCCTTACCTCAGCTCAAAATTGGTCTCATGAAACCAATGAATTACAATATCACAACATGCCAGCAAAACCCTCAACAGGCTACAATTCACAACACATACAGACAGGATTAAGATTAAATATCTTTTGGAATTGTGTTGTTTTGAAAAACTGATCATCTTGTGACACATATCTGGACATGTCCAGCCAAGAGGAAAGGTAAGAAAGGACACATCTGTACAAGTGGCAGCAAAAGCAATATATTAAATGATGTAGAATGTCACAGTTAAGGCCACAAATGTTTAGATTAGTGTTATAGAAGCAGTAGAAAGAAAAATACATAGAATAGAATTCATTTTAATAAACTGCAAGACTTATAAAAGTAGTTGGGGTCATGGCTATGGTGACCCACTGTCAGTGGCCAAGATTGATGACTTCTAGCCCTTGAGGACTACACGGTAACTATACAAAATGCGCATTGTACCAATTGTATTTTTAGGCACCATGTGTATTCTCATAAACATACTGTCTGTTTGTTTGTAGCAACTTAGGAAACTTGTTAGTCAAAGGCAGAGAATGTGTTGTGGATGGTGGAAGCTATATACAGAAGAACATAGGATGGAACTATCAGTATCTACAGAAACACAGAACTAGATACACTTACATAACTGTAGGTAAGATGGTCTTATAATTGTTATATGTTAATGCTATATGTTTAATTGATAAGAATTTGTATATGTGAACCTATGTAATAAACTTAGTGTGAAATGTGATAGCTGCTGCCCATGCTATCTCCACACTATCCAATCTAGGTGTAGGAAGTACAAGCTGAAGAAAAGAACTTGTGCAAAGCGATACATGAAACAGCGTACAGAAATCACATAAAGCTATGATTTCATTGGGTAGAGTACATTAAAGCAAAGGTTCCAATTCCTTGTGAAGTACAGCAAATGACTATGAAGACCTGTACTCTAAATGGTTCTTAATAGATGCATGCCGGAGTGTGTTTACATATGCAGCTATGTGATACACAGACTATAGTTAGGTAGTATACTGCTGGGAATTTCTTAACCAGTAAAAGCCAAGTAATTAAAAAAAAAAAATGAAGTAAGTAGAAAACGCTTTCATATTGTACTTTGCAGACTTGTTTCCTCTCTATTTACATAGTAAGCTTGTAAGCATGGTGACGTGGTTGCAGCATTTATAGGGCTCTGGCTCTCTTCCTCTTGAGCTACAAACTTGTCTTTAGGTGTATGCATCCGATGCGCATCCAACATTTCCAGCAACAAATCGTAGAGAGGGACAACATTTTTGCACTTCATGCTGTACAGATGTTCCATTCCCTTATTGCTGTAAAGATAAAAGTAACAGAATTTTTAGCAAGGCAACCAAAAGAAATTTAAAGTGAAGGTCCATCTTTTAATTGGTCCTAGTTTTATAGTAAACTAATGTAAAATCAGATTTTTCATACCCTGTGCAGTATTAAAAACATGTATCATCTGATAGAACTATCTGTCATATACTTTATATGCTTTTTATAGATCTGTTATCTTTATTACAGATTTGGCTTTCCTTACCTATACTCCTAGTTCAAAATGTCCAAAGTTTTAAGGTGCAAGATAACCAGACTGTTTACATGGTTTTGCGATACAGTGTCAAATTATGTCTATTCTGCATCTGTTGCCCCCCCAGTGGTTGTGTTGTGTATTGCTGCCTGTCAAGAATTTTGCTGAAATGTCATCAACAAATAATGTCTCCCAACAATCTAAACTTACATGTCAGATGTCTTATCACCCATTATCTGATCACAAGAATAGGGGTCACAGCTGCTGGACCCTGAGTGACAAATTGAAAACTTGGTACAGTTCCTTTAAAGGGGTTTTCCAGGACTTACATATTGATGACCTAAGCTTAGGATAGGCAATCCATATCAGTTTGGTGGGGGGCCCAATACCACTATTCAAGTGCTTGAAGCAACAACAGCAATCATAGTAGTGACACTGCTTCACAGATTCGTACTTCATTGGAGCTCAGCCCCAGTCAAGAGAATGGAGCTGAGCTACAGTACATAGCACAACAGTAGAAAATACAATATATGGTTCTCTGCTTAGCAAAGACACAAGTCCAACCTACTGCATAATCCAGAGGAAAGCAAAAAACATCCATGAGGTGGACACCATTTGCCCCATTATTAAGGGAAAAAAATTCCTTTTCAACTTCAAATATGGGAATTAGAACTAAATCAATGTATCATTGTCCCATACCAAAATACTAGTTTCCTTAATTTGTGGTAATTATACTTTCAAGAAAGGCATCCAAGTCGCAGTCCTCTTGTGAACTTGTGCAAATTATCAGCCATCACAACATCCACAGTCTCACTTCTCCTACTGCAAAGTCCCACCTAAGACTATGGTAAAATCTTTTTTTTCCTCTAGATGTAGAGAGTGTCTCCTTGCTCCTAGGTATAAAGAGACCATTAGAAAGATCTCTCTACTGTCCATTCATATATTTTTACTGTACATTGTAAGTTAGTCACCACAAGTCCTATTTTTTCCAAGCTGAAAAGATTATTTACCTGCCTTTGTACAATAATCCACCCTTAATTACATTGGTCTCCCTATTCTGCACTTACTCCAGTTTAGCTATGTCTTTCCTATATACAGGGGCCCAAAATTGCACACAGTTTTCTTTGTCACAAGCATCTATGCTCCTTTTGAGGCACCCCATAAATGTATTTGCCTTGGTAGCAGATGTCTGGCACTGGTTGATAAAGTTAAGTTTACTTTCCATCAATATCACACTTTTACTTAGTATTTTTATATCATATATATTATACAGCTGCATATAAATATCCTAATCGCAACTATGTTTTCAACCAGTGATATCTCTGGAAATAATTTAGATAGCACTGCAGTCACATGGTAGAAGAGAATCTCCTCTTTCATATGACACAAAAAGCAAGTTTTTACGTTATGTAATGGCCAAGCTATGACTGTTTGAAGTGACCCTCCCCCCATTTTTTTCTCTACATGTTATACAGCCCTGTACTCCCGTATACAGTAACATTCAGTGGGAGGCAGAAACTGCTCTGAAAACAGAAGCAAGGGAAAGCGTGAAAAAATGGAGCATTTCACAAAAATTATCCAAAATTTATTAATAAAGTATATTACAAAATTTATTAATGACACAAATACTGCCAGAAATCAAAAGTTGTACGAAAGTTTAGTAGAATTCTTTAATGCTGCAACCTTATTGTTTTAGTATTAATAATGGTTGGAGGTTGTGGTTGCCTCCTGCTGATACCCATGGATACTGAATACACTGTCTGTTAGGTTGAGTATGGGCTACCTTTCCTCTTAACAGATTTACTTGATATTTATTGTGTTTATTATTAACACCATGCACTTCATGTGTATGTTTTGGGAACTTTCCCAATACTTGTGACATTATTTATGTGCATTGGTAAATATATTTTTTTACTCATTAGAAGGAGTTCACACTACCGTTACTAATGTCCATTGCTGTCTTCCGTCATAGGATGACAGAAATGTACTTTAGCTGTCACAGAGAACAGTCACCAATGGAAATGGGCAGGGCCCTGGCCACCATGATAGCGGTCGGGGAAAGCCTGGTTCCCTGACCACTATACATATTGTTATAGACAGGCCCCTTTCCAATTGATACTCACCTCTCCTGGGCTCAGCATCCTTTCCGGGGCGCTTCCTGTCAGTGACTGAGGTCATGCGCCCCCAGCGTCACTGCTGAGGCCTGTGATTGGGTTCCAGTGGTTACATGGGGCATGCTGGGGTAATGACGTCATAGCACCCCACATGACTGCTTAGGCCCAATCACAGGCCTCAACAGTGACGTCTGGGGCACGTGACCTCAGTCGTCAGGCAGAAGCGGACCAAGGAAGATGTCGCAGACAGCCGGACGGGAGCGAGGTTGCCCAGGAGGCAAGTTGAGTATAAGTGTTTGTTATTTTAAATCACTTGCCCTGTGCTTCTACTTATTATAATCTGGGGTCTCAGGAGACCAGCTCTAGGGAGGGCTCTTGGGAGCATATAATAGTGTGTGGGGGCCACTGTGGAGCATATAATACTGTGTGGGGGCCAGTTAGAAGCACATAATACTGTGTGGGGACCATTGTGGAGCATATATTACTGTGTGGGGGCCACTGTGGCGCATATAATACTGTGTGGGGCCACTGCAGAGATTATAATACTGTGTGGGGCCACTGTGGAGCATATAATACTGAGTGGGGGCCACTGTGGAGCATATAATACTGTGTGGGACCACTGTGGAGCATATAATACTGTGTGAGGGCCACTTTGGAGCATATAATACTGTGTGGGGGTCACTCTGGAGCACATAATACTGTGTGGGGCATATTATACTGTCCCAGTATTGTTTACGTGTCGGGCGCTTGGCTGCTCACTCACCGTATTCTTGATAACTGCAGTTGTGGATACTATAGTTGTATCCCTTTCAAGTATCTGAGGTATCGCTGCAGCACCCGTAACCGTCACTATCAATAATTTTTTCTAGGGGAAGGGGGGTAGGGAACCCCTGACAAAAGTTTGCACTGGGGCCCACAAGACTTTAGTTATGCCACGGTCCATTGATACTAATGTAAACAACCGTCATGTTTGTTCACTTTTGTAAAGGAAGATAAAGTCCTGCATGCAGCTAGCTTCCGTCATGTTGTTTAAATTAGTATCAGTGGGAACGGACACAGAATCAGTGACAGCTATGACGGAAGACAGCAACGAACTTTAGTAACGGTAGTGTGAACTCCACCTTAGTTTGGAGGTGCCTTGTATGGATTATGTTATGAACTGACTTAGTGCACCACTCTGTTGTTCTATATTGATATGTATAATATACCATAATACAGCAGTTTCTGGGCTTGTTAGCCACAACCTGCTTTCCCTCTTTTGTCTGTGTGATTTTAACATGTTTTTATGATTTGTGTGGCTCTTTTTTACTGGTATCTAATACATTTCATGATTTAGTTGTATTGAATGTAATTATTTCTGGGCATTAGGGATTTTTTTGCGGCCATATGTACTAATATATATATATATATATATATATATATATATATATATATATATGAGCATATTTGTATTTGCTATGTTCCTGTTTATGGGAGTTTACTGGACTTTTGTAGGATCATTGCAATGTTTTATAAGCAGGGGGATCATTATCTCTGATTAAATAGCACTTGGGAGTCTTGTCAGGCCACCAGAATTACACACCTGGCAGAGGAAGTAAGGGCATGGAGGACGACAGGAAGCTAGTATTAGATTTAGTGAAGGCAGAGCCCACTCGATTCTGCAAATATAGGATTGGCCCTGTACTGGCGAATGAAATTGGGAAAAGCAGTGCTGTTTGTCCAACCTACTACAGTCAATGACTGTAGCAGACTGTGCAGAAAGTTCATAGTGCACTGCTGGAGAGAGGAAGCTAATTGCAGAGAAGGGAAAAGAGAGAAGCCCATTGCAGACAGTGGCCTATCAGGCATTTGCGAGAATTGCCAAATGACCAGTCAAACCTGTATTTAAGAGGTTGATTGTCCATGATCAGAATTGTCTCAGATTATGCACAAGGCTGGTGGGTTCCTGCTGTGTAAAACACAGGTGGCTATAGTGCCTGCTCAGTTCCACTGTGTGCTCCATCTTTAAAGACCCAACATCCACTGTACATGTATGGCAGCTGAAAGAGGTTAAAATAAGATCTAGAAGAGCCTCCCCTCTTGTTGGGTCCTGAACTAGTTGTCGCAGGGAATTGTCTTTGTTAGACCTGCCTCATTATTGCTGCCTCACCTATTTGTCTTACATTTTTTGCTTCTTTCTTTAGACTTGGGGATTTGTAACTAACCCCTGGCAGTATTTTATTATTCTTCTTCCCTTTCCTTATTTCCACCCATAGGGACGCCATATATTCATTCTTGTCATTCAACAGTATGGGTTTGAGGCAGAATTTTATGTACAGACACACCTGTATAGCATCTTGTCTCCTGTGTGTATATGTTTAACAGTAAATATTTTGTCCTTATCGAGTATACCATCTTATATGCTTTGGAAGCCTTTTATAACCATAGTGTTTCACTGTAGACTTTTTCATTTAGGCAGAAGATTTATAACATGTGCTTGGGCCAAGTAATAGTGCATGTTGCCTAGATTCCCTTGCCAAGTACATCATATTATATGAGCAGATCAGAACCCTTACTCCAAGAGATTAAAATTTGTGTAAGGGCTTTATTAAAATGTACTCGGAGTAACTAGTAAAAAAAAATATCTTATCTATGTGATATTTTAACAAGTTAGCTACATAACTTTAAGATATGGTTTATCAGAGCCAAATGTTTAGAAATGAGCATAAGTGATAACCTGGGTTTTCCTGTTCAAAAGACCAAAGGTACATATACACCATAAACAGCTTTCGACTGACATTCTTTCCAACCCATCCATACATACAGCATACCCATATAAATAAGGTAGTTGGCCAGTTTCATCAATATCAGTGGCTTTCAATGACATTAACAACTATGTCTTGTTACGAGTCTCCAGTGTCGACTGGGATGTCTAGGGCCCACCAGTGGAATTGTCTCTAGGGGCCCACCGCCATGACCCTGCAGATCAGCTTTACCGAGACAGCACGGCTACAGGTAATAACAATGCCACGCTGCTCACCTGCCATTCCATGTTCACCACTGCACTACCTAAACCCACCTCTACACTATGCATGGCAAGCGAGCAGCGTGGTTTCTGGATTTGTTAACATCAACATGGCCCATACAACTATAGTACCCGCAACTGCGGTTATCAAGAATACGGTGAGTGAGCAGCGCAGCACCCAGCATGGAAATAGTACTGTTCTGGTAAACATCTGATCTGCAGGGTCCTAACAGTCTAAGCTCTAAACGATCTAAGAGATCAGTGGGCGTCTAACACCCAGGGCCCCTGCTGATCAACTGTTTGAAGGGATCATGGTGCTTTTGCAAGCGCCCTCACCCCTTCACCATTTACGTCGCACAGATCTATTTGATAGTGATGAAGGGGTCCCACACAGTGTAATATGCTTCACCATAGTCCACACACAGTATAATATGCTCCATGGTGGCCCCCACACATTATAATGCTCCACAGTGACCCCCACACAGTACAATCTGCTCCTCAGTGGCCCCACACAGTATAATATGCTCCACAGTGGCCCCACACAGTATAATATGCTCCACTGTGGCCCCACACAGTATAATATGATCCTCTCAGTGGCTCCAAACAGTATAAAATGCTTCCAAAAATCCCCCTTAAGCCGCATCAGGTGAACCCAATGAAATTCGACAAATATTTGTGAGGTACAGAACTCTGATAATAATCTGAGGCCCAGGGGAGGTGATGGAAAATAGCACTTATAGCACTAACACCTTAGTTCACCTCTCCTGGGCATCCTCGCTCTATCAAGCTGTCTTCAGCATCCTCTTCTGTTCTCTTCTTCCTGCGACTGAGGTCACACGCCGCACATGTCACTGTTGGGCCCAATTATTAGGCCCCAGTGGTCACGTGGGACATGCTGACGTCATTACACTGGCGTGCCCCATGTGACTGCTGAAGCCCAATCACAAACCCCAGCAGTGACGTCTGGGATGCGTGACCTCAGTCACAGGCTGGAAAAGCCCCGAAGAAGATGCTGGGAGCCATCGGAGTCCCAGTGAGGTGAGGATAAGTATTTGTTATATTTAATCACCTCCCCTGGGCTGGCTAATATTAGAAAGGGGCCCGGCATGTACAGACATCACATAATGTTGGGCCCCTTTCCATTAACAATATGTATAGAGGTCAGGGAACCAGGCTTTCCTCCATCACTATCATGGTGCTGCGTTGCCCTGGCCATCTCCAGTGGGCACCATACCACTCAAGGAGTGCGACTGTCCATTACCATACCTCCACTGCCTATTAAAAAAAGCAGTGAGGGTCCAAAAGGGCCCACTAAAGACACAGGATTCACCAGTACCTTGATAGGCCAGTCCGACCCTACAAGTCTCTTAATTACACACTAGTCCATTTACATTTTTTGTGCTTGCTTCCTCATTTTGGATATAACTGCAAACTGAGTAAAGTAGCACTGTACTGAGATGCACATTTTGCAAAACATCTGCTATAAACCCTTCATTAGCCTTGATAGTAGAATAAGAAGTGTAGGCGACTAGCGTTAGGAAGAGAAAGGGGGAGTTCAATAATCTAGGCAAATAGCAAGTCATAACAATGTATTAGTACTTTAATGTTATGTTTAATTTGATGATTACTTGATCATCATCACACTTGGGAGTAACACTTGTAATGGCAACTACTAGCCTTTACAACACACAAATAAGCTTAAATGAGAGGATTGATGGTGATATTGGCTGAACAGTAGCCACTCAGTGTTACGAACAGTAAGTGTACCTTAGAAAGTATAACCTTGGCTCTGCAATTGTTTTAGCTCTGACTAATGTGAGGAAAAGAACCTAAGAGATCCTTCCATTGGGCTAGGGCTACACAGAGACTTTGGCCATGACTCCCCTTACGCAACCAAAGATCGCTGTGTAGATGTGCGACTCATTCACTCATGTTAGTGTGCCAGGATGTTCAACTTGTTCACAGCCCTGGCACCCTCTAGGTCACAATGTGGCTCCATTCACTAACATGACTGGAGTCGCAGAGCGGCACGGCCATCTTTGGTCGCACAATGGGAGTCGCAGCCAAAGTTGCTGTGTGGCCCTAACCTTATTCAGCAAAGATTGTCAGAAAGAAGTTTGGAGTTAATTGATCCATCCTCAGGTTGCAGTAGTAACTGCTTGACCCTAGCACCTGATAAGGATAATGAAATAGTGAATAAGGTTAGAGACTAAGTACAGTAAATAAACAGACTCACAAAGAATAAATAACTTTTGCCTAACCTGCCAATTCCTGCAGAACCGACTGACATGTGTCTCCGAGGTGTCCCAAAGTGGTTATGCATGTTGGATTTCAACATGCTTGATCCTTGTGTTTTCTACAAGATAGGTTACAGCCAAAGTTGTCTGGAAATAACTTATCCTGCTCTCCCATTGAGAATATGTTTAGTATATTATGTGTAAGTATGGTGGGAGTCCCAGGAGAGAACCTAGCCTCTCTGCTTGCCTGAAGTGTCCTATAAAAAGGCATCCCCTCCCAAAAAAAAAAAAAAAATACCTCACTCGGCAATCTTTGCTTCTGTGATAGGGCTCCATAATTAAAATTGTAGGCCACGTCCCTCCATTTTCAGATAAAAAAATCCCCATATATTTGGCCTACACACAGTATATCACTCACTTTATTGGCCTCCACAGTGTATTACCCCCTTCATTGGCCACCATACAGTTTAATATCCCCTTTACTGACCCTCAGACAGTAAATTGCCCTCTTTACTAGTCCCCACACACTTTATTGCCCCCTTTACTGGTCACCTCACAGTATATAGTCCCCTTTACTGACCCCCAAAAACATTAATAAAAGCTGATCAAAACATTATATGTACCCCATGGTGCCAAATGAAAGTACAACTCTTCATGCAAAGAATAAGCCCTCACTTAACTATGTCGACAGAAAAATAAAAAAAAAGTTATGAATTTTGGAAGGCGGGGAAGGAAAATATGGAAAAAAGCTGCCGAGCATTAACATACAAACTACCCTGCGTCCTTAAAGAGTTAAATTATACTCAATGCTATACAGAGCTGCAATGTAGCATGCATAGAAGCAGTTCTGCATGTATTAGTGTAAAAATATTTTAGATTTTTTTAAATAAATAAATACTAAAAGTTGAAAAAAAAACCTTTTCTAATTTGTAATGTAAAATAAAATGAACCATAATTGGTGTTACAGTATGCGTACAAGTCTGTGCTATTACAATATAATGGTATTTATCATGTGCTGTGAACTCCACCTAAAAAACGTGAACACAAACTCATACCAGAAACTACAGCCTGCTTCACAAAAAAGGTTTGTGGACTGAATTGAGGTATTTTTCACACATTCCGTCCCAGAAACATTAATAAAAGCTAAACACTAAAAGATTATATGTACCCAAAATAGTGCCAGTGAATATACAATTCATTAGGCAAAAATAAGCCCTCAAAGTATCTAAATTTGGGTGTGTTTACATACTGTATGTGCTGTTTTAGTCTGTTCTGTTTTGTTGTAGCAATGCAAGAACAGACTAAAAGTTGCAATGGCTCAGTTTAATGATGGGCAACAACAGATCCTGAGGGACCCCAATGACAATAATGGGGTCCATCATTTATCTGTTGATTTCGTCGTCATTTTTCCGAATGAAAAAGTTCTGTTTACAGGACTTTTTTTTTTTGTCTGTGATTTTTGTGCTGGAGCCTTCGATGCTGATGTCAATGTAACCTAAAGTGGACTTCTTGTACAATAATGCCAATAATTGAGGGTCTGCACTCAAGCATCAAGTTCAATGGTAAAATCCTATGATGTTTCTAATATATATGTGATGTTTAGCTCTGCAATGAACATATTAATTTGTTAAAGGATTATTTCTTCTTTTGCTTACCTCATATGCCTAATATGGGAAAGAATGAGAAGTAATTGAGCCAATCGTCTTTGCTGTTGCTGAAGGGAAAGTCCAGTTTTAGCCATAAAATGCACCAATGTGTCTATGATTTTGTCCAAAATCAAATGAATTTGGTCTGTATCTTCTAGAGATTCTAAGGTACTAGACAAAAATGTATATACACCTGAGGAAAGGGGAAAAATAAAGAAAGTTAGCTTTTAATTTATGTCTTATATAATGACTTATGATTGCAGGTGTAGTAAATAATGTCTAAACCTTTAAGGCTAAGGCCAAACGTAGTGAGCCGCAGTAAAAAAAAAAAATTGCGGAAAAGACCGCTGCAGAAACACATTGCGTTTTTTCCGCACATTTTTCATTGCAATCTTGCAGAGTTTTCCTCTAGAGACCTTCTGCACCTATTATACCTTTACAGAAAATGCCAGCGCTTTCATAGGTATAATTGACATGTTGTGATTTTCAAAAGCGAAAGCATTATTTTCTGCAATGTGTGGATGGGATTAGCCAGAATTCCATCCACTTTGCTGGTACTATAAAATGCAGCTTTTCACAACGTGGGGCCCTGCCCTAAAGGGGTTGTCTCATGAAGACAGCTTCTGTCCATATATCCTATGAGGGCATATGAACATCACAAAGGGGGTCTCCTGTTCAGGTTCACTCAGTATTTACACAGTGGGTAGTGGACATTGTATAAATGCCAAATAGCCACCACACTGGCTGATGCTGGATTCATCTTTAGATTTTACACCTATTAGATGGCTTACATGGTGCTAGATATTTGCACACTGCTGCATGTTAAAGAGAGTCTATCACCTCCCCCAAACATATTCAACTGTCACCACCATGTTACAGAGCACATTTCAGTGATAAACAACATAACAGAGGTATGTATGTCACTTTTGTAGATTTGGAGAATAACAACTTTGAAGTTTTATGCAAATGAAGCAGTTGGTGCTTGGGGGGCGGACCTTCAGCTCTAGGAGCACTGCTCTTACTGCTCAAGTAGGACCAACTCTTACAGCACAGGGTGCCACCGACAGGAGATGATAGAAGTCTGAGTGGTAAGTGCAATGCTTCATGGAGCTGGAGCTGCATAAGATTTCAAAGTTGCTTTTCTCCAAATCTACAAAAGTGATATATATAACAAAGGTATGTTATTTATCATTGTAATGTGCTCTGTAATGCAGTGGAGGAAGTTGAATATTCTTGAGGAGGTTGATAGACTCCCTTTACGCCACAACCTTTCAAACAAAGATCTCAAACTTCTTTCCACTATGTTACACAACCTTGTCGGGTGGAGTTAAAAAAAATGAAATGCTTAATAAAGGTAAATGTGTTACAAGGCATTTTTTGGTTTTCTAGATTTCATATGAAAATGGAATCAAGACGACAAAGCTCTGCTACATATATCAATATACCCCAAAAGATTGTGAAGCTACGGAATTACATGGCATTTACATTCAAATAACCCAATTCCATTACAGAAATATGTATGAGCGAAATAGCAAACTTTATAGCCTTCTTGTCTCTACAGAAAGATGCATTGACAGAAGGACCTTTTAGAAGAAAATATCTTCATTAAAATACTTCAGCTTGGAAAAGATCAGGCTTTAATTAAGAGGAAGATTCTATTTGCATGAAAAAGGAAGGCAAGCAAACCATAGTGCAAGTACTTAAAACAAGCATTCTCATAAAGCACCATAATTATGTAAATCAATCAAATTTTCATGAAAGGGAACAGAACATTTGAAATCACTAAATTTGCTACAATTTATACAGCAGGAAACCGCTGTACATAATTAAATTACATTTATTCACTAGCTACATAATAAACATATCTGTCGAACCTTATTATCCATAATTACAATATCACCCTAACTTTATTTCACAGTCTTGTCTATGTTTTCTCTCTAACAATTTATTAAATTACTGTTGTAATTTGTTTGTAAATATTAAATATTTAGAGAAATTCTTATATTCTTCAATTAAATTCTTTAATTCTAAATAAACAAGACAAATCTTTCCTCATTTTGCCCCACCAAAATTGTTAGTTGTGGAGATAAATTAGTTGTGGAGGGCTTACTGTCATAAGACATTAAATTGCCTTCAGAGTGTGACTTTTAGTGCAGCAAACAAGCATTAAGATTACTGATCTGAAATGAGAAGATAGCATCACAATGGCCCTATATAAAACACTATCAGAAAAATTTTGATACTTTTCTTCAATGCAACTTAAAGGGAGTCCGTCAGCAGGAAAATCAGAATCAAACTAATAACACTTTCCAAAAATACTATTCTTATTCTGCATTGCAGTTCCATTTTTCATGAAAATCAGCATTTTATTCTTATGCAAATTAACTTTAGGGGCTTTTCCTCTCCTGCTGGGGCTTCATTCTCTGCTCTAGATATCTGCCCATTGCTTGAGAGACATCTCACCACTTTGTCACACTTTATTTGTAGTTAGGGTGGGTTATCTGATGCGGACAGTGAATCCCAGACAGGAGAAGACACACCCCTAGATCTCTTTTCAGCTAATTTGAATAAGTATAAAACACAGTTTTTCTTGAGCTGCAATGTCATATAAGAAAGGAAGTGTAGAAACAGCCCTACAAGGTACTGTCGTTAGTTTGTTCCTGATTTTCCTGCTGACGGACTCCCTTTAAGTTGCATTGAAGAAAAGTATCAAAATATTTCTGATAGTGTTTTATGTAGGGCCATTGTGATGCTGTCCTCTCATTACAGATCAATAATTTCAATGCCAGTTTGCTGCACTAACAGTCGTATAACAATTTTCCTGCTGACGGACTCCCTTTAACCAAACTAGATTATTGCTAACATGAAAGAAAGGTACAAGTAGGTGTGGCTAGAGTCCCAAATAGAATCGGCCATTCAATATCCAAAACAAGTAGCATCAGTAATAGCAACCACTTGTAACTTTATCCTTGTTGTTAGGAAAGTAGCATTGAACTCACCAGTATATTGCACTTTGCTTTTTAGTGATATCTTTACAACTTAACAGAGGCTGAGTGTGAGGAGATGACCAGGCAAATGGACCATTTTGCATTACATGTGCACCCACAAAGCCTTGAGTATGCACATCTAGCACAATACACCCTGCTGGCTGGGTTAGTCAAGTCCTCACCTCACTTCATTAATTTCTAACCTTACAAAATCAAGAAGTGACCATTATTTTTTGCCCAATAGAATACTAATAGGTTAGTTGGTGAAACATTTTGTTAACATTTTCTGACCTTTTGTATATAGAGATCCACATTTTACTTTGTGTTATTGCCTTAAATAGGTAATACAATGTTACACCATTTTATTTCACTACTGTGGCCATTAACCATAGGTAACTTTATAGACATTTAAGAGTTAACCATCTTAGTGGTAACAGTCTTTTGTCTTAATAGGTTACCAAAGGATACGACCATGAATAGAGGAGCTTTGTATGGTCTTGCACTTATCAGAAACCCAGTCATGATTTCCTTATTGTGGGAGGTCATCTTCTTGTGTATTAATACAGAAATGGAAAGTATATGCATAATGAAAGACAATTGCTATGATGGTTAGTGAAAATATAAAAAATAATTTAATAATTGCAAAAATGTTTAACTTTTAATTGTCTGCAAATTTATATATTGTTATGTTTGTGGAAAATCCTTTTAAGTAAATGACATTTAGATCTGCAAACAAAAATATTTTAGTTGAGAACTAATAAACTTGTATAAGGTTGTATTCACGCGTGATTAATGGCTTTGTGACGTCCGTATTTTTAATAGACGTCAGACGGCTGCATTAAATTCAATATCAGTGAATGGGGGCTATTCACATGGATATTTTTCATGGCCGTTTTTGCACCTCATGAATCTAGTCTTATACTATCAAATAAGAACTGTTCTAAATTTAGGATATGTTTGTAATATTGTTAATGTAAAAGCATCCAATGCATATGCCATAACTCAGGGCTTCTATGGCAAATCAGATGTATCAGTAGTCTATACCAAAAATATAAAGTATTTAACTATTGTGACTACTAACAGTTCTTGAAATATTAACATGTCAACTTGCTGTTGCACATAGCTAGGCTTGTCAACAGAACATAGAATATAAGAAGATACTTATCAAAAGCTGTTTGCTCTATGAAAAACAGTTTCTCATTCTATTCCTATGTGGAAGCTAAAAGTGTTTGTTCAAATAGGTCATCAATATGTGATCCAGTGTTGTGTCTCAGAATTAAGGCGATATGGCCCTCTCAATGGTTTTCTTGGTACATCAGTGTATTCGTAAATATTCTGTGAATCCCTGGTTGGTTCACATCAGGTGTACATATAGTATTGACATAACTCAACTTAACTGCATTTTCAGGAATTTTTGCCACTCTTCCTCGTGGAAAATTACTTACACAAATTAAGATGAGTTTCTGATTTTGGATCAAGATTTCATTAACAGTCAACAATCCTAGACTGATGTTATTTTTACCTATGTTCTTAAACACTAGGGAAAACATTTGGTCTTATAACTAAAGCAACATTTCCAGTCTGTATCTCATGCTTACCAGAATTAAGAAGAATAATAGATTTTAAACAAATAAATTCTTCACCACGTAGTCTCATCATTCGGAACCGAGTGGCTGTGGTAACCAGCATATCAAAAATTTCCACCAAGCCTTCTACACAACGCCCTTGATTCCTGTATGAAGAGAAAACCAAATATATATATCTATACATATGATACTTATATGTACATGAAAAAAGCTAAAATTAAATGACATTAGTCTATGTATGTAATCAGAAGAAAAGTATAAAATCAGTATATGTATTTCATAGATGACACATTTACAATGTAATGACATCATTTTCTATCTAATAGACATTTAGAGGTCCTTTCAAAGTATACTTTCTTTCATGTTGATAAGATGAAAAAAAAAACCTAACAGGGCAAGGACAAATACTAGTGGGAATGTGGCAGATTATTCTGTAACTTTTCTGTATGCAGTATATGATTATGGCATATGGGCAAACTTGTGAATCATGTATGGTGTTATTTGCAACAGTCCATCATGTTCTTTCACTATGAATGGTTAACATGAAGTCTTATTAACACAACAGCCATGTTTAATTTTCTGCTTAGAATTTGATGTAACAAGGTGAGAAACATTCTTTTCCCAGTCCAGTAATTGACCATTTATACAGACCGCACAGGCAGGGGGTATGTTTTTTTTACTGCAAGGCTCATTGTTATAGTTCACCTAGTGTGACCAACCTTTCTGTTATTAAATGTAGATTTCAGAATAATAGATCTCAGTTATTCTAGCAGAAAATGATGTTTTTCATAACACTTTAACTAGTTTATTTTACTCTCAAAGCACTTTTTTTTTTTTAACAACATGTAGACCGCAAAGTAAATTCAAGTACATTAACTCTTCCGGCACTCGCACAATGTGGGATGTATGAAGGTAAGTGTTTATAACAAGTACTTATTATTGACAATACTGTGGTGCAACATTTAGTGGCGTACAGATGGGACATGAGATTTCTAGTAAAGCTCAAACAGCTAGTAGCAAAAATGATGAGAAGAACCAGAATTGGGCCGTCTTTCTATATGACACAATGGCTTCAGTTTGCCTACATTGAATTTAATACCCTTGAAAGCATTCTTGCATTGCAGACTAGATCACACAGTGCTAAGACATAGGGAGCATAACATTAGGAGGGGGGGGGGGGTTGACTACTGCAGTAATAAATGTAATAAGATTAGCTAGCACCACTGATCTATATATTTCAGTGGAGCATTCAGAGATGATGTAACCAAGTCCACTGTCTCTCCAGTCAAAAGTCAAAAAAATAAATAAATATTTGTCCCTGAAGCTACATCAAAACACTTTGAGAACACATTCAAGTGGATCAGTACAGTGTAGAGTAGATATTACCAGAACCTTTCCTACTCAGCACATTCAGTCTTTGTCCTCCAAATACCTCTATTTTTACTAATGTCATAGACATATGTTATAAACATCATAGAATGGTCAACTGATCTATTTTAACCAATCAGAGATCAGTTGAAGGATTCCATGTAATGATAATCTAGCACATACATATACATATATAATGCATATATACATGATGTGTCTTTCGAGCGTTGTCCTACTTTGAATATCACACCTTATGTACATACTTCTAGGGACCCATCAATATTGTGCTTTAAGTATTGTAGTTTTAGTCAGTTTTAGAACAAAAATCTATAAAAAAAATACATATATATAGAAGGACATTTGCAGTAAGCCCTATTTTATCTATATGATTATCTTCTATAACTATGTTAATAAATATGCTCCTAACTTGTACAGTGAAAGTGTGCAAATGTCTGTGTGGTGGTCTTAAATTCCCTGATCACGGACAATTAACCAGATGTGGCCACAGTATCTGACAAGTTACTTTCCCTTCCAACCAAACCCAATCTCTGTGAGATTGTGGTAGCCATTTGATGACCATGGCAGCAGGGAGTCTTCAGAAAGCTCCAACATTAGCCCATGTTACAATGCTATCCAGCCAGGGCTCAGTAGTAACATAGTCATTTTTCCAGAGACTGCAACCAATGGTATAAGCAATCTGATAGATTGTAAGCTCTTGCGAGCAGGACCCTCACTCCTATTGTTTGATATGTTAATTTATTTGTCACATTGTAATGTCTCATTGTCTGCTCATGTACCATCTGACTTGTAAAGTCCTGCAGAATATGTTGGTGCTATATAAATAAAGTTATTATTATTATTATTATCTGATGATTGCATTTTCAATATCCCTATAGGCCCCTCTGCATCTGAAAATGCCTGAACAATTACATATAAAAATATTTATCCCATACGGTGAACATTGTAACAGAAAAGAAATTTGAAAATACAAGGTTTTTTTTGCATTAGTACATGATAAAACCGTTCTGTTTTTCTCCATTGTCAGAATATGGTGATGTAATGAATCTTATAATTTTTTTTTGTTTTTAATTTTTTTCAAGGTATTAAAACATAAAAACTATATACATTTCACACTGCTGTGATTGCACTGACCTGCAGAATAACATGTCAACATATTACCTTAAAGTAATATCACCTTAAACACCATAAAACAAAACCTGTTAGAAAATGGTGAAATGACTTTCCCAATTCCATCCAATTTCAATTTTTTTTCCAGCTTTCCAGTACGTTATAAAGAATATTAAAAAATGCCATTAGGAAATACAACTTGTTCCGAAAAAACAAGCCCTCAAATGGCTTTATAAACATAAAAAATTTTAAGAAGTTTTGGCTTTTGAAAGGGGTTACATGAGAAGTGTAAATATATAACAATATATATAAGTGTATATATATAACAATGCTACTTCACAGGAACAAAGTATTTTTATTTTCTTAATATAGATTAAAAGAAAATCTCAATTAATTTATGGGAATCTCTCTTTTCACTGTTGGTTAGGCAAGATCCATGTGTGAACAATGAAGACTATGAGACACGTTTATTAAGCAACTTGTGTTTTTATTTGGCTCAAATTGTGCCTTTTTGGGGTTTGTTTGCTTGCTGCGCTTTATTTATGACACTTTTGTGCCTTTGTTGCAGATGTTTTTCTTTTCTTGCCACTTTTGATTTTTGGCAAGGAACGGGAACGTGACGAAAGTGGAGTTTCTTATCTTGACGTACTTACAACTTGCACCTATTTAAAAAGGCCCAAATGCACTCCAGTACATGGGCAGCATGAAAAATCTTGTCATGTCACACGGCATTAGAATCACAAATGCATGTGATACATATAGTGCAAAATTTATTATGCTAGTTTTAGAAAAATAGGTGCAAAGTCCACATGGCCAAAAAAAAGTGCACCTAGTATAACTAAAGTGCTCAACATTTATCTAGGAACTGCGCCTATTTAATAAATATCCACTATCGAAAAAGCAGAGGCAAAGGCACAACTGAGAAAATTTCAGATAAAAAAGGCGCAGTTAATAAATAAACTCCTATATGCTTACCGCTGAACCTTTTTTCAGTTCACGCACCAGCCTGAGTTGAGTCTTTCGGAAAGATTTCGGCTAAGGGATTGGAAAAGAGATGACTATTGCCTTTCTACCACCTCCAAGTGCAGTTTCATTAATCTCCCCTATTAAACACCCCTAATTGAAGTTTTAGGTCTGAATTAATTTCCAGCTCCAGCAGAGCCTGAAATACACCAGGCTCAAACTTGTCTGGCTTTCTGCCACTGGACTTGACAATTTTGAGGTTTGTACTAAACATGGCCTTTTTCCAGTCTCAGTGATGCACTAGGTGTAGTAAGCCATTGATTTGTATTATATTTTACTTGTACATCTAGAACCATGTAATCTTCTGTGACTACAATTATAAAATACATGTTGACATTGTCCTACTAAGGATGAGAAGTCCTTCATCCATGGTCTCCTAGTGGTTTCCACAGGTTTTAGCTTTTCCTGAGTGCTAAATGTATACCATCCTTGGCCTCTGCAATAATTTAGTAGTTTTATATAATTTTTCTAGCTAGATGGCTGTTTTCAAAAATGTACACAGACTACAACATAAAATCTAGCTAGTGGTTTGTAAAGTAAACAAGTGCCCATGTTTCACTATATTACAAAAGTATAAAGGACAATTTATTTTCTTATCACACTTTACTTGTTATTTATAATAAGGAAGAACCTAAATGTTGCCCAAGTGAAGGGAAGATTTAAAAACCTTCTTCCACCTGAGAAAACATAAAAATGCATTTGTAGATGTCAAGCCTCGCTTATGACAAAACACAGGCAACAGACAACGACATTTTTTAGCCCAACCTGTTCTTACATAGAATTCTTACACTAAAGTCAGAAACTTGAGAGGCTGAGTTGCATTATAGTCCATTGAACAGGTGCTGTTTCCATTCTATTTGTTTTTCAGGACTAAGAGCAGTCAATAAAAATGTTGTCCAATGAACTAAATAATGGGGCACCACTGAGGTTTTACCAGACACATTGCAGCTTTCCTCTGAGTACTTTGGTAACGCTTTGCACATGCTGAGCTGTAAAAAAAAATTCATCTTTTGAACCTGTTACAGAAGAGGAAGTATCTCAACTACTTTCTTCTTCTCGTCCTACAACCTGCAGTAGTGACCCTTTCCCCTCACAACTTCTCCAGTCTCTGTCGCCTGCTGTCACAACTTACCTTACTAAAATATTTAACCTCTCTCTTTTTTTTCTGGTGTCCTTCCACAGCTCTTTGGTCTTCACCATAGTGGAGTTTGGAGTGTGACTGTTTGAGGTTGTGGACAGGTGTCTTTTATACTGATAACAATTTCAAACAGGTGCCATTACTACAGGTAATGAGTGGAGGACAGAGGAGCCTCTTAAAGAAGAAGTTACAGGTCTGTGAGAGCCAGAAATCTTGCTTGTTTGTAGGTGTCCAAATACTTATTTTCCACCATAATTTGCAAATAAATTCTTAAAAAATCAGACAATGTGATTTTCTGGATTTGTTTTCTCATTTTGTCTCTCATAGTTGAGGTCTCCCTATGATGACAATTACAGGCCTCTCTCATCTTTTTAAGTGGGAGAACTTGCACAATTGGTGGCTGACTAAATACTTTTTTCCCCACTGTACATTAATAAATATTATCTACCATATCTTTGCTGTATATTGACATCATCTTTTAATTGTCCTTTAATTTATATATTGAAAGTTAGAAGGCTTACAAGTATAACAGCCATTTTACAGATTTACAGGAAAATTTCCCAAACAAATTGTTTAGGGACTACTTCAGTTCTGAAGGGGATTATAAAAGCCTATATATTAGAAACCCCCCATAAATTACCCTATTTTCAAAACTGAACATCCCAAATAGTTCAAAACAGCATTTTGGAAGTTTGTTAACCCTTCAAGAATTTCAAAGGAATTAGAACAATATGGAGGTGAAATTTAGACATTTAATTTTTTTCCACTAATACATTCATTTAGCTCTAAAATTAACACATTCACAAAGGGTTAAAGGAGAAAATACATCACAGTTTGTTATGCAATTTCTCCTGAGCACAGAAATACCCAACATGTGGGTGTAAACTGATGTTTGGGCACACGGCAGTGCACGGAAGGGAAGGAGCATCACTGGGTATTTGAAAAGTAGATTTTGCTGCAATAGTTTTTAGGTGCCATGTCTCATTTGCAGAGCACCTATATTACCAATACAATGGAAAACCCGCAAAAGTGACCCCATTTTGAAAACTACACCCCTCACAGAATTCATCAAGGGGTATAGTGAGCATTTTGACCCCACAGCCATTTCACAGGTTTAACTAAGATTGGGAGGTGTAAATGAAAAATTACTAAAATGTCACTTTATCCTCAAAGTTTTCATTTTTACAAGGGTTTAAAGGAGAAAAAGCACCCCACAGTTTGTTAAACAATTGCTCCTGAACACGGCAATACCCCATATGTGGTTGTAATCTGCTGTATGGCTACATGGCAGGGCTTGGAATGGAAAGAACGCTATTTGGCCTTTGGAGGGCAGATTTTGCTGGAATAGTTTTCAGGTGCCATGTCGCACTTACAGAGCCCTAAAGTACCAGTATAATGGAAACCCCGAAAAGTGACCCTGTTTTGGAAACTACATCCCTCGCAGAACATATCAAGGAGTATAGTGAGCATTTTGTCCCTAAAGCTGTTTCACAGATTTTATTAACATTAGGACATGAAAATTAAAAATTACTTTTTTTCCAATAAACCGTCAATTTAGCCTCAAATTTTTCATTTTCACAAGAGGATAAAGAAGAAAAACTTCCCCAAAGTTTGTTACACAATTTCTCCTGAACACAGGAATATCCCCCCCCCCACCCATGTGGTTGTAAACTTCTGTATGGGTACATGGCAGGGCTCATAATGGAAAGAGCGTTATTTGGCTTTTGGAGGGCAGATTTTGCGGGAATAATTTTCAGGTGCCATGTCATTTTTGTAGAGCACCTAAAGTACAAGTACAATGAAAACCCCAAAAAAGTGACCCCATTTTGGAAACTACACCCCTCAAGGAATTTCTCAAGGGGTATGGTGAGCATTTTGACCTTACAGCTGTTTCACAGATTCTATTAGTATTGGGACGTAAAAATGAAAAAATACTTTTTTCCAATAAACCGTCCATTTAGCACCATATTTTTAATTTTTAGAAGGGGTTAAAGAAGAAAAAACACACCACAGGTAGTTATATAATTTTTTTCTGAACATAGAAATGCCCATATGTAGTCGTAAACTGCTGTATGGGTACATGGTGAGGATCAGAATGGAAAGAGCGCTATTTGGCTTTTGGAGGGCAGATTTTGCTGGAATAGTTTTCAGGTGCCATGTCGCATTTGCAGGGCCCCTAAAGTACCAATACAATGGAAATCCCTCAAAAGAGACCCCGTTTTAGAAACTACACCCCTCAAGGAATTTCTCAAGGGGTATTATCATTTTGAACCTAAGAGTGCTTCCCAAAAATTATTATACAAATTGAAAATTGATTTTTTTAAAGAAGTATGCCATTTCAGAGGTATACCCATTTTGTGTCATCAGAGACATACACCCGTAAAACTATTAATTGGGCTATCCCAGGTACAAAAAGGTTATATAGTGTGTGTAAACTGCTGCTTGGGCACACATCAGGGCTCAGAAGGGAAGGAGCACTGCACTTTTTAGCTTTCAGAGTATAGATTTAGAGGGACTTTCTGGACCCAACGTTGTTTTTGCAGAGCCCTGGAGGTGCCAGTAAATTAGAATTCCCCTAGAAGTTACCCCATTTTGTAGGAGCAACTTTAGAGTCACTACAATCTTGACATGGCAAAAAAAAAAAAAACAATCTAAATCTGCGGTCCAAAAGCACATAACGCTCCTCCTGTGTGCCCAAACGGCAGTTTATGCCCACATGGATGACACTGGTGTACCCAGGATAATATATGTAACAATGCCATATGTGGGTATAAACTGCTGTTTGGGCACAACTGGGCAGAAACGGGAAGGAACGCTATTTTGGTTTTTGGACGTCATGCCACTTTTGCAGAGCCCCTGAATTGCCAGTAAAGTGGAATCAGCAGACTTGTGACCCCATTTTGGAAACTACACCACTGAAGGGATTTATCAAGTGGGGTAGCAAGCATTTTTAACCCTTGAGCGTTGCATTAATTTAATTTCCAGAAATAAATGTGCAGCTGATAATGAAAATTGTAATTTTTCCAGAGATACGCCATTTAACCTTTCACCATCAACTGCATATTCATTTCTGGAAAATAAATTAATGCAACTCTTGGGGGATAAAAATGCTTAATGTAACCCTGGATAAATTCCTTCAGGGGTGTAGTTTCCAAAATGGGGTCACATGTCAGAGGATTCCACCTTACTGGATTGTCAGGGCTTTGCAAAAGTTTCATGACATACAAAAACCAAACCATCTAAATCTGTGCTCCAAAAAACAAAATAATAATAATAATAATATTTATTTATATAGCGCCAACATATTCCGCAGCACTGTACAACTTGTAGGGTTCAAGTACTAACAAATAAAATAAATTACAAAAAAATAGTCAGTTCACACACTGGGACTGAGGTCCCTGCTCGCAAGAGCTTACGATCTATGAGATAGAGGGGGTAACACAAGAGGTAGCAGGAGCGGCAACAGACGTAGCATTGCTTATACAGTGGTCAGACATTTTTGTAATAGAGGTTACTGTCATTATACATATATAAAGCTGTATGAGCCGTCACCAGTTGTGTCCTTTAACATGCAGATGGTGCCTGGACATATAAAGTTAGTCTGATACGGCATCATATCCTGTGAGGTAATGTTGGCGCATAAACAGAGGAGGGTACGTTTTAGGGATTCTAACTACGGAAGGGTTTACATTAGGAGTTGTGATAGGCCTGTCTGAAAAGATATGTCTTTAGTTTACGCTTGAAGCTGTGGAAATTGGGGGTTAATCTAATAGTCCGGGATAGAGCATTCCAGAGAAGTGGTACAACTCAGGAGAAGTCTTGTATACAAGCGTGGGAGGTTCTGATAATAGAGGATGTTAGTCTTAGGTCAAAATAGCACTCCTTCCCTTCTGTTCCAAGCTTTGTGCCAAAACAGCAGTTTATACCCACATATGACATTAAGTACGTTATACATGTATACATGTGTATTGCACTCTATAGAGGAAGTCAGCCAATGCTGACGCATCAGTTGACTTCCTGCATTGCAAACAGGATCCACCAGGTATGTGGGGCTCCAAGCAGCCTGGGGTCACTGATCAGATCCCGGGCTGCAGAAAATAGATATCGGCACCCCCCGATCTCGCCATGGGGGGTGCTGAGGGGGTCATGTACATAGCAGAACCCCTTGTTTGCCACGGTCATGTTTGACCACAGCATCAAAGGGGTTAACTTACGCCCATTTGCGCCAAGTACCAGGCGCCCAGGACGTAATAGTACGTCACTTGTCGCTAAGGGGTTAATCAATTATTTATGCCTAAATAACAGAAAAACTTGTCTTCCTTTTTATGACCTCTCCTCATATTTACTGTATATTAATTTATTCATTAATTGATACCTAATAATTAATTAATTATTAGGTATCAATTATTGTTACTAAGTTATAGAATCACTGTAGACTGGACTTCTCAGACATTTTCTACTCACCCTTTACCAAATTTGCCAAACTAGTTCTGTCCAGCAGCACCAAATACCACTACAATATATATATATACAGCACCTGTTATTCATTGCAAAGTACCTAGGGGAAACATACCGGTCTAGTAGAAGATTGGGGGCAAAGGACAGTTTGCCTGGATGTTCCACCGAGCGCCAAATTAAACCAACCATAAGTATTTCAAGCCAAGCACATTCCAAAAGATGAACCTGGTCATGGAGAGTCAAGTCTACAAAACCTGGGGGAATAATAAAGAATATATTATTATACAAGTCAATTACTGTGCTAAACTTCAACTACATTTAGATTAAATAATTCTTGTACTATTTTTGAGCATCCGCATGAAAATATTATAAATACAGTTTTTATATATTTTAAGTAAAGCTTCACTTTTGCAATAGCCCCCATTACAATGGGAGTTATCTGGTAACAACATAAAGGATTACAAGGACCTTTACTGTACATTTGCCTTCTAGGTTAAAGATTGCTATTTACAGGAATATTTTCTTAACCCCTTCCCACTCGTTCTCCGTCCTTCTATTACGTAGCGCTGAATGTATAGTTAACGCTCAGAGCCGTAATAGTATGGCACTGTAATGCCACATGCACAGGAGCTGTGCTTGCAGCATTACCTCTGGCAATCTGCTGTGCTACACAGCCAAGAGCCGGGACCAACCGCCAGAGTTGGAAGATACTTCGACTTTGGTGGAATAACCCCATGGATGCTGTAATCAATAATGATCATGACATCCACGGTCCCTTACACATGATATGTGGTCATACACTGCTGTTTGGGTACATACTGAGGCTTGGAACGGAAAGAGCACTATTTGGCTTTTGGAGGCAAATTTTGCTGGAATAGGTTTCAGGTGCTATATCTAATTTGCAGAGCACATAAAGTAAAGTACCAGTACAGTGGAATACCCCAAAAAGTGACCCCATTTTTGAAACTACAGTGCCTTGCGAAAGTATTCGGCCCCCTTGAACTTTTCAACCTTTTGCTACATTTCAGGCTTCAAACATAAAGATATAAAATTTTAATTTTTTGGTGAAGAATCAACAAGTGGGACACAATTGAGAAGTGGAACTAAATTTATTGGTTATTTTAAACTTTTGTGAAAAATAAAAAACTGAAAAGTGGGGCGTGCAATATTATTCGGCCCCTTTACTTTCAGTGCAGCAAACTCACTGCAGAAGTTCAGTGAGGATCTCTGAATGATCCAATGTTGTCCTAAATGACTGATGATGATAAATATAATCCACCTGTGTGTAATCAAGTCTCCATATAAATGCACCTGCTCTTTGATAGTCTCAGGGTTCTGTTTAAAGCGCAGAGAGCATCATGAAGACCAAGGAACACACCAGACAGGTCCGTGATACTGTTGTGGAAAAGTTTAAAGCCGGATTTGGATACAAAAAGATTTCCCAAACTTTAAACATCCCAAGGAGCACTGTGCAAGCGATCATATTGAAATGGAAGGAGTATCAGACCACTGCAAATCTACTAAGACCCGGCCGTCCCTCTAAACTTTCATCTCAAACAAGGAGAAGACTGATCAGAGATGCAGCCAAGAGGCCCATGATCACTCTGGATGAACTGCAGAGATCTACAGCTGAGGTGGGAGAGTCTGTCCATAGGACAACAATCAGTTGTACACTGCACAAATCTGGCCTTTATGGAAGAGTGGCAAGAAGAAAGCCATTTCTCAAAGATATCCATAAAAAGTCTCGTTTAAAGTTTGCCACAAGCCACCTAGGAGACACACCAAACATGTGGAAGAAGGTGCCCTGGTCAGATGAAACCAAAATCGAACTTTTTGTCCACAATGCAAAACGATATGTTTGGCATAAAAGCAACACAGCTCATCACCCTGAACACACCATCCCCACTGTCAAACGTGGTGGCAGCATCATGGTTTGGGCCTGCTTTTCTTCAGCAGGGACAGAGAAGATGGTTAAAATTGATGGGAAGATGGATGGAGCCAAATACAGGACCATTCTGGAAGAAAACCTGTTGGAGTCTGCAAAAGACCTGAGACTGGGATGGAGATTTATCTTCCAACAAGACAATGATCCCAAACATAAAGCAAAATCTACAATGGAATGGTTCACAAATAAACGTATCCAGGTGTTAGAATGGCCAAGTCAAAGTCCAGACCTGAATCCAATCGAGAATCTGTGGAAAGAGCTGAAAACTGCTCTTCACAAACGCTCTCCATCCAACCTCACTGAGCTCGAGCTGTTTTCCAAGGAAGAATGGGCAAGAATTTCAGTCTCTTGATGTGCAAAACTGATTTTCCACAATAATTTGCAAATAAATTCTATAAAAATCAGACAATATGTTTTTCTGGATTTGTTTTCTCATTTTGTCTCTCATAGTTGAGGTCTACCTATGATGTCAATTACAGGCCTCTCTCTATCTTTTTAAGTGGGAGAACTTGCACAATTGGTGGCTGACTAAATACTTTTTTCCCCACTGTAAGTAACATGTGACCTTTATTCTGTAGGTCAGTACAATTATGGCAATAACCAATTTATATTGTTCTTCTAATTTGTGACTAAATACAAAACAAAAACCAATTTGAGGACAAAAATCTATTGTTTTTGCATCACCATCTTTTGAGAGGCATAACATTTTTATTTGTCTTTTGACGGAATTGATGGTTGAGGGTTTATTTTTTTGGGACGAACTGTACTTTTTATTGGTATGACTTTTATTCACTTTTTATACCATATTATGTGAAGCAAGATGGCAAAATATCATTACTCCAAGCAATTATTTTTTTTTTTTACATAATTCAATCAGTATAGGAAAGGGGCATTTTCTGAGCTAGATTTATTTTTTTAAACACTTCATTTTTTTTACTAGGGCACTTGAACCCTAGTATATATACAATTGAAACCAGAAGTTTACATACAATATTTAAAAAGACACATATGCATGTTTTTCTGACATGAAATCAGAATAAACTTTTCCTTTTTTAGGTCAATTAGGATTACCAAAATGTATTTATATTTGCCAAATGCCAGAATAATGAGAGAGAGAGAATTTTGTGGATGTATTTTAAGGCACACCTGAAACACACTGCTTCTTTGTGTAACATCATGGGAAAGTCTAAAGAACTCAGACAAGATATCAGGAAGAGATTAGTCAGGAAGCCATTACTCCAAAAGAAACATTAAAAAACCAGATTAATGTTTGCAAATGCACACAGGAACAAAGACCTTAATTTCTGGAGACATGTCCTGTGGTCTGACGAAACTAAAATTGAACTGTTTGGCCATAATGACCATTACGTTTGGAGGAAAAAGGGAGAAGTTTGCAAGCCTATGAACACCATCCCAACTGTGAAACACGGGGACGGCAGCATCATGTTGTGTAGTTGTTTTGCTGCAGGAGGGACTGATGCACTTCACAAAATAGATGGCATCATGAGGAAAGAGCATTATGTGGCAATACTGAAGCAACATCCCAAGACAGCCGCCAGCTTGGGCGCAAATGGGTCTTCCAAATGGACAATGACCCGAAGCATACTGCCAAACTGGTTACAATGTGGCTTAAGGATAACAAAGTCAATGTTTTGGAGTGACCATCACAAAACCAAGATCTCAATCATATTGAAATTTATGGGCAAAACTGAAAAGGCAGGTGCGAGCAAGGCGGCCTACAAACATGGCTCAGTTACAAAAGTTCAGTCAGGAGGAATGGGCACAAATTCCTACCAACTATTTTGTGGAAGGATATCCCAAACGTTTAACCCAAGTCATACAGTTTAAGGACAATGGTACCAAATACTAATGAAATGTATGTCAATTTTTGACTTTGCAGAAAGTAATAAAAATGCCTTAAACATTTTTCTCTCTCTCATTATTCTGGCATTTGGCAAATATAAATAATTTTGGTAATCCTAACTGACCTAAAACGGGAAAGGTTTATTCTGATTTCATGTTAGATAGTGAGAAAAACATGCATATGTGTATTTTTATATAGTGTATGTAAACGTCTGGTTTCAACTGTGTTATATATATATATATATATATATATATATATATATATATACAGCATATGCACTGAATAAAAAAAATTAATAACAGCTAATGTTAAATGAGTTTGGTAAATGTAATACTGCAGCCTATCAGTACAAATATCAGAAATGAAAGAAATGAAAGTAACTTGTTTATGACTCTGCGGCATATGGTTTACTAAGCACAAGAGAATGTATCTCAAAATAATTTGAACAAATTTGCTCGACCAGAACAGAGGCAGAGACTTGTATTCTAACATGCCAGGAAATTAAACTAGAAAAATTAACTTGAAGACTAACACAGCATCATGTCTGCAAATAGAAGCTTTTCAGAACATAATGTACTATATCGAAAGATCGGAGCTTAGCCCAAGAAGTTCAAGGTTTGGTCACTGCATGTAGCTATTAGAAAAGAAAATGAATTTCTGCTACAGACACCTGCAGACAGTTTCATTTATCAGATGACTTTCACTTTAAACCAAATTATTATTCCCCCTAATATAAATCACTTGAAAGGAATATAAATTACATGTTCATGGCTGATTTCATGCCTGTCGGCCATTTTACACGTCTGTGATAATTTCATGAGTAATGGAATGACTAAGGTATATACCTTTAATTAAACATTAACATATTAATTGAAAATTGTGCTGCATATTTTTTTATCCAAAGACAAGAATGGATACAAAAGTAATGGGAAATATCTAGGAAGCTCTTATACTTCTCTCTTCTGCTCAATCCACTTCTGGCTTTGGCTCAAAAAAACGCAGCAAAATCTGTAACAAAAAAGTTGTGTTTCCACAATGTGTAGCCTCAGCCTAAAACAGAGGAATCATTAAATTTTCTTCCTTATGTTTTATACACAGCTGAGCTGAATGAAGCCTGCTTGAAAAACTTTCATAGAATTGCACAGAGATACATTATGAATATCAAATTTAGTTATAGCAATTTACTTTAGTCAATTCAAGCCATGAGCACATTGGTTGCTGTGTTGGAGAAGCAGTCTGGAAAGTCATAGATCAAAGATATTTGAATGGGAGCACTAGACGTACAGTAATAGTCCCAGATCGTAATCTTTTGTCCGTTTGGTAAATTGTGAAGAGGACCTGTCATCAACTTGCCGAAACAATGCTGCAATAATGGTGGATGCAGTTGTCATTAATAAATGGCCTTCATCATAGTAAAGTGATAGAGAGGGTAGTGGCAAGTTGGTAGGCCTAGTGCAAAAGTTTCACAAGTGGGCACCCCTCCATCACAATTTAGGCATACATCCCAACTTTGAAAGACCACAAAGGACAAGTGCTGCATTTTTTTTGTGTTAAGCAATGCCCTGAATCCCGTGCATGTCCCTTCTGACCCCTCCTATTCCTGCTGATTCCTTTTGTACCTCAACATAGTAATAGTGCCCTTCAATGTATAACACATAGTGATGATGTCTCCTTAGTTCCCATCACATATATTAATGTCTCCAAGTGACCCCACATATTATAATGTCACAGTATAATGTTCCACAGTATAATGTACCCTCAGTGACCCCCATGTGGCGCCAAACATTACAATGCCTTCTACACAGTCTAATGTTCCATCAGTGACCCCATATAATATTATATTCCCTCAGTAGCCCCACATAATGAGGTCTTCAAATAAGTTTTTAACTTCCTTTTTTTTTTGGGGGGGGGGGGGGTGTATTAGCTTCACTGAGTGTCATCTGACTGCATTCCATAATAAACTCGGCCCCCAACTCAGATGCACACTTGGTTGTGTTCATTGATCCTAAAAACTAACATTTTCATCCAGAGGCGTAGCTAGCGGGGGGTGGGGTGGGGCAGAGGGTCACCCGGCTGCCCCGGGTTCACTGACTTTTTGGGGCCCACCCCGGGGCCGCCATTAATACAGCCTTTATTTCTAACTAGATCGGTGTCTGCAGACGTCATGCGCGTGGACAGGGAGGAAGCGACGGCGGCTCCGTTCATCAGCATCGCAGGTGAGTATGACTTTTTTTTTGTGGGTATATTAATAGTATAAGGGGTGGTTAGGAGGGGGGAAATATAACTATAAAGGGAGGATTTATTAGGGGGCATTATGACGATGGGGGGGTCATTTATATAAGGGTTATTACGGGGTATTATGAATACAAGGGGGAGGTTATTTATATAAGGGGCCATTAGGGGGCATCATTTATATTAGGAGGTATTATGAACATAAGGGGGTGGTCATTGATATAAGGGGTCATTAGAGGTGCAGTATTTATGTCAGGGGGAATCAGGGGCATAATATGAGGGGTCAATTAATTTAATTAAAGTGGCACTTGGGCTTTATTAGGACTAAGGCCCCACATACCAGGCTGCAGCAAAAAAAGCGCTGCAGGAAAATCCATGGCGGTAACATTGTGGTTTTTCCCACAGCGCTTTTCACAGAAGGTCTGGAGAGGTTTCCTCTGTGGACTTTCTGTTTTCAATACAGCTATATGGAAACCGCCAGTGTTTCTGTAGGTATAATTGACATGCTGCAATTTCCAAAACTGCAACGGTTTTGGAAATCGCAGTGTGCCTGCTGCACATATTTTTCTGCTATGTGTGGATGGGATTTGCTAGAATGCCACGGTTTTTTTATGTGGGTTTTCACCACATGGGGCCTCCATCCCATCCCGACTCTGCAGTAAAATATGCGCAGCGGACACGCTGCGATTTCCAAAACAGTCACAGTTTTGGAAATCGCAGCATGTTGATTATACCTATGGAAACGCCAGCGGTTTCCCTATAGATATAATTGAAGCAGAAAGTCCGCAGAGGAAACCTCTGTGAACTTTCTGTGCAAAATGCTGCAGGAAAAACCGCGATGCGTTACCGCCTTGGGCTGTGTTCACACGGCGGAAAATTTTCGCCCCCGGACTTTTCGCCGTGGTCAGCCGCAACGGGATTCCAATGCCGTGCATCAGCATTCCTTCGTGACTAACCGCTCCTGATTAAGCCCAGATGAATGGGCCTAATCAGGAGCGCGGCTCGAGCCACGGACATCGCGGGCGGAATCCGCGGGAAGATAGGTTATGTTGATTTTTTCTTCTGCTAGCGGAAAAAAAACGCTACTGACTCCCATTGAAATGAATGGGAGGAGTTTTTTCAGGCGGATTTTGAGGCGGATTCCGCGTCAAAATCTGCTGCCAAAAACTCCGTGTGAACACAGCCTAAGCCTTAAGGAGTTTTCCAGCTCATTTTTATTGATGATCTATCCTCAGAATAAAACATCAATAAGAGATAAGAGATTCCCCACTGATCAGCTGTATGAAGGGGCTATGGCGCCTGTTTATATTATACGCTGTTTTTTTATAGTGTCCGTGTGATGTAATTCCAGCCTTGTCACATAGACGTGTATAGGATGAGGCTGTAGTTACATTACATGGCCGCTATGAAAAGAATGACACTATGTAAAGAGAGAAGGTATCACGGCGCTTACACAGGTACCACGGTTCATTCAAACAGCTGATCCTGGGGGTTCCGGGTATTGGAACCCCAATATTTTTTTTTTTCCTTGTTTTTTTTTTTTTCCCTTTTCAATTAGGAAACACCTGCGGCATTATTAATAAGGGGCACTATTTAAAGGGGGTGCACAGGGAAGTTATTAATTTAAAGATGCACTTGGGTGTATTATTCATTATGGGGGGTTATATTATATATTTTATAATTGGGGGTAGCAGCAGGATGGGTGTGCAGGTGAGGACAATGTGGGTCAGGTGCCTGGAAAAGTGAGGAGCCAAAGATATCTGTGTTGCAAACTTTACAGAGACTGGAAGAAGTGGTCATGGCCGTCCAGATAAAAAAAGATGGGGAATGTGAACGATTAGTCAGAGACGTCACCGGTAAGTCACTAAATGTTACTGCCCTGTATTCACCTAAATCGACTGCAGAGCCCTGTGTAGAGCTGCTATATACCACTATACGCTCACCGTATACTGATAGTATCGGTATACGAACATGTCCAAGTTGGGGGCCCACTTGGACATGTTCGCCCCCCTTTGCTGAACCCCTAGCTACGCCTCTGTTTTCATCTGTTTTAATGCTTGTTTTTTCACTCTCATGTGAATGTAGTCTATGTCTGTTTTTTTGGTTTTTTTATGGACCATGTGCCTGTCAAAAAACAGGATAGGTACTATTTTTGCATTTTTTCACAAATACCAGAATCTCCTCAAATCTGCAAAGGATCTTTGAAAACAGGTGCTCCACAGCCGAAAATTGTCCATGAAATATAAACAGTTTCATCCATTTTTCATGGACAATTTAAAAGATGGTCATCTGAATAAAGGCTAAGGCCGAGGCCCCATGTGGCGTTTTTCTAATCTTGGACAATCCATTTAATGATATATCATGGCAGTAAAGCTATAAATAGATGTAAGACAGGACATGATAGCACATACAGACTCTAAAATTAGGCACAGAAGAGGATATTATAAAAAGTCAAGGATGCGGATATTTGGACCTTGATGGTAAGGGAACCTGTCATCAGCTTTTAAACCGACCTATATGCAAATAGGGAAAGATCTGTCAATCAAACTGAATCTGGCAATGACATACATGTAGGAGAGGGACCTGCCGAGTAGACTCTGTTCCCTATGCCTGGCTCATTTTAAAATTCTGTTTCCCTAAAATGCTGCAGTGTTTTAAAGTAAAACATAGTTCTTTGGAAAGAGCTTAAAAACTATGGGCAGCATGAAAACAATATTTGCTTCCCTCTAAGAAATTATCCTACTAATTACAATAAACTCCCACATAAATGGTGTTTGCTGTGGAGAACCTTCAAGGCCCATAACCAGTTAGTCTCCAAGTCAAGACAACTGCTCAGGAAGGTGTAGCAGTAGCTACAGTAGGCACAGTAGCCATTATAATTAGAGGATAATAAAACTTTTATTTTTTTTCAAAAATCCATAGTGAAAGTGAAGATAACAAAATTTGTAATATGTTTATGGACTTTTTCTTCATTTATTTCCTCCTCCAGCCACTGATCAAATCTGTACAATACAAGTCTATGGAGAAGGGAGAGGTGGAAGAGGTGAGCTCCAGGCTACAGCACTTGGCCTTCTCTTGGTCATCTCCTCTGAACTGCTGGATGCACTTTGCTCCTAGGCCAACTGTGTGCAAACAACTGCGTGCCATAGCTATGCCCCTCTCAGACTCTCGTGTTTAGCAGGCTGGCCTTAACAGTAGGACCATTGACCTCTGTTGATCCATCTCTGTTCCCCAAGCTAAGGGCTGTTGTCCCGATGCCACCAGCGCCAATAACGTAGCCCTCATACCTGGATGGCTGTCTGACAAATTTACAGCACTGAGAGTGCCATACAGGGACCTGTTCCCCTCTGGTGACAGGACCTTCTCCTTGCCCTGGCAGCTCCTCCACAGGTCCATCAGCTTCAAAGTTGAATATGCTTCGGGAAGGTGGTAAACTCTCTTTAAGCATTTCTTTAACAGAGGCCAGCCTCAACTTGATGGTGCCCTCTTTCAGCAGATTTCATTTACAAGACCCATCTCCAAGAGAGGGACAACAGACAATTCTTCAGCCTGTTCCTCCCAGGTGATCGCATCCTTAAGCCTATCAGAAGGGCTTCTGGGATACCGTCTTCAACCATTCTTTAAGGATCCTCTTGAGTGACATATTTCCAATGCCTATGAGCAGTTGGTCTCACAACACTGTCTCCCTTTTCTACCAAAAGCTCATTACCTGCCCCCGGTTTCTTCTGCATTGTGGCCAGAAGTTCCTAGAATCGATTGGTGAACAGGGCTGGTGTCTCTTCCTCTCTCTGCACCTCTTCCTCTGTTCAGTCAGCCTGCTGCAACATTACTGCCTTCCAGCATGCTCAGGACAAATTCTGTTATCAAATGGGCAGCAACTTAACACTGTCTGGCAGGCACTACATCCCCTAGAAGAATGGAAGCTGTATATTCCTCACTACAGCTTATAATATTGTGAACTAGATCAACTATTATAGGTGTGCTCCTTTACAAAGATACCTATAGCTACCTATAGTTGTGGGAGCCTACTAAATGCTGTCTCATTAAATGGAATTTGTCTGTAATCTCATGCTTCTTGTGGTTTGGGTATTTTGGAGCTCATGGCGTTTTTTTTTTTTCATATCAATGGGTTCTCTAGTTAAAAAGAACTGTTTTACTCTGAAACTCTAAGAAGAAAACCATGGCACACACAGTAATGTATGCAAATTAGGAATTCAATTTATTTTGCAGCTGGTAAAACATAATGAGCCATTTCAGCACATATTAGGCCATCCACCAAATATCTGAATGTGAAGGAAATATTCAAATCTAGGATACACATGACATTTCAGTCATAAAAGACCTTCTTCTGGTCAGATCTGTATGATGTAAATATCAAAATATAAGTTTATAAAGCAGACCTGGTATTAGTGTAGCTCGTCTATAACCATACAGTAGGTATAAATGGAAACAGCAAATACATAGTGCATACTGTGAGTATATAAGTATATCCAAGAGGCAGATCATAAAATAAGTATGATATAGGAGAAGGCAAGAATAAAAATCAATACAGGAAGCACAGATCTGACCTGAAGATGGTCTAATATGGTTTTCTTCTTACTATTGGATTAGAGAACCCTAACCAAGTAGCACCACACATGCTGTGGTTTTCTTCTTGTTGTTACTACTGGGTTGGAGAACTCTAACCACGTAGCACAACACATATTATCGAAGTGTGCAGTACCATCGACAGCTCTTTAGATTACTCTGAAACACTGTGACATTTCAGGGAACACCTAGTGTAAATAAGAACTAGGAATGGGGAAAAGAGTCACTGTGGCAGTTCCCCTTTAACGTGTTCTTGCCCACTTAACCCTGAGATTGCTTCTACCAGCTTTGATAGACTGTGTCTTCATAGGGCGACTGATAAGGGATCCCTTTCCTTTATCTATAACAAACTGAACGCCCTATCCTCTGGGATTAAATTGGACTATATGACCACCTGGGAACGGGACTTAGAGACCACCCTAACTTCAGCTCAACGGACCGATTGTTGCACGTTCATTAGCAAGGGCAGCTGGCAGGTTACCCTTATGGAACCCTCTTTACAGATTCTTCATAGAACATACTTGGTTCCTTTTAGACTACATAGCTTTAATCTTACAGTCTCACCTCTTTGTTTCCGGGGTTGTAAAGTTTTAGGTGATATGCTTTATATTTGGTGGACCTGCCCTCTTGCCTGTCACTTTTGGATATCCATTCATAGAACGATTATTAGGATAGTCGATTCCACTGACTGCTCTGGTTTTCCTACCCAATCCTAGGCCCACTACTCTCACATATGCCCAATATAAACTAATCCAGTTTATATTAATGGCAGCGTGAATCCATATTGCTTTCAATTACAAGCGACCAGGTCTCTCATTGTCAGATGTCATTTGCTGAGTTGACATGATTATGCTTCATGAAAAAAATCAACGCTATCATATCTGACACCTGGTATGTGTATTGCCAGTGATCCCTGTCTCCTGCTGCTGGCATCACACTTCTTAGCCAAGGATCTTTCCTGAATCTACTCTCTCCTTCCCTTTAGTTTTGCACCCTTAGGGTGAGTACACCGATCTTCTTGCTCACTTGAAAGGCCACTGCATGCACCAAGAAATTTGTTTCCAGTCTATCCCTGACAATTTTGGTCTATTTATATAGTCTGCTCAGCCCTTGGCAAAGTACCTGAACAATATAGCATGGTTGTTCTTGCAAGGGTGTTCTGCGACTGCATTCTGACTTATTCTCCATGTGTGGACATTGGCTTTTTTCTGATATCATTACTGATCTTGACTCTCTTCTGCTGTTCTCCTGTATATTACCCTGGCCAGCTGCCAACTATTCTGGGACCACTCTGAAAGGGTGCAATCTTTCTGCAGCAAAGTCCAGATCAATGTATGGGGGTTACAGGGTGAACACCAGGGAAATTGCCTATAAAATACCCTTGGGCCCTGGTCAAACTAGTTAGGTGGCGCAGTGGGTCCACAACCCACTACCCAAAACACAGATGGTACTGCAGCTAATAGTAAGTTTTCTACCTCACCTCAATGATTTATTTACATCAGTAATTAAAAGTATGACAGCTTGAGTAAGAGAAAGTTAGGGAGCAGAACTTTCTCTTTTGTGCAGTCTGTGGGAGACATCATAGCGCTAGTCTCCATTCACTATCTTACCCTGGAAGAGTAGGTAAACATTTCTCAGAACTGAATACAGTAGTTATAGACCCATTACAATATGGCAGATTGATCTTAAGTGGTTCACTATAAACCTACCTGGTACTCTCTTGGCCCAGTTAATCATGTGCACAAGCTCCTTATCTGCAAGGTTGGTGAGCAGTGTCATCATGGAGGCTTCACTGAGAGGTTTAGTTGAGTCATGCTCCGAATATACAATGGGTGGCTCAGCTTCCATTAAGGCACTGATTAGTTGTTCTGCTGTCAAAGTCAATACTGGGCTCAATTTCATGCTTTTAACAGTGGGGTTCACCCAAATTGATGCTGTCCTTATTTCAGATGTATTCCCATCACTCTTCTGCTCCTGCTCATCCTTCTGACGTTTGTGTTTCATCATACGTGCTCCTCTGCGATCTTTCCTTATACCTGGAAACAAATCAAACATTATCATATATTTTATCAAGATAAAATAATTTACTATGACCTATTACTGTATAAGGACATGTAGTAGTCATTCAATTAGGTTGAAAGCATTTGCCATTACTACAAAATTATCAGAGTGGTTTACATCATTTCAGCCAAAGACATTACTAGCAAGTGCATAAATATGAGTGCATATTAATATGAGTGCTAAACATAGTGGCCTTCAGAAATAAGGAACTTTCACCCCTTCAACAAGTCCAACTCTTTACATCAATTAATACGTGCTGCTCCACTGATTCTGGCACAGTTGGAATTTTTCGTCTGAATTTGGGTGTAGACAGGGGTGAACCTAGCCTCTGTGCTGCCTAAGGCAACCTATAGAAAGGCATCCCCCATAAAAAAAATAAAAAAAATACCCAACCCAGCGATTTTTGGTTCCCTGATGGGACCCCCCTAATTAAAAATGTAGGCCACGTCCTTCCATTTGCAGATCAAAAAAATCCCCTTATTTGGTCCACACACAGTATAACAACCCATTTACTGGTCCCCATAGTATATTATCCTGTTTACTGGCCCCCACAGTGTATTACCCCCTTTATTGACCCCCATACAGTATAAAAGCCCCTTTATTGACCCTCACACAGTAAATTGCCCCATTACTAGTCCCCACACAGTATATTGCCCCTTTTACTATATACTGTGTGGGGACTAGAAAGGGGCAGTATACTGTGTGGGGATCAGAAAACGGGGCAATATACTGTGAGGAGTCACAGTATATTGCCCCGTTTTCTGATCCCCACACAGTATACTGCCCCCTTTTCTGGTCCCCACACAGTATATAGTCTCTTTTACTGACTCCCACACAGTATATTGCTCTCTTCTTTTTGCCCCCCCCCACACACAATATATTTCCCCCTTTTTTGGCCCCCACACAGTGATATGTCAGTCTTAAATTAGACCCAAATTTTCCAAAAGTTTTGGGTTCAGCTTTTGGGGTTCGTCACCCATGAAGCACTATTATACTCTGGGGTCTCCTCAGACCCAAGACTATAATAAGGGAAGGCCTAGAGTTAAATATCGTCCGCTACCTGTTGTAATAAACCAATAGGCAGCAGCTGTTTAAGAAAATGCTGCCCCTCAGTTTTGTACCACGAGGTGCTGTCTGAGGCTGTTGTCCCTGGTCGCCTCATGGCAGGAAGGAGGAAGGAAGGAAGAAGCGAAGGCCAGACTTGGCAGGGAAGGGATTGCTGCATTAGTTGACATTTGTAAACATTAACATCAGGTAGCCCTGTTTCTTGCCAATCCTTGTTGCCAAAATTTCAGATATGGCCAAATTTGATCGACATGCTAAGATCTTACAGACTGTGGCTATAGCATCTGCTATGTTTGACCAGCCTTTATCACTTATGTGTACTCCATTCAGTATGCCCGTATGCAGCTATCATTCTACCACCTAAATACTATTATATTGTTATCTCTTTCCAAAGTATTCATTGAGAATATTGAACAATATTGGACAAACAGTCATACAGACACCTTTTCACCTGCGAGAACAAACAAATAGGCATGTACCTCCAACATCTGGTAGAAGTCAGAACCCCATACAATAAGATTTTTGGCTGATCCTGCCAGAAATAAGAGTTTTGAAGTGACATTTATGTTCACATTATGCCCAACTGTACAGGTGTAGACAAACCATCACAAACACAATATAAGTAAAACCAATCACGTTTTTAGGTTAATTCATACTCGACAAAGTGGGGGACACGAACACCACAATATATATTAGCATCTATGGTATCTGTAAGAATCCTTAAATACAATTGTAAAAATGAGATCCTAAAAATAACCTGAAAGGCAAATGAGAATAACATGTTCATTATCTCAGAACAAAGGGCCAAAGGTGATTTTACAGTAAACAAACCAATGGGCCAAATGTATTACGTGTGAGGTGTCATTTATCTGGCATACAATATTCTTAATTCACAATTTAAAGTTTAGGTGGGATTAGACTGCACAAGAAGGGTCTTCAGTATTGATAACCTCCATGACAAATAGTAAATGATGTAGCCTTTATTTATCATTCTTTTTTTCTTTTTTTTTTTTTGGGGGGGGGGTTATGCATTCCAGCAACCACTTACTATTAGATTTTAGAGCAAAATAATTTTTGGACATGGATTTCAATAACAGTTATCATGTGTTCCAGGATGAATCCTCTTAGAGGTTACTTTACATATTTGTGGTTTACCAGCTACTGAAAAATGAGGGAGGTGTTTTTATTTAGGTTGCCCTCTTTTTGGCATTCTCTTCCACTGACTGCCGTGACTGATGAGCTTAGATTCCATGAGATGTTCTGGTCTTCATGAACTGAAGCTTTCCAGAAATGATACAGTATCTGCTTTATATCAAGAAATTAATTTACAGGAACACACCTAAATTCCCACAATATGTTTCTCAGGACCTATGTTATCTTAACCTTCGCCCACTATCCTGTTTATGTGATTAAACTGTATAATTATTGGCCAGTTTTTTAGCTTAGGTTCCCAGGAGAACATGATTTTACCACTTATATACTTAGGGTCGCTTCTAAACCACTGACACGTAGTTGTGGGGCTGTTAGTGGCAGTGTAGATATACCTTTATTTTGTGTAATCTTGCTGCATAAAAAAAAAACAAAAAAAAAAAACTTTCAATCCATATGCGAATGAGCTGTTCAGTACACCCAGAACTTGGCTGCACCTGCAAGAGCAACCCTTTTTACCACTGGCCACCACCCAGCACTGCTAACTAACATGAAGATTGAGAGGCCACAATGTGCAGCGAGCACAGGTGAAATCGGGGGCTTCAGCAGTTAGCCAGATTGCTATATCCAGCAAAATAAGGTATCAAACTCAAGTTCAACTTTGCAACAGCTATACCTTTTGCCACTTTTGCACAATAAAAACAAAGAAAAAATTATTTGTGTTGCTGCATTGAAAGACCCATTACTTCTTTACTTATTTGTAGAGAGAGCTCTACAAGGGTTTGTTTTTCTGGAACAAATTGTAGTTCTTATTGGTACCACTTCAAAGTAAATAGGACTTTTTGATCATGTTTTATTCCATTTTTTTAATTTTCACAGCAATAATCATGCAGGTGATATAATGTAATAACTTTATAAACACAGAAATGCCAATTTTGTATTTTTGTTTCACATAATAAGGAAGGAGCGGGTTTTTACATTTTTTTCCCCATTAGTTGATAACATGCCTAATTCTTTGATCGCTTGTACAATACACTAATAATTTTGTACTGGCAGGCATGCTTTTATACCCTGCCTCTATCAGTCTAAGGCCCCTTGCAGACAACCATGGGCGAGATCTGTGTGCTATCCGTGTTTTTCGCGGATAACACACTGACTTATTCATTTCTATGGGCACATGCACACAACCATATTTTTCACTGATCAGTGTGCGAGCCGGGATTCCGCGCCGCATCAGATAGAACAGGTCCTATTCTGTTCAGTTTTTGCAGAAGCCTATGGGAGACTAAGAACCTAGGACAGCACACTGATGTACTCGGTGTGTCATCAGTGTGCTGTCTGTTTTTGAGGACAAGCTAGGGATATAATTAGATGTCACTTGTGTTTTTTTTATGGTGGATCCGCAAACTAGGATCACACACTGATGGCACACTGAAGACACTCTGTCAGTTTTTGTGGACATACTTCACTGATGCTGAAGAAACACTGAATACACTCTGTCCGCAAAAACTGAACACTAATTAGTAGTTTGCTGACCGCAAAATACACACAGTCATCTGCAACTAGCCTAATACTGAGAGTGCACTAAGATGAGGGCTGTTGCTAAGTCCCTGGGCTGCCATGACAACCACTGAAACCCAGTAATGAGGCAATGGGGTGATGGAAGTAGCCTCATCATTTGTAAACCAACCAGCACCTAGAAGCAGGAAGAAAAAAAATATTGTATAGTCAAGCACTTTAGGAGCACAATGTCGAGCAGACATACAGTACTGTGGAAAAGTTTTAGACATGTGTGGAAAAATGCAGCAAAGTAAGAAAGCTTTCCAAAATAGAAGTGTTAATAGTTTATTTTTGTCTATTAGCAAAATGCTAAGTGAATCTGTTCATGTAATCTCAGACAGACTCGATGATGTTGAGATTAGGGCAATAATATTGGACCCATTGCAGGCATTGCACGAGGGATGAGTATCTACCTACATTTCTCAGCATTGAGAACACCATTAATTGTGACCAAATCCCCAACTCCATTTTCTAAGATTGCGGGAACAGTCCAGTTTTTATTATAGCCAGGACTCTTCTGAGAGCTGCCAGGCCTGTCATAGTAATGTAAGTACTGAGGATTGCCTCCGTTAGGCTCCAATATTTATACAGTGATTTTCCCATAGACAGGTATCCCTGCTTACAAAAATGCCTGAATTATACATATGTTTGTCTTATACGGTGAACACCATAGCGGTATAAAATTCCAAAATATCTGACTCACCGTTTTTTGCCATTTTGCCTCCGCCAAAAAATTTACTAAAACGTTGGACATTCACCAAAATGGTATACGTAAAATCTACATCTTGTACCACAAAAAGATACCTTACACGATTCCATATATGGAAACATTACAAGATATGAGTGTCAGAATATGGTGACTAACATAAGTTTTGTATTTTGTAAAGGTATTAAAAATAACAACAACTATATAAATTTGTTATTGCTGTGATTGTGCCGACCTGAAGAATATAAAGAACATTTTTACATCAGTGAATGCTGTAAAAGTAAAACTCATGCACTTTTTCTATAATTCCACCCCACTCTGAATTTTTTTCCAGCTTCCTAGTACATTGTATGGAATATTAAATGGTACCATTATGAGGTACAATTTGTCCTGCAACAACAAGCCGACTGTGTATGGAAAAAACTTATGGCTTTTGGAAAACGAAAATGAAAAGTTATTTATATTATTTATTATGATTTTTATATTATGAATATAAACGATTTTGTATGTCAGGGCTCTTTATTTGCGGGGCACGTTGTTTTTTTTGGCACCAATTTTTGGTATGTATGAATTTTTCATCACTTTTTACTTCTGTTTTTGGAGGAAAGCGAGGTGACCATAATACATTAATTTTCACTATGTGTTTTTATTTATTTATTTTTTTTATATGGCATTCACCGTATGGGATAAATAATACTATTTTTGAATAGTGCAGACTTATATGGATGGGATCGGGGTGGGGGAACCTAACATGTTTGTTTACTTTATTTTGTTTACATTATGTGTTTTTTTTAATTAAAAGTTGTTGCTTTATTTTTACTTTTTTATTATTTATTTATCTTTTATACTTGGGCCATTCGGGAGGTCATTGTATCATATCTCACTTTGATGTAGTGAATTCCATGCTCATGGCCGTAGTCATCTGGGAAATATGGTTTTGTGCAGGAGGCCTAAATTGTATCACTATGGGAAAACGGAAGGTAGGCAGTGGATACAAACTGCTTGTTTAACCATACATTGCATTTTTTTAACAGTTTTTTTTATGAAAAAGGCTTTAGGGATTTGGCAGTGGCAACTGGCAACTACAGATTTTGAAGAAAATGTGGCAGACTGTCAGTGTGTCTGGTTGTAAGGGACATAGTAGCTTTTTAAAACAAAGCACCAAAACTATCCACTTTTGGGAGCAGATACTGCAGCAGCACTGGAAGAAGCAATGGGTTTTATTTTGTTTTTATTATGCCAGCAGTGTGGCAGTGGTGACATGAACATGAGAATGTAAAATGCTGAACACTGGCAGACTGGCAGTGTGTCACCTGGTTGAAAAGTAAAGGAGCTTTTGGAAAGCAAACCTAATTGATCTTTTTCAGGGAGTACACCACCATGGCATCAAAGTAGTGAAAACTACAGTATACTGCTGGCTAAGTTATCTCCCTGCTCTTTTCTTGCTTTCATCACCACCAAATTGCTCCTTTCTCTGTTCATCACCTTACATAGTACCTATGACATCATCTCTGTGACCTCTCCAACCATCCCTCATGATTGGCTGAGAGACTGTCATGTAATGATGGCAAAAGCCTTCCTCAGTGGTAGTAAGATCATTTGATGCTCTGCTGTTCTTTCGCATGTGTCACAGTCGTTCTTGCTTCCCCGAAAAGAATTGAAAAAGTTAGAAACTGAAACTTTTAAAAAAAATTTGATTTGCCCATCTCTAGATATAATTTTTAACACAATATCACAGTACTATATAGTTTTGATAAGCTAGTGACACATATATCTGGACATATCCAGCCATGTGGAAAGATAAGGAAGGGCACATCTGTACATATTCAGATATAGTAATGACCTGAATATGAGTATGAAATAAATGAATATAAATATATTTGTCTACAGAAATTCTATAGACCTGTCACCACATGTCTCTTGATAAAGCAACAAATACCATTCTCTACTGTCTGGCATTGTGTGCCCACATAGACTCCTTTTTGTACTGCATATTATAGTGCATTTAAAACTAACATTATGTCATTGTGTCTTTTAACGTTTAACCACTTTCCAAAAGCTCTATGCTCTTGACCAAAAGACTTTTGGAAGTGGTTTCATGCTGTATATCTATAATACATGTGTCTCATATCATCTTATGATAACATTTGTTATAGATGTTCCTGCCAAGCAATAGACACGTATTGTAAATGTGGCGCCTCTCCTTCAAGATTATTATAAACAAAAATAAAATAAGCAATTAAAATCATTTTATGGGTTTACATCGCCATATGTTTGTCCTTCATAAACTTCAGAAAGAACTTGCATCATAAAAATAAAAAAAATTTAAACAAGTTTCACTTCACTCATCTCCATAAATAATACCAAATACAATAAATCAATGGTGTAAAATGTGGTCCATGGTCAACCTTGCTAATTTTAGTTTATAGTTATGGGGGGAAGGTTATCCTTATATTTCTATTGAGTGCATTAATCTAAACTATAAAACTTGAATAAAATGGTTAACACAAAGTAAGTGGATAACTACAAGAAGTTTGTTGAATCTTTTGTACAGACATATTCTATTTAGAGTAATACCAATGAAAATGTTTCGGTGTACTTGAATAATACTGACATTTTTAATTCTTTAAAGATAAATCATTTAAATAACTTTTAGATATAATATATAAAAGATGTTAGAATTTTTAAAGGGGCATGGCACACAAAGCACAAAGCATAATACAGCCACATTTTACAACAATGCTGTTATAGAAACCTCAAACAATGTCATCCTATGAACCCCCATACAGTGTCAATCAGACCCTATGGCCAGCCATAAAGTCCCCTGCCTACAAACACTCTATTTGCAGATAAAGAGGCGTATGAAGGTCCAGTCATAGAGCTCCCAAGTCACATCCATATTCTATTAAAATTCAGAAGCAGTGATCCATATCATATCAGTTAGATAACTTTCATACAGTGCCAGTTTCATTTTCCAATTTTAAAGTGCATCTTTTGCATAACTCATGTTATGACACCTTCCCATCTTTGTATTGGGCTTTTTGGTGGTAAAACATCATAACTACAGCTTTGAGAGCTATATGCTGTCCAAGATATTCAATGACAGTTCTATTGTAAACATTACATACTACCGAGTGTGCTATTCAAGTGTCTTCTAGGGTTCCCTTTCGATATTTCTATAGCAGATTCTATTTGACTCTGAACGGACACACGGTACCAGAAGACCCAGAAGATAGTCAACTTAGACTCGCATAGCACACTTGGTTGTGTGCATGAATTCTTACCTGTGGTATAGCTGTACCTGTAAACGTATGTCAACATTTCTAGTGTGATGTGATATGTAGGTACCCCAACAGAAATCTAGATACCACAAAAAGATGAAGGAAAGGACTATATTAAAAATGATAGAAAAATATTTTTTGCCAGTGGGAAAAAGTGCCACTTAGTGTAAGATATTTATTTAGAAGTCTTCAGCAAAGTACATTAAAGGGTAATCTGGGCTAAAAAATTCCAAAACCATCATTGCAACCCATCATGATTAGCTACTGAGGGTTTAGATGCTACAATGTGTCATTTTGTGAGATTTCATATCAATTTTGGCTTCTAATTGTAATAGGAAAACAAACTTGGAATATCAAAAAATAAAGTCTGCTGCGTGTTTGTACAGTATGGTACATATAATTTGTATTATACCAAAGATAATTTTATATCAGGCGAATCAGGTTTATATGGCTTCATCACTTGGTTGCAATCATAATATCCCCCTCCCTATATATTCTAAACTATGACTTCCTTGGTTGTTGTCTTTGCATTGCTATCCCTATAGTTTAATACTTACAGGTTTCATTAGAAGCCTTTTGTCTCATTTCTAAGGATACATACACACACTGCAAATTAGATTTGGATTTTCTGCATGGATTTTCATGATGAAGCCAACCTCACACAAAGTGTAAATTATATGCAGTGGAACAAACCTGAAAATCTGCACAAAATTCTGCATGTATAACATATGCTGGTTTGTAAATACAATGCATAGCTAAGATCTGCTGTTGTTTGTGAATGGTGTTTGACACTTTGCATTCTTTTATACTGCGCTGGGTTATTTTGGTATAACTTTTACAACTAAAACTAAATATGGGTGCACTAATAGAGCTAAACTCTGTTAAATATTATAAAATACTGTGTTGTTGTGGCATAGCCTGTGGTATTGGTTACCTATAGAATACTAAGGAATTTTAACACAATTTTAATATTTTAACTCATATTTGGAATATAACTTTAGGATTGAATGTTTTCAATTATGTTATTCTCCTTTCTATCCTATTTTACATATAATACACACTACATGTATATATATATATATATATATATATATATATATATATATATATACACACATACACACATACTGTATTTGTATACATATCATATACATACACAGATACGCATATACACACACACACACAAACACACATTTCTTAGGACAGAAGAAAATCTGGAGAAAATATATTTTTCATAGAAGACAGAATGGATAAAAATTGCACTATTACTGAAAATGACTTTATTATCAGAATTCACAAAATTGAACCATTTTGAAATAAGAAATATATTCTCCTCCCTTAATTCTAGGCACTTGTAAAAAAAACCTGTGGACTGCAGAAATTGTCCTTTAATCTTCCTTTCAATAGCATAATATATAGCGAATATTGTGTATAACGTCCACTCAGTCACACTCATTATATGAAGCAACACTAATGGTGGGTTATATAAAGGTTCAGCAGGTCATCTTGAGCATGCTCCTGACATTTGATGAGTTCACTTATCTCTCTACAACAATGACTGAGATACTTGGACAATATCACATCTAGAATAGGCTGCAATATGACAAGCTGTAAACTACAAGGCTGTATCTTATAGGGTTGTAAAGGCTACACTAAAACTGATGTGTTCCATATGAAAATGAATGCATACAATTTTACTGAACATATCCATTTCCAGTAGTATCTGCATAATATGTCTCACAAATGACTCCATTCCAAAAGAATTTGTCAGTCACTGCTGTCTCAGGCAAAGCTGGATGGATATTACTTTTTTCTTTTTTCTCACAGTGTTAGAGCATTGATACTAAGTGACTTTTCAGTGCTAGTTGCTATATATATATATATATATATATATATATATATATATATATATATACACATACACAGAGAGAGAGAGAGAGAGAGAGAGAGAGAGAGAGATACCCAGTACTAAACAGTTCAAAAGTGTAAAAGCCCAATATACTGGCAGGATCCATTCTGTGGAAACTATGACTAGCAGCATGTCCACATATCTACAGGAGGCAGTTGGGCATGTTAGCATTGTAGCTTTGCATAAGATGGAGGGTCACAGGTTGGAAACCAGTACCATACACATTGTATATATATACTGGTGTAATTACATTTTACTTCCCTGAAGTCTTTGGGGCACCACACCTAAATGGTCTGCATGTTCTAAACAGTATGTGTTTGCTTCACCTATTTAAAGGGGACCATTACATTGCCTGTTTTAGTAAATACTGTACTTTTATTCCTCAGAAAATACCAAATATGGAGCATTTTTTAAAACTGCAATGTGCTGTTCTTATTAAATTGACAACTGGACGGTACCATTACCCTTTTCAATATGTCAACAGTGTCAGACTGTGTAAGAAAATGCCCCTACAACAAGGGGAATGGTAACAACCCATCATCAATTATGCAATACATTACCAGGAGAAATAGCAGAGGACAGATACAATGCAGAAATCTAATAAAAGATGCTACAGTTTTTGTTATTTCATATTGAATAACTTACCAGGTTTTTTCAGTTTTTCAATGTTGAAGACTTATCTTTAGGATAGGCCATCAACATCTCATTGGTGGGGTCCCCTTTAAAAATGTAAGGTAAATGATCAGTAACAAATCATCTGCAAAAGCTGCGGTTTTGTGCATAAAGGCATCTGTATGCACCCCTTGAATGGCCTCGGTCTGCCTAAGTTTGAGTAGGAGATTCACCATTACTAGGACAAAAAGAGATGGAGACAGGGGGCACCCCTGTCTTATCCCATTAGAAATGAAAACTGGGTCCATCACGGTACCGTTAACCTGGATTCTTGCTGATGGTCAATTATATAGTTTGAATATAGCAGATTCAAAGGCCGTTGGAAACTTATCTAGAACTGACTTCAAAAGCCTTCTCAGCATCTGTTTCGAGAAGGACCAAGGGTGTTTTTGTCAGAAGAGCATGGTACATAACATAAAACTCTACTGATATTGAGTCGTCCCTCTCTGCCTCTGACAACCTCAACCTGCTCCACACCAATTATGCATAGGAAAATTGGTTGTTGGTGTTGTGACAGGAATTTTAGCCCACCATTTCAAATTGCAGTTTAATAGCAAGATGGGCCTATAACTTTCGCGTCTCTAGGGATCCTGTCCCTCCTTAGGAAGTATACGTAGTTATGAAAGGCTCTAAGCCTGTCTTGGGAGAGAGGAGCCCAACATCAAGGCATTACACAATTCGGAAATATGTGGGAGAAGCAATTGTTGGAATTTCTTATAGTACGATATTGGTAGCCCATCAGAGCCAGGACTTTTCCCTGAAGGGATTGTGCACAGAACTCTATTTCCTGATATGTAATAGGCACAACTAGAGCATCTTTTTCAGTCTCTGTCAAAGTGGGGGCAGATATTGAAGACAGAAAAGAGTCAATTAACAGTTGTTTCTCTTGTGTTTGCTCACTATTTGTAGGGAAGCTATCTCCTATGGTATAGAGGGAGAAGTATAATTTATGGAATTTCCTAGCAATGGGTGTAGAGGTAAGACACTCATTATCCTCAGATTTGTTGATGTTTATGAACATTTTTATTTGTTTCTGTTTAATTAACCGGGTCATAAGTTTCCATCCCTTATTTTCATGTAAATAAATTTACGGTAGCTTTTTAAGGTTTGAAAAGCTTTAGACGCCTTATGATTAAGCAAGTCCCTGAGACATTGTCTCAGTGTACATAGCTCAGTATGGAGTGATGGGGATCCAGAGGGCTTATGCATATTTTCTAAGGCTTCAGTTTGTTGCCAAAATAGAATTGACCTGTTGGTCTCTAAGCTTTTTGGCTCATAAAGCAATGGCAATAAGTTGTCCCCATATAAAAGCTTTGTGAAATTCCCAGAGAATGGACTTGGAGATCTGATGGGAATCATTAAAGTGGAAGAATTCTTCCAATTTATTTTCCTTATAATATTTCATGCTCAAGAAGAGTATCATTTAATCTCCAAGTCCATTCCCGTGCTATCAGTGCAGGGAGGTGTAAGACATTTGATACTTGTACATGGTTGGAAACTAAAATATTTTCTATGTTGGCATTTTGAAGATGTTGTACCAAACAAATAAATAAATGATCAATCCGCTGGTATTTGTGGCGGGGTGGAAGTAAAAGGTATAATCCTTATTTGTAGGATTTTTCACATGCCAAGCATTAACTGGTGCATCTGAGATAGCAGAAGTTTAAGTTTACTTAGGGTGGCGTCAGATATTAGTGGGACAGGAGAGTTAGAGTCTTAATGATGTTCTAATGTTACATTAAGGTTGCTGTTATTATATCACTGGAGCAAATATCAAAAAATGCAGGATCTGACTGACAACAGAGAGTAGTAGATTAAGCTACTGTAACTAAATCTCACACAGTGCTGAGAGATAGATCATTGGCACCCAAACGTCTTCACTAGCGCCAGCCACAAAGCCAGATAGATTTGTGCTGAATTTAGACCACATTATCACCACAGAAGTATAAGAAATAAATACTCTACAAGCTAATGTTAAACCAGAACCCACAACAAACTCACAAGGCAGAGTGAATCTGTCCAATCGAAAAGGTCAATCCAAGAGGTATTGTCAGAGCCAAAATCAGAAGACAAGTGAATTTCCAGAAACAGGCCTATGGTTAGTAATTCAGCAATCCTGCACAAACAATCTGATTTCAAATCCTCACTAAAGTAAAAACTAATAGCAGACACCTGAGTGGGCAGGAATCGAGTCTAATATCCCTCCTCAGCTGCTGATTGAATCAGCAAGAAGAGCTTTGAAAACTTTGAATAGCAGAAGATTAATATGTTGGCATGGTAAACTTCACAGCAGCTAGCTATTTAGCACACTGCGATTCCTAAGAGTTGCTTCCCAAAATAAGATAGCCTTCACTAAAAGATTGCAGTTCTCAGAGCAAGTAAAGGATATAAGTATAAGGAGCCAAGTAAGCTGTCATACATCAGGGGTGAATACATTTGCAATTGTTACTAAAGTGTTGGAGAAGTGGCCTTTAAGAAATACAAACCTACCCTTGGGGTCAATTGTGAAAGCTGTCAGTTTGTGAATCGATATGGATAGTACACATAATTTGTATATGTGGAATTAAACAGTTGGGAGTATGGAGTCATGGATCGTTGGGGGGTATGATTGTGTCTAAAATGGGTTTCTTGTAATATCAAGATATCTGGGGAGTCCTTCCTGATGAAATGAAAAACCCTGAATCTTTTTGGAATTTAAGCCCTTTACATTTGAAGACCATAACTTAAGTCTATCCATTTGCAATCCATGTTATGGAGTTTTTGGCAGAAGGGGGAAGAGGGGAGGTCAGTGACCATCTATAAAAAATAGCAGTACACAACACAAAACAGATCAGTTTTGGGGCTTAACAAAATACTTACAACCAAACCACAAATATGAAACACCACTGCAAGAAATTAAATACAATCCTCCTCAGAGTCCCAGTATGAAGAGGCTTGATAAAAGTGCACAATAACACCTGATAAGGTGGTATCAGGGGAAAGAGACAATCTGCCATCTAACAATATTGACCGGGCTAGATTGCGCAACAAAAGTTTAGAAAACAATATGTAGTGAACACCCACCAACAAGGAAAAACTGATCTGCTAATATCCCAAAAAAATGGGGGGGAGAGGCTATGGGGATTCAGGGCTGTAGTAGATGATGGGGCAAGAGGGATGGAGGGGCAGTGGGGGGAAGGGGTACAGATATCATAAGTCAAGTTTACATATGTCACATAGCAATATAAACCAGCAGCCATGGAAATACAGAGGATGTCAAGAACCCCACCCTCAGATAAACAGTTCAAAGATACTATTGAAAAGAATAAGGTATTTGTTGCTAGAAGCTTCTTGCTCCTAAGTGACTTGTCTTTTTTTGCAGGGTTCCATGTCTGGAATTTAAGAGGGTGGGATAATCCCATCCACAAAGGAGCATCAACTGGAGTCATGTCCAGCTTCTGCCATGCTGCTTGCAAATCCTCTCGAGTAACCTAAGCCAAAAGGGTACAACCAGCAGATGGGTAGCTTTTGGGCATGTAAAGTTTCAGTCGCTGTGTAAGGGAATCACTAGAGGAGCGATTCCCCAGTAGCTGCTGGAGAACTTAGGGGGAAGGGGCACAACAAGACAGTGGACCCTAAGCTGAATCCCCCCACTGTCCCTGGCTAACTTGCCCGATCTGTCCTAGGTGACAGACAGCAACCAGTCGACAATCCCTCTTTATAATAAGTGATAACACAGAACGCAGACAGGACGCACAAACAACAAAGGGAGGTCAGCTAGCTAAGGGGTGGTAACAAACGAGCAATGCAGTACAAAATCACAATCCAAGAGAAGTCAAAGGTAAGCCAGTGGTCAGAAAATCAGAAGACCAGGTAACAAGGAACAAGGAGTATAGCCAGTAAGCGAAATACAATAGCAGGCGCCAATGGGAAAGTGAGCAAACAATAAATAGGGAGAAAGAACCCGCCCCAGACTTGATAGGAGGATAGGCTGTCAATCACCAAGGCAGGACTAAAGTTAACTCTTAGTGGAGCAGGGGGAAAGCAAGGTGAAGGAGAAGGGCGTGGTGGAAAATCAATTAAAAGAACAGACAACTATTAAACCAGACATTAAGCACATAGAACAGAGAGCACTGGAACTAGAGGAGACTCAGGAAGCAGAAAGTAGGCTAGCCTGAATCTGTAGCTAAGGAGGCTCTTCCCGCGGCAACCACACAGATCTTTGCATCACTGATAGGAGAGGAGGCTGCAGCTAAAGTTACAATGGAAAAGGTCCCCTGAGCCTTAAAGAGGATCTGTCACCAAGTACAAAATACTAAATGTTATACATCATTTGATTCCTGCTTTGTTGCAGAACAATTTGATGTTTTTCTTTATAAAATCCATCCACTTATTCAAAAGATATGAGCCTTGAAAGGTTATAGCCCTGATTCTCCAAGTTGGCAGTAAGCTTATGTTTTTCTATGAGAAATGGAGAATCAGATAGTTTACATATAACCTTCCAGGGGGTCATATCTTTCGAATTGGTAGACAGATTTTAAAAAGTAAAAAACACCAACTTATTCAGGGACACAGCAAAAATTAAATGTTGTATGTTATTTAACATTTTCTACTTGGTGACAGGTCCTCTTTAAGACCCAAACCCCCTGTCAGAGAACCCCCTTGTGATGTTATATGTGGCATCATGAGTTACACTGATACAGCAGCCATGTTAGGCGAGGCCTGGGAGACACAAGATTTGAAGATTGTGTATGAAGATTCAAAAATTCAGATCTTTCAGGATTTAGCTGTTAGCACATTGGCAAAACACCATATTCTTAAACAGCATGTAACATCCTTGCCTGTTCAGGCTTTGGCACCATCCTCCGGGTGCACGCTGCGGCGCAGGAGGCGTGCCCGGTTGTGATTCCTTCCTTTGGGTTTTTCTTGTATTGTCTGAACACTGTCCTATTCCCTCACCTCCTTAAAACAGACGATAATGCTTGGGTAAGGGTCTTTTTAGAAAGGCTCTTGAAATATGTATGGAATCAGACTTATCCCCTTTGTCAGAGCTTTCGTCATCTGAATCCTCTGCAGACGACACTTCCTGAGTCGCAGGAGAAGCCATATTAGTTCTCCCAGCAGGAAGAAGCATACTTCTTTTTAAGAAACTTATCTTTGTCTTGCTGACTTTTAGCAGGTTTTGGGGTGTGCTGAGCTTCAATGAAGGATTCTCTCCCTGGTTTGCCTATCTTGGGCTGAAATTAGATGTGTTAAAAGCTGAAAATTCAGAATGTCTGGTGAGGAGCCCTGGGACTACACTTCCATCACCTAGAGTGGCAAGCTCCACCATAATTTATTACTTTCTTAAAAGGAAATATAACTTAAAAGGATATATAACTTTCTTAAGGGAAATGTGTGTCCAGAAAATATCCCATTTTTCATTAAAATTTTATGTGAAATATATTTTAAAAGAATTTTTGGTGAGGTTTACAAATTTTAGATTAAAAAATGCTACCCTGCCTCTGGCCACTAATAATATACTAAGACTTCCTGTTTGCTGTAAGAGAAGCAGTCACCTCACTTATCAGCACACTGATGATCACAGCTGCCATGTATATGTAGATAAGACACAGATTAGGTAATTTCACTGCATGTCCGACTTTGTTTCCAGTGAAAAAAAATGGCTTCGCGGAGCAGAGGATGTAAGCGCACACCCGCGCATTGCTTTAAAAACCCATTTAAATTAATGGGGTTTTAAGCAATGCATCGCAAACCTTCACCTATCCAGCTCCTATCCAGTTTTCCGAGATTTTCAGTCAGATTCGCGGCGGACTCCAACGCAAGTGTGAACCCACCCTTATCTACACCCTCCTCTGTGCAGTAACCTCTGCAAAGGTCATAGAACATGTCTATAAAACTCTCCCTAAGAAGTCAATAGGGTCTGCTCCAAACCATGTGTCTATGACCCATGGTACATCTACAGGAGACAGGAAGTCTCAGACTATTTTAGGCTTAGTGACAAGAGTTGGAATTTATAGGATTTATAGGATTTTTAAAAAAAAACCCATAGATAATAAGATGAAAAATTAACATAACTAGAATTCTTAAAAATATATTTAGGGCTGAGGCCCCACGTTGCAGAAATGCAGTTGTTTTTTAATGCAGTTTTTACTGTATTTTTTGGGGACAAAGCCAGGAGTGAATTGAGCAGAAGGTAGAAGTATAAGTGCTTCCTACATATTTCACAATCCTTTTGTAGCCATTCTTGACTTTGGCTCAGAGAAAACGCACCAAAATCTGCAACATAAAAGCTGCATTTCCAAAATGTGGGGCCTCAGCCATAAAAATGTGACTTAAACAATAGGTCATTTGCTGGCAACACTTTCCCTTTAAAGATGTTATTGCCAATTACCAATAGACCAGATCTCTATGCATAGCCTGAATATAAACCCCTACTTTGCACACCAAGAGAGCTTGCTCTGGGTAAATTTACTAAGACAGTCTTATACAATGCCATAATTAGTGTCTAAAGCAGGGATAGTCAACCTTTTTTGTTCGGCATGCCGATTTTAATTAAAAAAATCAAAGATGAGGTACTCGGAGTGCCGGTCAATAATTGTAAATCTGATGACCCCTAAACTAAAGTCATATACCACAAACCATAACACAGAAGTGCTGCCACCAGATGCTTTAGGACACATGCGTTTACTGCTATTTCCTGGGACGCTCCTGTACTTTCCCATTAGAAGCAATGAAAGGCCATGTGCAGCCCCCAATTAGTAGAAAACACACCATTATACAGAATAATGTCCCATAGTGACCCCTGCACAAGGTATTATATCCCATAACAGCCTCTGCACAAGGTATTATATCCCATAACAGCCTCTGCACACCGTATTACGTCACATAGTGGCCCCTACACACCGTATTATGTCACATAGTGGCCCCTGCACACGGTATTATCTCATATAGTGGCCTCTGCACACCGTATTACGTCACATAGTGACCCCAGCACACGGTATTATGTCATATAGTGGCCCCTGCACACGGTATTATCTCATATAGTGGCCCCTGCACACCGTATTATGTCACATAGTGACCCCAGCACACGGTATTAGGTCCCATAGCGGTCCGGTATTAGGTCCCATAGCAGTCCCTACACACGGTATTAGGTCCCATAGCGGTCCCTGCACACGGTATTGGGTCCCATAGCGGTCCCCACACACGGTATTAGGTCCCATAGTGGCCCCAGCACACGGTATTAGATCCCATAGCGGTCCCCGCACACGGTATTAGGTCCCATAGCGGTCCCCGCACACGGTATTAGGTCCCATAGCGGTCCCTGCATACGGTATTAGGTCCCATAGCGGTCCCCGCACACGGTATTAGGTCCCATAGACCCCCGAGTATAATAAGTGCAGGTCCAAGAGAGGGGACAAACATAAAAAAAACCAATGAACTCACCATTCCACGCTCCGCAGCCGCTGTGTTCTCTTCGGAGCTTCTGTCTGTAGTTAGCGACTGCTGATTGGGTCTCTGGGGTCACGTCGCGTAATGACGTATGCGTCATGACTATAGACGTGACCCCTGTCAGCTGTCAGAAGTGCCGACAGATTGCACAGCCGCCGCGTAGCGCAGGGAGCAAGGTGAGTATCATTGTTTTTTATGTTTCTTCACTTCTCCTAAGTCTCCGCTTATTATACTGGAGGTCTGAAGATACCCCACAGTATAATAATAGCAGTTTTGTTTCGGCCGTGTTTGGTCCGATTGAAGCTGCTGGGGGAGGACTCCGCTGCCGTGCCAGGGGAATAAGCCTCGCGTGCCACTCTTGGCACGCGTGCCAGGGGTTGCCGACCCCTGGTCTAAAGCGTCAACACAGTGTCTAATGCTGAATGATAAATCTGGTGTTTATTTAGACTGTATAGTCTATGTTCATTCTACCTATAGTTGGCTTAGTTTTGAGTCAGAACTTTCTGCCAACAATCTGAATTTTGGTGCATTTTTTTGCCTCTTAAACCGCTCACAATTTTTCTGCTAAGCCATGGCCACTTGACTAGCAAGTTGGAAACATTTTATCTTAAACTAGACGTGACAAGATGTGCCAAAATACGCTGAGATGCACCAAAATGTCTAACAGAATTTTGTCGGAAATGCAATAGTTAATATTGGCCACTGTTTTTTACTTTCTTAGAGTTGCTATCAAGACACTCATCTTATTTCATTTTTTTGTTTAAGTCAAATGTTAAAGTAAAATGTGATCACTTATGAATTTCTACTTCCATGTATTTATGCCATCATCTTAAATATGAAACTGTCTGGCAAAAGACTTCAAAGGGTAACTGTCATAGCACATAGCAGTTTAGGCAAATTTAGATAAGAGGACACAAGTGCCAAGTGTTAACTCCCTGCCATAGATTGGCATGTTGGATCAGTGCCACTTGCTTGCACACTGTGTTGAGTGTTGAAGTGGGATTATATGAGATACATCATGTTTTATTAGGAGAAGAATGAGCAGTGGTTCCTCTCTCAGCTAAGATGTAACATAATTTTGCTTGGCTCCCGTAGAAGACACATTACTGGCAAGACTGCGGCTCCATTCAGCCAAGGTGAAGAATCAGTGGTCTACATTTTTGCATTCATCAAAGGAAGAAAAAACTGCCAGGCATGGTGGGAAGAACAAATTGGACATAAGTACTGAAATCAGTAGATGGGAGGTTTTAGTAGAATTTGTTTCAGATTTTTGCAAGCTTCATTTTATAACATTTAATTGCAGTTCCCAACATTTCCAACTTATTAAACACTTCCTGTATACACCCCATGGGAAACAAATACCCTGGAGAGAGTATTACTTTGCTTAACCTAGAGCGTAGTATATGTCTGGAATGTTTTGTTCTTCTACTTAAACATCTGCTTTGCTGTAAAGTGATTCAGCCTGTGTGTGATCCAGCCTTCACCCTTCACATAGAAGATATTCTCCAGTGGAAAACTATTCTAAATTAAATATAGAGATGTCATAATCCTTGGAGGTCTGAAAATGCTTGTCTTAAATTTGCAAACTAAACCTTGTGTCAATGTAATCCAAAGTATCTATAAGCAGTGTAAAGCCAGATTAAGTAATATAATCTTAAGGGAAGGCCAACATAAAATGGATTTTGAAGGGTGTGTAACTAAATTAGGAGAATAAAAGCTTAAGGGGGAGGTCAAAAAAACTGAAAAGGCTCTGTAATAGCTGCTTTGGGATCCATTTTACTTGGCCATTAGGAGGAGAATTTCTGGGCCACCCTTCTAGGTTATTTGTGAGGATCTGTAGGAGGATATACAGCTTGAAACAGGGTGAGTGAATAGGATTAGCCAGACAATTAAAAGGGCACAGTCTTAGCAGTGGCGGATCTTGAAGTTGGATGTAGTGTGGATATGGAGACTCCTCAAGTATGGAGTTCTGGCACTTGTCTGTGACATATTGAGTTTCCTTGATGATGCCTCTAAGCCAGAGATAATTGGCAGAAGGTAAAATTAAGGTGCTCTCGGGCAGAATATCATGGGCTTTAGGACCTCCTTCTTTACTTAATATTTATTAATTAAATTGTTAAGATATATATAATATATATATATATATATATATATATATATATATTATATTTATGCTGCATTTTTTATTATGTATAAGAGGACATTGAAGTCTCACTTGGGTCAAGTGAATATTTTATGGTAACTATTTTAATAAATGATGGTGTAGCGTCACTATCAATATGGAAGGAAAAGTGGGTACAAAGCCAGGAGAAATAAGCTAATAGCTCTGGTACCATGGTGTCTTCTGTCAGTATTTGCAAAATTAGACATATCAGACTAATTCATGGATTGTTTGATCAAAAGCAATGTCCGGAAAGCTGTTTGACAAAATGGATCAGTCAGATATGACTCTCATTGGTTGAGCAGAGGTTCCTGGCTCTGCTGCTAGAAAGCAGTGCAGTGCAAATACCAAGTAAAGCTCTGATGAAGAGCAAAGATACAGTTTGTACTTATACATAAAGTAACTGGCAAGCACTATTCCTAGAGATACTTGGCTGACAATATTTATGAGGGCACTTTGACTGGCTATTTTATTGGGGCACTCTGGCACTGTATAATATGGCATGGAACATATTTAAGAGTATAGCATATGGATGCCCCATTTCCTGTCCTCCTAAACATATTTTAATTTATCACAACTTTTGACAATCCTATTGTACATTATTGGTTCATGTCTGTTGAATTTTGTTTGGATTGCCCTGTGTGTAGGGTATACAAAGCTTTATGTGGATATATAGACATGTAATAGGGTTTTCCTCAGTGTGCATTAAAGAGGACCTGACCCCAGGTCTGAAAAGTCTAATGACATACATAATCTTATAGGTGCTGTCAGTGGCATAACTAGAAATGCCTGGGCCCCAAGGTGAACATTTGACATGGGCCCCCCCCCCCCCCGAACCGGTTACGGGTCCCCAGACAGTAAAATATGCTCAGACGAGGCCCCAGATAGTATTATATGCTCAACAGTGGCCTGAACACAGCATTATATGCTCCACAGTGGCCCCCATACAGCATTATATGCTCTACATTTCTCCCCCCACACACAGTATAATATGCTACCCACAGTGGCCCCACACAGTATAATATGCTCCACACAGCGGTCCCCACCCAGTATTATATGCTTCCCACAGTGGTACCCACCCAGTATTATATGCCTCCCATAGTGGGCCCCACCCAGTATTATATCCTCCCTACAGTGGCCCCCACACAGTATTATATGCTCCCCACAGTGGTCCCCTCCCAGTATTATATGCCCCCCACAGTGGCCCCCACCCAGTATTATATGCTCTACAGTGGCCCCCACCCAGTATTATATGCTCTACAGTGGCCCACACACAGTATTATAAGCTCACAACAGCCCCCTCCGCTTCGGTGCTATTATTATACTTTGGGGTCTCCTCAGACCCCAGAGTATTATAATCGGAGGCCCAGGGAAGGTGATTAAAAACAACAAACATTCATACTCACCTTGCCTTACCTTGGCATCCTCGCTCCATCCTGCCGTCTTCAGCGTCTTCAGGCCCTCTTCCGATGTTGCAGCTGAGGCCTGTGATTGGGCCTCAACGGTCACATGGGGGTGTACTGACGTCATTACGCAGTGCGCCCCATGTGACCGCTGGGGCCTAATCACAGGCCTCAGTCATGACAGAGGAGCGCCGGAGAGAACGCTGCGCCCAGGAGAGGTGAGAATATGTGTTTATTGTTTTCAGTCACCTCTCCTGGGCTGCCATCTATTGGAAAGGGTCCTGCAATATGCCAGGGCCCCTTTCCAATAACAGTATGTATAGAGGTCGGGGAACCAGGCTTTCCCCGACCGCTATCATAGTGATCCGGGGCCCGGCCATCTCCAGCTGGCCGCAGGCTCCGTAACCTGCCGGGTCCGGGTAACCTGCCGGGTCCTGCAGGGGGTGCGACCGCGATCATTACTGGTTTGTGGGGTTCGCGGTAGCATCTGCCACAGGGCTCCGGGGCCCCTAATGTCCCCGGAGCCCTGTGGCAGATGTCTACTGCTGCTACCCCGATAGTTACGCCCCTGGGTGCTGTCACCCTGAGCATTTTGATGGTTTGTTTATCCCAATCCTTTCAGTCATATCAAAGATATAAGCCTTTTTAATGTTGATGCAAATTAGGGTAACATCACATGACATATGGCACACAGACACCCCCACCCCCAGAAAAACAGTGTTTCCGCCCACCTGGCAAGTATACCTTAATCTGCATCGACAGACTTATATCTGGATAAACAAGAAAACAAAATGCCCAGGGTGACAGACATTAGTATGAGCTATGGCATTGGACTTTTCAGATCTGGTGACATGTCACTTTTGTTTTTAGTATCATATGTTATTTCGAGTACACTTGTAGACATATCCCATGCATTACTAGTACCTTGGTTTTGGAAGTATGCATGCTTTTTTCTTTGTATAGGTGGTTGATAACGGAGTAAATAACCATTGAGAATTTTTAAATGCTTGGTAACAAGCATGTAAGAGACAGCCAATGTTGTCTTAAGCTTCATTTGTCTGTATAAACTGTTAATGTTGAATGTATTTCTGTGATTCTGTTCCTTTAAGACAGCAGCCATTGTAATTGTGACATGATGCTGGAGTGAGACCCCCCCCCTTTTATGTCAGCCTGCCTGTTCTGCAGACAGAGTGTGGGCAGAGAAGCGGGAAGGGGGGGGGGGGGGGGGGGGGGCCTTGGGGGGGGGTGTGGTGGGGTGGGGGGGGGGGGATTTTGGGGTGGGGAGGTGGTGTTTGGGGGGGGGGGGAAAAGGGGGGGGAGGGGGGAGAGGGGGGGGGGGGGGGGGGGGGGGGGGGGGGGGTGGGGGGGGGGTGTGGGGGGGGGGGGGGGTGGGGGGGTTTTTGGGGTTGACAGAGGGGGGGGAGGGGGGGGGGGCTGTTGATGTACTGGACGGCACCTGCTAAATCCCGGCTTACATCCCAGCTCAGTGTATGGATTCGGCAGGACTGTCAGTGTGCTGAGTGGAATCTGCTGTTGGATTACATTGCATTCAGTTGGTTTCCCTGTCTGTTAAAGAGGACTTCATTTCTCCCAAGATCCTGATAACCGTGAGGAGAGGACGCTTCACTATAAAAGAAAGGACCGACTTTGGGCCCCACCGCGCGCTTCTACGGACTGTAAGCGGTCCACCTGGACCACTGGGGAAAAGGGGGTGCACCCAAATGTGAAGTCAGGGTCAGTTAGGGATAGTTTTGAGTATATTGTTCATTCAGTGTCCATACTGCAGAAGTGGACAGAGTAAAAGTAGAAACCATTGCAGAATTTGCCTTGAAATTGTTCATGCTATATTGTATATTTTGCTTGTCTTTAGCCCTGTCATTTTACCTTTAACTAGCCTTTATTAACTTATAGTAAATATATATTTTTTTCTTGAACTACCGCGTGTGCGTTCATTTCTGGTTGCGGAGTCCAAACCACCTGCCTTGCTCTCGGTTCACAAATTGGCGTAGTCGGCAGGATCCGCTTACCAGAATGGACGGTGACGCACCCGTTCGGGAGAATGGTGCTGGAGGAAGAATGCCAGCAGGGGCTATAATGAGTCAGTTAGCTAAATTTGATGGCAATAATATGTCAGTGAGTATGTGGGTGGAACAGATACGAATGATACAGCGAATGTACCAGACCGCACCAGAAGTACTAGTAGAGCTAGCAATATTGACATTACAAGGGGATGCTAAGACCACGGTGATACTGAGGCCATTTGAACAAAGGCAGACATTTGAGCAAGTAGTCCAGATTCTAGAAACCATCTATGGAGAAACTGCATTGCTGGGGTCTCTGCAGGCTCGGTTCTTCCAGAGGGTACAACAGGAGAATGAAAGCCTTCCCCAATATGCAAATGCCCTACAAGAACTGCTCCGAGATATTCAAAGGAAGGAAAGAGGGGGGCTCGCCAGCCTTCTGTAACCCTGATCGGACTCTCCGTGACCAGTTTGTCCTGGGGATACGTGACGGCAGTTTAACTGTGACTATGCAGGATTTTATACGACGAGAGACTGATGCTAAATTCCATGATGTACAGGTAGAGGCCATCTCCCGTGCCAATAGTATGGTCCCGAGGCCGCAGACCGCAGTTGGAGTTACTTTGTCACAGGGGGCTAGTTCTGGCTCAGAGACAGTAGAAAAAGGGACGGTTAAAGAAATTCTCACAGTAATGCAGAAACTGCAAGAACAAATGGAACACTTGCACACTCGTTGTGATGAGCAGTCTATGAAAATTGCAGACTTCCAGAAGACTGGAGATGAAAGGGTGAGCCATCCACACCCAGCAAGTCAGAATCACCCACCACCCCGCTGGAGGGGTGAGGATAGGACCTACCGAAGGGGTCCAAATCATTTAGTGCAGTGCTCAGGAGAAATCGAAGGGGCTTACCGAAGGGGCCCAAACAGATGGCCAGAACGACGGGGGATACGCTGCTGGGAGTGTGGACGGATGGGCCACGTTGCTGCTAGATGTCCAGAGCAGCGACAAACTTATGAGAGACCGCCGTTAAACTGAAGTCCCCTGCTGCTGAAGGGCGTGTAGTAGGGGAGACTGACAAGGAGACTATGTGGGGAGAATGCCCTGATGATGACCTGATCGCTGCAAGTCCTGTCATACAGGTGGAAATGGAGGGTATTCCGGTTACCGGGATGATTGACACGGGTTCCCAAGTAACGACCTTGAGTAGAGACTGTTATGAACGGTACTTCCGGCAACATGTGAAATATGATCCCCATACATTCGTACGAGTGGTCGCAGCTAACCAGTTACCAGTTCCGGTCGTGGGAGTGGCCTGGATGAATGTCCGGGTATGTGGCCAAGATCTAGGTAGGAAAGGCATTGTGGTGGTACAGGAGTCACATGAAGTAAAGGTCCCTGTCATTTTGGGGATGAATGTGTTAAAAGAATTAGATCAGATCCTCTTTGAAAAGAAAGGTCACGGTTATTGGAAAGAAACCACCACCCATCGGCCTACTCAAACAGCTTTCCAGCGGCTGATCCGGACATGTGGCTTACAGAAAAGTTCAGATGCACAGCGTCCTCTGGCTCGAATTTCAGTTCCTTTGCATACAAAAGTTACACTGCCACCCAGTCGGGAGACAATAGTGTCCATGCCCGTAGGCACCTGTCGGAAACTAGAGGGCATAGCTGTGTTGGTAGAACCACTGCAGGCAGCCGAAGGAGGTGTTGATCCGCTAGTGGCCCGTTCCTTGGCAATAGTTCGCAATGGAAGAGTACCACTTCGATGTGTAAACACTCAGGACCAGAGTGTGGACCTGACCCCAGGGAGGCTGCTGGCTAACATCTATGTGACTCCGGAGGAAGTAAGGAAAGTAACTCCAATGCAGCTGAAGCCGACTGAAAGGGATGAGTGGACCGTAACTGTGTCCATGGGAGAAGATGAGGAACCCACCTCTGAATGGAATGGCTGTGCAATTCGAGAACAGATGAAGATGGATGTAAGTTCATGTTCTCTGGAATGGGTGCAGAAGGTAGATGAGCTGTTGTGGGAGAACCAAGCCACCTTTGCACGGTATGCTGAAGATTTTGGATGTACCACAGGGATCTACCATGAGATTCCCACAGGAGACACCCCTCCAATTAGAGAGCGCTACCGACAAATTCCTCCACAGTTGTATCAGGAAGTGAAAGAACTGTTAGCTAAGATGCTACAGGGTGGGATCATCCAAGAAAGCCAGAGTCCCTGGGCGGCTCCTGTGGTGTTAGTAAGAAAAAAAGATGGGTCCA